>JBDPZO010000004.1:5365759-5537981 GCA_039877585.1 Heterodera filipjevi | reverse complement strand
TTGCATAATATTTGTCTTTTTTGATCACTTCTCCTTGCTTTCTTTTTATAAGTGTCATTAATAAATTGATGTCCTTTTATTTTTTTGAATTTGTCTTTTTTTGTAACTTTTTCTTTTTTTCTTTTCAAATATTTGTCTTTTTTGATCACTTTTCCTTGCTTTCTTTTTATAATAGTTGTCATTAATAAATTGATGTCCTTTATTTTTTTGAATTTTGTTTTTTTTTGATCACTTTTTCTTTTTGTCTTTTTTTTTCATAATATTTGTCTTTTTTGTCTTTTTCTTTTTTTTTGTTTCTTTTATAAATTTGCATTAAAAATTGATGCCTTTTATTTTTTTGAATTTGTCTTTTTTGATCACTTTTTCTTGTTTCTTTTCATAATATTTTTTTTTCGATCACTTTTTCCTTTGTCTTTTCAAATAAGTCTGAATAAAGTGAGGACCTTGTTTTCAATTTTGCCATTTTGATCACTTCTTCCTTCTTTCTTTTTATAATAGTTGTCATTAATAAATTGATGTCCTTTTATTTTTTGTTTTTTTTATTTTGTCTTTTTGATCACTTTTCTTGTTTCTTTTCTATTTAATATTTGTCTTTTTTGATCACTTCTTCCTTGCTTTCTTTTATAATAGTGTCATTAATAATTGATGTTTTTTTTTTGAATTTGTCTTTTTTGATCACTTCTTTTTGTTTCTTTTCATAATATTTGTCTTTTTTTGATCACTCTTCCTTGCTTCTTTTTATAATAGTGTCCTTAATAAATTGATGTCCTTTTATTTGATTTGTCTTTTTTTGATCACTTTTTCTTTGTTTCTTTTTCATAATATTTGCTTTTTTGATCACTTCTTCCTTGCTTTCTTTATAATAGTTGTCATTAATAAATTGATGTCCTTTTATTTTTTTTGAATTTGTCTTTTTTGATCACTTTTCTTTGTTTTCTTTTTTCAATATTTGTCTTTTTTTTGATCACTTCTCTCTTTTTTAAATAGTTGTCATTAATAAATTGATGTCCTTTTTTTTTTTTTGATTTTTTTGTATCACTTTTTCTTGTTTTCTTTTCATAAATATTGTCTTTTTTTGATCACTTCTTCCTTGTTTCTTTTTATAATAGTTGTCATTAATAAATTGATGTCCTTTTATTTTTTGAATTTGTTCTTTTTTTGATCACTTTTTCTTTGTTTCTTTTTCATAATATTTGTCTTTTTTGATCACTTCTTCCTTGCTTCTTTTTATAATAGTTCATTAATAAATTGATGTCCTTTTATTTTTTGATTTTGTCTTTTTTTGATCACTTTTTCTTTGTTTCTTTTTCATAATATTTGTCTTTTTTTGATCAATTCTTCTTGCTTTTTTTTATAATGTTGTCATTAATAAATTGATGTTCCTTTTATTTTTTTGTTGTCTTTTTTGATCACTTTTTTTTGTTTCTTTTTATAATATTGTCTTTTTTGATCACTTCTTCTGCTTTTTTTTATAATGTTGTCATTAATAAATTGAGTCCTTTTATTTTTTGATTTGTCTTTTTTTGATCACTTTCTTTGTTTTTCATAATATTGTCTTTTTTGATCACTTCTTCTTGCTTTCTTTTTTAATAGTTGTCATAATAAATTGATGTCCTTTTATTTTTTTTGAGTTTGTCTTTTTTTGATCACTTTTTCTTTGTTTCTTTTTCATAATATTTGTCATTAATAAATTGATGTCCTTTTATTTTTTCATTTTTTCATCACTCCATCATCAACCACTTTCAATTTTTTTTTCTTTATTCGAAAATATAGCATTATTATTATTATTATTATTCAGTTATAATATTATTTTTCAGAAAAAGTAAAAACCTTTTCTTTCTTCTTTTTTATTAAACAATTTTAGCTTTTACGTTTATTTTTCCTTTTTTTCAGATAATTCAATTAGTAAATATCGGTTTTACATAACATTTTCTTTTACTTGGCATCTTCCAATTCTTATTTATAGGGTGTGCGGTTTGGCGACCGAACCAAACCGGCCGTTTCGGTTAACGTAAACCGACCGAAAAATTAAATAATTTTGATTTTTAAATATTTTACAAATAAGATGTAGAACGTAAAAGGTTACGCGCCCGGTGGTACTCGAACCCACGCCCTTCCTTTCCGTGGAATGCTCTGACCAACTGAGCTACGGGCACCCTTTCAAAGTTCTCCCATGTCCTTTATCCCACTTTCTCCCACACTCTGCTTCCTTCTGGCATCACATCCCGCCTCCCTCGGAAGACCGGTCCCTCGGGCTCTCCTTGGCCTTTCACCAGTGGACTTGGCACACGATCACGGTCCAGAGGTCCCAGCAGTGTGGAGGGGATCCACCCAGGAGCGCCATGTAGAACGTAAAAGGTTACGCGCCCGGTGGGACTCGAACCCACGCCCTTCCTTTCCGTGGAGTGCTCTGACCAACTGAGCTACGGGCACCCTTTCAGAGGTTCTCCCATGTCCTTTATCCCACTTTCTCCCACACTCTGCTTCCTTCTGGCATCACAAAGAAAAGCATGTGATTTAATCAGATATATGATCTAAAATCAATGTCCTCATCGGAGCCCTAAAAAATCTGCATTTTGCATGAGAAATATTCAGTTGTTCGGACGAATATTTGTGGAGTAATTATAAAAATAAAAATCGGAACTGACCGTTTCGGTTAATGGACCGAAATCGATAACCGAAACCGAATTTTCTCGGTTTTCGGTTCTGTTCGCATTCAAACCGCCAACCTTACTTATTTATCTTTCTCACTAATTGTTGCTTTATTGGAGGCACTCTTTTAACAAAAAAAAATTTAAATATTAAAAGTAAATTTGGTAATTTTTTCACTACCCAAAAACAATTTTAGTTCAACAATATTCAAATTGCAATGAAGGAATTTGTTGTAATTGTTTTATTTTATTTTTATTTGCGCTTTTCATTAACCAAAGTCATCAAGTGCATAAAGCGCAGAAAAATGGTGCAAGTAAATGAAAATAATAATTTATAATTTTATATTAACTTTTTTTGGGAAGAATTATTAAGCCCGGGTTAGGCAGAAAACATTGTAAAAAAAAATAAATAAATTTAGAAATCCACTCTGAATTTCGCACCGATTTAAATTTTGAATTCCACTCTGAATTTCGCACCGATTATTTTGCATTTTTTTTCGGTTTTCACGACATATTTGCTAGCCTAATTAAAAACGGAAAACCCCACCCAATTTTGGTATGCCCTCTAAAAAGAAGGTGCTGGCGCGTTTCCTAAAAACCGTCACTCATGCGCTTTGCTAAATCGGCCATTTCTGCTGAATTTTTGAATAAATCTACTTAACTTTTCTCATACGCAACCAAATTAAATAATCATGGTATCATGCGATAGCTCTTACTTACTTCTGTAAGCTTGTTAAGTTTTAGAAAATTTCATAAAGTTTTGAAAAAGTAATGGCGAAAAAAGTGGAAAAAATTGCCATAAATTTTTCAAAACTTAACGAAATTTTTTGGAATTTAGTAAGCTAATAAAGCAATACAAATGCTATTGTATCATACCAAGATTGTTTAATTTGGTTGCTTCTAAGTAAAGTTATGACTAGATTTATATGAAAATTCAGTAAAAATGGCGGATTTAAGAAACGCGCATGGGTGGCGGAATTTAAGAAACGCACTAGCATCTAAAAAGAACAGCTGGACGCGAATTCCGGCGAAAACTAAGAACTCGAATGACTGGATAAAAAATAGGCTTGTTCCCGTTCACAATTTTCTTAATATTGAAATATAAGGTGCAAATGATGATGGCAAAAAAATGGTATTGGTACAGCAAAAAAAATTATTCACGAAACAAATGAAGAAAATGTACAATTCCGGTATTTTTGCTGATGTGCAATTTTCATTTGGGGAAGGAAATGAACAAACAGTAAATTTTTTAAAATTGAATTACTTAGGATGTTAATTGACTTTTATGGTGATTACTAGGGTTGGTCGGGGCCGATTTTAAATCGGGGGTCCCGGTTTTCGTGATTGTCTTAAAAATCCTCAAAAATATGCTCATTTTTTGTCAAAATTAGTTACCAAAATAATATTCAAATTTTCAAAATTTCCCCTGATGTTTCGTTACTCGAGACTTAAAATTTCTTGAGTCGAGAACCAAGACTTTATTATAAAAGTAAAAGTGTATATTAATTTAAATTTTTGGCAGTTTTACAGTAGTACAAATTTATAGCTTATTTGGCATTTTGCGGATTTTTACGGCATATTTGAGCCCGGAAATAATATATTTTTTTAATTTTTTATGGCTTTTTATTTTTTTGAAATTGGCATTATGGTGCCCAAACTTCATGTCGCCCTCCTTTTCGGAACGGGGCGTTTGAGTCGGGCCGTTTGAGTCGGAGGGCCATTTGAGTCGGGCCGTTTGAGTCGGAGAGCCACACATACAAAATCTCATTTTTTTAGTTACGGGTCAATTTTTTTTCAAAAATAACAATTAACATTACAAAAACAAAAGTCAGGCTACCATACCATACACTTGAAGAACATCATCGAGAAAAACATCGGGATCAATAGGATAACAATTTATTAAATTGTGATCATTTTGGTGTGCCTTTGCTAAATCCACGCTTCATTATGTTTGATTTGTTCATAATTGGTTATTGCTACTCAATTTCAAAATAAAAAAATTCAGAAAATTGCAAAGTTTTGTTTAGAATATAAAAAGATCAAAAATAGATTCCCTATACTTTAAGTCCCGAAATTTGGGGCCTGGCGGGACCCGGGACTAATAAGAAAGGGGGTTCTGAGAAAAAACAGAAGAGAAACTTCAAAAAGTTCCGGCGGCCTCCCCGACACGGGCCCCGAGTTTTCCTGTCCCGGCAAAGCCCCACTCCCCTGCTACCTTAACATAAAGCCTATACAATTGAAATAACTTTTTTGTATATTTATTTTTCGTTTACTATAGCTTTACACGATAACTTTAAAAAATCTGAGAGAAAAAAATAAAAATTAATTTTTTTTTTCTTAGATTTTTATGTTTTTTCAACCCCGATATACTTTATGTGGCAGTCCGACTCAAACGGCCCCGACTCAAATGGCCCGACTCAAACGACCCCCCCCCCCCCCCCCCCCGACTCAAACGGCCAGACTCAAATGACCCCCACCGCTCCTTTTAGCTACTATCAGCACACACAAATATTCTGGCGTTGTATTCCGTTGGGTTCAAAGAGTTATTTGACGCCGCTCAAAAGGCAAACAAACAGCAAAGTAAAGGTATAAAAACAAATAATAATATTTTATTATTTTGATCAATTTAAGTAATTTTCTTTAATTTATCCATTCGGCAGGGAAAGAAAAGATAAGCGATAACAACAATAGCAGTGTTGTTGATCAGCAGCCTGTTGTTATTAAGATGGACGATGCTGACGATGTGGACGCATTTAAAACAATGCTAAGCTTCATTTACACGGACGATTTGAGTGGTGTTTATGCCAACAATTTGGTGGCAGTGCGTGAAATAGGTCCAAAAAAACCGGAACAGGACATAACACCGCCGCCCGAAACAGCGCCGGAACAAATCTTTTGGTTGTAACTTTTTTCTTTATTTACCAATTTTTATAAAATTTATGTTATTAAAAAGCTCTAAGTGTTTAGAATCTTTCATTAAGCAGATGTTAAGCGATTAAAAAATTCCCCAAAGAGTTAGAATTTTTATTATGCAAAAAATCGAAAAAAAATCGAGAATTTTATGAGTTTTATTTTCTAACTCTTTGGAGAATTTTTTAAACGCTTAACATCTGCTTAATGAAAATTTCTAAACACTTAGAGCTTTGAATAACACCAATTTAATAAAAATTGGTGGATAAAGAAAAAAAAAGTTATGACCAAAAAACTCGTTCCGGTGGTGTTTCGGGCGGCGGTGTTTGAGGGCGGCCAGGCACGTTTCGGCCCCCACGTTTCGGCCCGACTCGTTTAGGACTTTGTAACTTTTTTCAAAGTCAACCAAATTTCACAAATTTGGTATCATTCTAAAGCTTTAAGTGTTTAGAAGGTATGAATAAGCTATTGCTAATCGATTGGCCAACTTAAAAAAAAGTTACAACATGAAAAACACTAAAAAGTCAGAATTTTGGTATCTTTTGGTTCATACATTTTCTGTAAATCGACTGTTCTTTAAGACTTTTAGAAGTCTAATAGAGCTCATGAAGAGCTTTCGAATGATAATAAATTTGTTGCATTTGGTTGGCAATGAAAAAAGTTATGATACTTTTGTTGTTGCTGGGGCCGAAACGTGGGGGCCGAAACGACCCCGACCCGTTTGAGGGTGGTGCACCGCCAAAAAACATAGGAATTTTTTTGATTTTTTTATATATATTTTTTAATTAACAGCCAAAAAATTTGGCATCAATGATCTGGTCGAAGCGTGTGATAAACTAGCAAATGTTGTTAAGTCCAATGTTTTCTTTACTTATGCACACGCTCAATTCCTCGAGGATACGGTTCAAATTTAATTGACATTTTATGTATTATTTTTTTCATTATTTTTATTTTTTTTAATAATTTTGGAATGTTGCTCAACCATTATTAAATAGCATTGATAAAAATGCGTCCAATTTGATCCAATCTCACGAATTTTTGCAAATCGACCAAAAAATGTTAATTGAACTTTTGGAGCGTGACCAATTGGTGGTCAAAGATGAACTGTCAATTTGGGAAGCAGTAATTAACTAATTATATAATTAAGATTAAATATTATTATTTTTTGGAAATTTCTGTACTTATTTATTCCTGTTCCATTTTTGTTAAATTTCGCTTTTTTTTAAAGTAATAATGTGCACGAATGAAGCGGATATTCCCAGGTCTAGCTTTTAATAATAGGCACTCCGTTGGGCTGACCAACAGTGTGACCAAAAGGCAATTGAATGTACGGCGGAGAATCGGCGCCAAATGCTTGGCCCAGCACTGTACAAAATTCGTTTCCCGCTCATCCCACAACATAATTTCAGTGGCATTGGTAGGCAGCTAAAAAAAGGCGAAAATTTTAAAATGACGACACCATTTGGGGACAACTATATTTAAGACTTGACAAACTTAGCAAAATTAATATATTTTTTCAAAATTTTTATTAGTGAATTCAAAGCATTTCAGGGGGAGAATTTGTGAATTCAAACCTATCAAAATTTATTCAATATTTTTTTTCAAAATAATAAATTTGTATCTATAAACAGATATGACCATAAAAATGGTCAATTTTGGCAATTCTTAGCAAAAAAAAAAATTATTTTTGTACACTGCACACAATTTTTAATTTACCCATGAAATGAATATTTTTTTCTTTTTTTACTTTTCATTGCCTAAATATCGTTATCAAGTATTTTTAAAAATAAGAACCCTTTCAATTTTCTAAGCGGTGAAGCCCTTTCCAAAAGACGGTCCTTTGATTTTAAGGACGAATGATGGACGGACCCCCATTCGTTTTTTGTGTGTTATAAGTATAGGACTGTCTAACTTGTCACTGTCTGGACTCACACGTAATTATATAGACAAAAAACGAATGGGGACAAAAACGAATCCGCCCGAAACGAATGGGGTATTTACCCGAATGATAACCCCATGGAAATGCTATTTTGGTTCTTATCCTTTTTGCCACCCCCCTCGAAACTTTCAAATAAAAAGTCGTTTCTAGGGTAATTTGGGGCGCTGATCACGAATATGACCTTAGTTTTCCAAAATTCCGACTCCCGAACCCGAATTCGAACAAAAAACCGACACTCATAATTCGAGTATAAAACATATTTCTAGGGATTGTTGGGGTCGCTGTTCACGATTCCGGCATCCATTGCGACCAATTTCGAATCCCGGACCCTGCACGCGGAGAATAAGTCGAAAAATAAAATTTTTGGTGCTATATGAAAAGTCATCATTTTTAAAACCAAAGGGGGGACCCTTTTGATTTTTTTTGACAATTATTTTTTTGTTTTGTTTTTTTTTTTGCACAAAAAGTGCTTCCAAATGGTTTTGAGGTTGCTGATCACGAAAGTGACATTAATTTTTGGCTAATTTTAAAAAACAAAAAAATAATTGTCAAAAAAATCAAAAGGGTCCCCCCTATGGTTTCAAAAATGGTGACTTTTCATATAGCGGCAAAATTTTATTTATCGACTTATTCTTCGAGTGCGGGATCCGGGGTTCGAAATTGGTCGAAATGGATGCCGGAATCGTGAGCAGCGACCCCCAAAACCCCTAGAAATATGTTTTGTACGCCAACTGAAAGTTGCTTTTTTGTTTGAATTCGGGTCCGGGAGTCTGAAATTTGGAAAACTAAGGTCATATTCGTGATCAGCGCCCCAAATTACACTAGAAACGACTTTTTATTTGAAAGTTTCGAGGGGGGTGGCAAAAAGGATAAGAACCGCTATTTTATTCCAATCAACCCTTGATTATTATTATTTTTTTTATGCACAGTTGATTCGGGTGTTTTGCCCAGCGAACATGTGATCAGCATTTATCAGTTTCATGAATGTCACCAAAGTTTTTGTGCCGCCGTGCCCGTCGTTGACGCAAGTGGACAAGAACAACAGCGATACCCACTTCAATTCTGCACACAACAACGTCACTATTTGCAAAGCCGTGGAAGGATAACATTTCGAATCAATTTGTCCAACAGATTAGTGCCAACCTTCAGTGATGCGGTGCAAATTGGGCAATTGTCGTGGAAAATGATGGCAAAAAATGATGATGAAGGACACTTGAGCCTTTACATCTATGTCGCCACTACCGAGGAGCAAGGCAAACGTGGGCGGGGGGGGGCATCAGTAAAAGTTTGAATAAATACTATTGATATCGTCCGGTAGCTATCGGTTAGCTCTATAAGTTAGCCAAATTTAAAAAAATTTGATTCTTTATTTTTTTACACTTTTTATGGTTACAAACTTGTGTTCGGCACGCGGTAAATTTTTACCGATTTTTCGATGAAATCGGTAAAGGTCGGTAAATTACCGATTTTCCTACCGACTCCACTCAATTTACCGCGGTAAAAATCGGTAAAAATAAGACTGTTAAGAATGGGGTCGAGTTATAGGACAAAAATAAGGGAAAAATTTGAGGGAAAAAGAGAATTTGACGTAATTTTGCTGTTTTGGCATTAGGTTTTGAAAATTTTTTTCTAAAAAATACTATTTCCTTACATTTTTAAGTTTTTATTCTGGCTTTTCAATATTTTTTTTTGTTTCTAGTGTTTTTCATTGATGCATTCTTAAAAAAAAAAGAAGTAAATCAAACGACATTTTTATATTCTTTTCCCCTCAAATTGATTTTGAATTTTAAAATTTTACCTGACGGAGCCTATCGGCATCGCCGCGGACTAGGTCATTGAGTCGGGGTGTTGAGTCGAAGATTAAAAAAAAATTTTTAACTTCAAACAAAAATTTTCAGGCAGAAAATTTCAAGAAAAACTTTATACAAATTATTTCATGTCATAGATTTCAAGAAAAATTGAACCCCGACTCAATGGCCGGTACCGCATCGGAACTTGGATTACCCTAACTAAACCATACTTACCAAGGTTGCATATACTGATAAAAAATAATGGAAATGAAAATTCTAATAATTATTAGTCTGTTATTAAAGTTTTAGCCAATATCGAAAGAGCGACTTAATTACCTAGATAAACTAACCAGAATTACGTAGGTCATGCGAATTTGCGGCACGCGACCCAGAAAAAATTATAGAATGAACTAATGCTAATTGTTCTTAGTGTAATGCTCTACCTAATAGCAAAAAATCAAAAGAATTGATTAAGTTTTCTGAAAAGTTATGATAAAAAGATCGCCAAAATCAGATGTTCCCAAATTTTCGAACATTGTAGGTCAAACTTCTTTGCAACTCAATCAATTCTTTTGCTTTTTTGGTATAATGAGGGTGTCAAGGCAATTCGTACAATTTCAAATGGATGTGGCCATAACTTTTTTTTAAGTCACCCAAATTTTTCAAACTTGGTATCATTCGAATGCTCTCTAAGTTAAGAAGCGATGATTAAGAAGAATCTAAGATATTAAATACCCCACAAAAAAGTTATAATTTAAAAATTGCGAAAAAGTCTTTTTGTGAATTTTTAATGTTCTTTTAATTAAAACTGTTTTGTGAGATGCTTAACCGCTTAGCTTCTGCTTAATCATCGCTTCTAAACATGTAGAGCATTCGAATAATACCAAGTTTGAAAAATTTGGGTGACCTAAAAAAAAGTAATGTCCATATCCATTTGAAATTGTACTAATTGCCATTGTACGAATTGCCTTTGATCCATAATGTAGGACATAATTAGGGGGTTCCAATGACACTAAGAATAAAAGATTTAGTTCACTCTACAAATTTTTCTGGGTCACGCACCGCAAATGTCGCCCATCGATACGTCGTAACCCGATTAACTTACGTCCAGCTGTGCAGGTTATAGTGAATGAAAAAGATTTTCCTTTTAGACAACAAATGGAGTTGCCAGTGCACTTGGAAGATGACAATTGTATCGCAAAATAAGGAAAAGGAGCCTTTTACAAGACCATCTGCTAAATATAACTTTTCCGCCCAAGAAACGAATCATGGATACTCCGAATTTATTACTTTTGTGGTAAGGCAAATGGGATAATGGCAATTCTGTGTTGGATGGGCGTGCAGAGCAGGATGTGAAGCTTGCAAGGAGTACATATCAGGGATGGCGACGATCCGATTTTCCAATGTTTTTGGGACCGGAATTCCGATTTGCGAAAAAAATTTGGGGCATCGGAACTCCGTTTCCGAAAAATTTTTGGGCATTGGATTCCGTTTTTCAAATTTGAGATCGTCGCCATCCCTGGTACATATCATAAGGATAACGGGGACGCTAGAAAATTTCGGAATTGATTAGTGTCCTTGCATCCGTAACTTCGGGACAAGTCTGTTAAAAAACCTCTCCATAATAATCCAATTTTGGACCAATTCTGAATGTAGCAATGCCTTATAAAAAAAAAATAGCCAGTTCGCTTGTTACAAAAGAAAAATTGTCACTAAACTCAGGTCTGGGACTGTTAACGGAAAACATAAAATCCCAATCCGGCAAAGGTTTTGGCCATTTAACTGTGTTTTTTTTTGAGATTCCATTTTTGGGGGGTTCCTATGTAAAGGATGGCATTAGGATTTAATGAACAGCAAAAGTGGTTTAAAAAATTAAGAGGTTGATGGATCAAAAAAATGGATGGTACAAGAATGGATCAGTGACTGTGGTAGCCGATTTAATTGTGGATGAACTAAAAAAAACTGTCGGATAAATATATTGGATGACCATAGAAGGAAGAAGCAAAGGATGGGGGCGGGGAACAAGAAAGCTGACAGATGTGAAGCAAGTTCACTATGATTTATAGCTTGTGCTTGTCTATTTATTTAAATACATTTGTCGTATTACTCGAAAAAATTCTGTGGAGTTGGTACTGTAAAGCCAAGGTGATTGGTTGGTACTGTACCATAAATCGGCCTCCACATTGAATAACTTCCCGCGGTTGCTGATTCTTCTTCACTAGTGTGATTCCCTTCACAGTTGTTCCACTGCAGCTTAGGCATCAAGTCAAAATTTTAGGTTTAAAATTTGCATGCCATATCAGAAAGAAACATATTACAGTAAGCTTGGAACTAATGCCTGATGAATTCCGACATAATTTGTCATAAGTTTGCTCAAAAGCGACTAAATTAAACAATCTTGACATCATTCGATTGTTTTTGCGAGGCTCTATTAGTCATGCAAATTTAAAAAAAAATTGATTAACTTTTAGCAAGGTTGTGGTCGTCAAAGTGAAAAAATATGTGTTTTAAGCATATTTTAAAGTTAATCAAATTTAAAATTTGTAGACTAATAGAGCCAAGCAAAATTGGTCGGGATTTTTAATTTCGTTTGCTTTTGAGCAAAATTACGATTAATTGTTCGAAAATTCTGTAAAAAATCGGCACGCAAATTCCAAAAAATTTATGTCCATATTTATGGATTTTTTAAAAATTTTTACTATTCTTAAACAGTTTCGGATTTCAATTCGACCTAATTTTTGACAGATTCGAATTTATAATATAATAGATTTAATTTCGACCATTGTACTTTCTTTTTAGGGTTGATTGGCTCCGCTCCAAAAATTAATTTCAGTGTGACGTTTCAGCGCCCCGTTTCAAAGAAAGGTCAAAAGAATAGCAGAAACGAAACAACAATATTTTTGGCCTAGGTTCAAAAAAAAAGAGAAAAATATTCTAGGAAGAGGAAAATATTCTATAACATCCTCTAATGACACTCTCGTTTCTTAGCAATTTTTTAGCATCTATTTTTTTTACCTATTTTGGGCTTTTAGCAACATAAAATTATTGGCATCTATTTTGGCATTTTAACTATTTCACAATTATTTTTGTTTGTGACAAATTTGTGAAGAAAAATGCAAAAACTACAAAATACACCCTTAAAACTCGACTTTTTTTTTATAAAAAATGATCCATAGATATAGTCAGATTTTAAAGGGGAGGCGCGAACGCCGTCCCACACACTCAAAAATTTAGCTGTGGGCCTATCCCAGTTCGGGACCGCCCTGCGGGTCAGCCCCAACCGAAAGTGCAATGGTGGAGCCTCGCCACTTAGGAAACCTGCCTTCTTGATCGCAGGAACTCCCCAGCCAGGTAAGTTTATGAGACGGGAAACAGTGGGAGGAAAAAGAAAATGGCAAGAAAAAGAGAGATGAGTTACAATGGAAGGGATTTTCAGAAAGAAATAATTCTCTACGCACACTCTCTCCTTAATGCTCTTATTTCTTTTCTCCTGGAAATAACCCCATTTCTTTCCTATGCTTGTCTCTCTTTGATGTAAAAACTCCATACTATTTTCTCTGTTTCTTTTCTACCCTTCGAAGTGAGCAGCAGGGGCAAAAATTCTCTGACTAGTTGGGAAAGGAAAGAGAAGCGATAGGAGCTAATATAAGAGAATGCAGAGATACAAGAGAAAAAGGAGTAGGACGATGGGAAAAGAAAAAGAGTAAAGGAAAGATTATGCACAGCACTTCTCTCTCCTCTTTGTCTTTTTAACCCATCAAAAGATTTCCTTTTTAATCTTTTTGTTATATAAGATAATGTGCTTATGCCTTTGCTTATTCATTCCAAATGGACATACACTAAAATTGGAGCAATACAGAGAAGATTATCATGGCCCTGCGCAAGGACACCCAAATTCGTGAAGCGTTTTAAATTTGTTGACTTATTTTTTCATTTTGTTTTTAGCTTAAAAAAAATTATTTTATTAAAAAAAATAATTAATTTTTATATAAACAAGAAATTGAAAAAACGCATGAAAATTCTGGAAGATTTGCACAAAAAATGACTAATTTTTGCAGATTTTTATGATTTATTTTGAGAAAATCTAAGCAAATGAGGTGTGATGGGTAGCTTATTATCGGTACCGGTATTAATTGAGACTTTTTTCAAGAATTAAAAAAAATCTAAAGGATCTTTGGCCACGTATAAAAAAAGCTCGTATCAAAACGTATTCAGAATGGAGCTGGGCTATGTCGTTAGGTAGCCTGGCATTCTTTCATAGTTTTGATTTAGCCAATTTGATTTTTGAAAAATACTATTTAAAAAAGGTTTGAAATTTTTTGATTTTTATTTTTGTTATTCTCTAAAATTCATTTATTATTTTTAGTTTCTTCTTATGGGGTGCCACATACGTATGCATATTTTCATAGAAAAGGCAATTTTATTATTATGGAGTACCGCATACGTATGCATATATTCATAGAAAAGGTATTTCTTCTTATGGGGTGCCACATACGTATGCATATATTCATAGAAAAGGTATTTCTTCTTATGGGGTGCCACATACGTATGCATATATGCATAGAAAAGACAATTTTATTATTATATGGAGTGCCGCATACGTATGCATATATTCATAGAAAAGGTATTTCTTCTTATGGGGTGCCACATACGTATGCATATATTCATAGAAAAGGTATTTCTTCTTATGGGGTGCCACATACGTATGCATATATGCATAGAAAAGACAATTTTATTATTATATGGAGTGCCGCATACGTATGCATATATTCATAGAAAAGGTATTTCTTCTTATGGGGTGCCACATACGTATGCATATATTCATAGAAAAGTGTTCTCTGCTTTTCTGCCAGATTTTCTCCATTTCCCATTATTTTTTACACGCGATAACTCATCATCAGAAAGTCATAATATAACTGACGATAACAAAGAAATTAAATCATTAAAACAATTTTCATTTAGATGAAATATTATTATTTTATTTTGATTAGCTTTTTTCTTTTTATTTTTCTTTTTTTATTATTTCCCTTTCCAAGTGGCGCCTATTTATCAACAAAGGTAATTATTTTTAATTTATAAAAATAATTCATATTTTAAATTAGTTGGAAGAAGATGAAGCTCTTTCCGCATTTATGAAAAGTTCTGCAGTCTTTGAGAAATTTTGTGATGGAAAAGGAGTGAAAAATCATCAACAACAAAGGTTTTTGCGACAAATTTTGGGCACACATCTTGGCATTTTGTATTTTCTGAGAACAAATTGGCATTGTACTGAGGTCAAAGAAAATAATAAGCTTCGACTAATGACACCAAAAAATGAATGTGAACGATACCAACATTATACGAATGTTTTATATGAATATTGGTACGAAATTCATGCCCAACATACCGTAAAGGAGAGCCCAATTTTTATATGCAATTTCGACTCATCTCACATGTCATCGATTGAGGTCATGGAAAAATTAGCCCTGATTTTTAAAATATATGGGCCCAATTCGGCAATGGATAATGATGACAAACAAAATCCAGTAAAACTGCGATTTGATATATTTGAATTAAAAAATGAGCAGAACTTGCGTTATTATAAAGCAAAATTACATGTAACAGCACGGAACTTTGACAAAATAATGCAGAAAATGTTGAATGCGGTGATGGTGAAGTATAAGGACCAATTGGTCAACAAAGATGTCACTCATTTGTTAGACCGTTTTTCTCGATTGCCACGATATGGACTTAGAGATGCTGTAAGTTTTTCACAAAAAAAAAGTACGAATTCCACGAGATTTTTTTGAATTAAAAATTTAAAAAAAAATTTCCAAAAACTCTTTACTAAAAACTCGAAGTATCTAAACTTTACCCCCCCCCCCCCATTCCTAAAGATGGATCAGAATGTATTTACAGAACTTGTTGAAAAAGAAATGGCAAAGTTTAGAGGTACACCTTTAATTGAAACAGAGAACGACATTGAACAACAAACGACTTATGTTAGAAAAAAACTAAAAAGAACGCTAACAACACCTTACATCGAAACAGTGAACGATTTAGAAAAAAAGAAAATTAATAGATTCTCAGCCAAACTTATCCTACTGTATTTAATGAACAAGAATTGGCATTGTGCCAATGTCAAAAACAAAGAAGGCGTCAATGCCAAAGAATGTGGCAAATTACGCAGATATTTGGATTTTTTGTATGAATATATGTTCAGAGTTCGTTATGCAATGCTTGGTGTTAGGCCGTTGTTTGAAGATTATTCAGTTATATTCAGGCAATTTATTTTTTTATTAAATATAAATCTTTGTAATCCACAACATCTAACCGTATGATTTGCCAATTAAGCAACAGAAAATTCTATTTTTTAAATAATGTATTATGTGTCTGTGCCAAAAAAATTAAGGATTTGCCTTTCTTTTTTAGACCAATCGTTATTTTTTTATTTTTTTGCTAAGTTGGCCAATTGGTCTTGTACAGACCGCCACGTTTTCGTGAGGGACGTTTCAAAAGTTACAACATGAAAAAGCAAAAACGTCAAAATTCTTGTAATTTTATTCATAACTTTATGGTACTTACATTAGTGATTAATAGGAGCGTAGCACCCCCGACGTCGGGGTTGACATATGTCGGGGTCGGGGTTTGTCGGGATCAGCATGGTTGAAGTCGGGGTCTGGGTAACCCAAATTGGTCGGGGTACGGGGTTTTTCAATTTTTTGCTTTATGTCATAGTCACAAAAAAAAAAATTTTCCCAAGTAATGTATATATGAAAAAAAATCACTCAAATTAAATGCTCATCGCCATTTTTATTTTTATTCTCAAATGCATCATTACTTTAATCAGAAATTTTTCGTTGTAAGAATGGTTAATTTTTTTAAAAAATTTTCCAGCTTTTTCCGCGAAATTATCTCAAAAATTGTAAGGGACCCTGAAAAATTAGAAATTAATTTATTAATAGATTTGTCTATTAAAAGACAAATTTCCATTTTTTTTGTCAGTTTTTTAAATAAATTAAGAGAAATTATGTAGTGTCGGCAGTGCTGACAGCCGCAGTCTGGAAAATTTTCATCTTAAATTTTAACAATTTGTGCATTAAAAGGTATCATTTTTTTAAATATTATGGTGGCTTTTCTTTAATCTGCCTGATTTTGGCCTTAAATTTTCAACTTATTGACAATTTTTTTTTGTCTAGGGGGGTTTTCGTTTTTATGGTGTTTTAATTAAGGATTTTTAACGCAAAAATCAAAATTTCACCCAAAAACTCAAAATCAATTCGACTAATTCCAAAGTATCATTATTTTCATTAAAAGTGTCATTCTTAGGGGTGTATAAAAACCCCGACCCCGAGTCGGAGTTGAAAGCGTCGGGGTCGGGGAAAACCCCGAAAAATGGCCTAAATGTCGGGGTCGGCGGCGGTGTCGGGGTTGCTACCCAAATTAATAGAGTCCATAAAGAGCTTATGAATGACACTAAGACCGCTTGATTTGTTGACTAATAAAGAAAAAGTTATGGCATCTTAAAAACGTCTCCACGAAAACGTCCCCCACCTCGTCTAGTAGGCCGGCCAAAAGGTGCAAAAAACCTACAAAAAATGTAGTTTCCTACGGTGCTAGTGCGTTAGTTAAATGCGCCATTTTAACAGAATTTTTGACTAAGTTTTGTCATAACTTTACCCAAAAGCAACCAAATTAAGCTATCTTGGTATTATTCGATAGCTAATAAATGGCTCTATTAGCTTGGTAAATTACAATAAATTTCACTGAATAATAAAGAAGTTATGCCAAGTTTTTGCAACTCTTTTGCCCATAACTTTTTTATGTATAATTTAATGAAATTTTTTGAAATTTAGTCAAGCAAATAATTCTAATGGTATTAAGATAGTTTTGAGCAAAGTTATGACAAGATTTATTAGTCAAAAATTCTGCAAAAATGGCGCAGTTAACTAACGCGCAGGGTGGCGGAATTTAACTAACGCGTCAGCACGGTTTCCTGCAATGCGACAGAGAAATGAAACAAGAAATAAGTAAAAATCATACAAAAACATTTTTTTGTAACATTTTTAGTGGGCTTTCCAATGATAGAAGATATTAAACAAAATATAGGCTAATGCCCAAATTACACGTGACTTGGTATGCAACACCCCATATTCAGTGGTGCATATGTTTATGGACAAAATTTTAATCTCAGAAAAATCAATATTTTGTGAATAAAAAAATCTTTGAAAATTCCTACTAGCATAACTTTTGGTGCTGATCAAAAAATGTGCTTACACCGAAGTGATCAGACCACTCTTTCATGGTGAACAGAAAACCCGAAAATGGCTTGAAATATGGAAAATTTTTGAAAAAAAATTCATAAGGGGTTGCAAAATATTTTCTGAAAAAAACTATTAGGACCATTAGAAGGAGCATAAAATTCTATACATAATTCCTTTTGGGATGGTGGAGCTACGACTTGTATCTGCTGATATTCAGGTTGATCTGTTTTGAGTTTGAACCTTTCAGGTGTAAAAATCACAATTTCCTTATGAAATACAGTACTTTTTGCATAATACAGTACTTTTTGCATACAGTGAAATTGATCTTCCCATATCTCATTGAAAAAGCGTCGAAAGTCAAGCGGTTTTTTTTTGCAATTATGTATAGAATTTTATGCTCTTTCGAATGGGCCTAGTCACTTTTTGCAGAAAAATTTTTGCAATTCCCTAGGAATTTTTTTCGAAAATTTTCCATATTTGAAGCCATTTCCGGGTTTTCTGATCACCATGAAGGAGTGGTCTGATCACTTCGGTGTAAATATATTTTTTGATCAGCACCAATGGTTACGCTAGTAGGAATTTCATTGGATAGGCCGTTTAATTTGCTATCGAATATGCAATAACATTTCACTCGTTTTATTTCTAATTTTTCGTATTGATGATTTTTTTCAATTATTAAATTAAAAATGCGTGTCCATAAACATATGCACCGCACTGTACAATTGTAACCATTATTTTCAGTTCTAACAGAGGAGCTACAAGTCTTTCGCTTGATTCTGTTGTGATACAATTGAATCATATTTCATCAATTTATTTTAATGAGAAATCGAAAATAAGTAATCTCGAATTTGCCAATGATCAAGCATTTTCTTTGCTATTAAGAAATGAGGATGAACTGACAAGTGCAGCAGCCAAAGGTACATAAAATTCGTGCTGGACGCGTTTCGTAAATCCGCCATTTTTTCGAGTAAATAAAATTATAACTTATCTCAGAAGCAACCATATCAAACAATCGTGGTATCGTATGATAGCCCTTGAATTGTTGCTCTATTAACTTTTTAAATTTCTAAAATTTCATTAACTTTAAAAAAATTGTGGCCAAAAAAGGGTAAAAAATTGCCCTAACTTTTGGAAATTTAAGTTTATTTTTCGAAATTTGCAAATTACTAGAGCACTTAAGAGCTATGGTATAATACAAAGATTGCTTACTTTTGTAGTGTCTTAGTAAAGTTATGGGATTGATTTAGTCGAAAATTCAGTAAAAAAGGCGGATCTACGAATCGCGACAGCATCCACCAAATGTGGCCAATCAGTGAAATAAAGAGACATTAAAATTTAAATATATTTTTAGGAAATTCGAACATGACATTAGAATACAGTGGAGTACAAGTGGCATTAGATGCATCAGCAAATGTTAAAAAGCAAATAAATGCTACTAATTTTGAAGGTACTTTTTACACTTGGAAATCGCTCAAAAATCTACTAGGGTAGGACACGGTCGGCTAACCAAACCGAAACCGAAAACCGGCTTTTTTTTGGCTAGAAACTGAAAGCGAAACCGGCCTAACCAAAAACCGGGGGACCGGTTTCCCGCTAATAAAAGGGAATTTTTTGAAAAGATATAAACGGATAAAAAAAACAAAATTGTTCTTTTTTTTTGGCGGGGAAATTAGTTTGGAAAAAACCCATAAATAAAAAAAAATGATTTTTTTTTTCTTTTAAATAATTAACATAAAAAATTGTCAAAGAATTTATGCAATTTTCCTTCAAGGCATATTTCGCCGCGCATTTGACAAAGAATTGGAAGAAATACTTGCAAATTGGAAGAAATTGGCATCTCAGGAAAAGGAGGAGGATTTGGAAATTATTGATGAAAGACCATTATATTATTCATTGCTCGGTTCCCCGTTTTTTAATCCCAAATATTTCAATCATTATTTCACTTATGGCTAAGCTGTCGGTTTGAACCCAAACCGAACCGAATCAAAAACCCAAGAAATTCGGTTTCATACTGAAAAACTGTGATAAAATTTCAACTTGAATTGCTCTATTATTTAGACAAATTTCAAACAAAAAAAACAGTTTGTTTTAAAAGTTGTTGCCAAAAAAGTGCAAAAAATTGGCATGACTCTTTAAAATTTTAATGTAATTTTTGATATTTGGAAGGCTAATAAAGCCAATCAAAGCTATCGGATTATCAAAATTTAATTACGCTTAAGAATATAGACGAGAAAAAAAACGTGTTTGTAATATTGCGGTTTAGGTAACACCTAAATCCCGCGACACTCTTCTGCTTGGTAAACTTTTGGATAGATACCACAAATTCTCAAAATTTAAAAAAATTTGGGCCATTTAATAAAAAGTTAGTTCAAAAAAGTTCCAAAATTCAATTTAACCAAAATTTTAACTCTTGAACAAAACTTTTTATGGGTGGTGGGGGAAGTTTTGGTGCGAGACGTGTTTAAGACGTCATAACTTTTTTTTTTTTTTTTCTTAATGAACTAAATTCACAATTTGGTATCATTCAAAAGCTCTTATGGACTCTATAAATAAGCGAAAAAAACAACAACAAAAAAAAATCACTAACTTACAAAAAAAAGTTATGAATAAAAATTTACAAGAATTCGGACTTTTTTTTGTTTTTTTCACGTTGTAACTTTTTTGCTTAATGATTAATCGCTTAGCCAATAGCTTATTTGCGCACAAAAAAATCCCAATGTTTGATGTTCCATCGGCAAGCAGTGGAAACTTGGATGTAATTGAAGAAAGTGAAGGTTTGTTGTTGTTTATAGGTGTCTTCCATTATTAGTTGCAGAAAATATGTCATGGCAATTCGTACAACAAAAAATAAATCTCAAAAAAAAAATTATAATAAACAAAAAAAAATACTAAAATAAAATTTAAAATTTAAAATTAAAAAACCTTAAAAATTCTAAATTTATATGAAAAAAATTACCATTAAGTAGCTCTAAACTAGAATTTTCAGTTAAATCTAAAAATAAAATTCTTGAAGAATAAAATGAATCTAAAACCAAAAAAACAAAAAAAATTAAGGCTATGAACCTTAAAAAGGAACCAAAGGAACTTAAAACATTCCAAAAAAAAAAAAAATCTCTATAGTCTAAATACTTACGGGGTATACCTTGTAACCCTAATTTTTCGGTTAAATTTAAAGGCTGTAAGGCAATTGGACAAAAGTCAATTCGTACAATGGGCTAATGTGGTCTCAAGTTCGCCGCCCCATTCGGTAGACCATTTGAGGGCAAACCTCCATTTATTGTTCTTAATTGAAAGTTTTTAAAATAGATTAAAAAACCAGAGCTCCCATCGAAAATTAACCGAAATAAGACAATTTGAGGTTAAAAATAAAACCTTTTTTGAAAATGCTGTTTAACGGTTTAAAATTGAATTTTATTGAACTAATAATTGTCTTTTTAAAATTGTTTAAATTAGAAGAGAGGCCAACGAATTCGCCATATGAATTGGTGGGCAAACGAATTAGGCCCAAAATTGCCATTTTATGCGCCCATTTTTACACTTTTTCTGACTAATGATCTCTCCATTTTTTATTCCTTTATAAAGCCAATTTTAAAATAATAATAATGCCAATAAATTTTAAAAATATGTAAACAAAATGACCAAGACCACTCATTTTATTACATTATGTCCAATTCATTTACAATTTTGGTGCTGTAAGTTTTCTTTTTTTCTTTCGTTTATGCGACAAAATGCGATCACATTGAAAATTATTTAATCTCACTTATGTATATTGTGAATTTTATTTTTCATTTTTTATTTAATTTTCTTGCTATTTATATATAAAAGATATATAATATTGAATATACCCACATTAAATCATCTTTGTTTTATTTTTTTAATTTTAATTTTTTGTTTCTTTTTTTCATTTTCCAATGTAAATGCTAGAGATCGGAACAGGACCGGATCCTGTCTGGATTTTTCCGGACTCCTGGTCCTGATCCGGGTATTTTTGGAAAAATGGACCCGGATCAGGAGTCCGGAAAAACAGGATTTTAAATCCGATCCATCCTGTCCGGGTCGAATCTCTAATCCTGATCCTGATCCGGCTAAATTTGACCACTGATACTCGGATTTCATTTTTCTAATTTGAGATAGATTTTTTTAAAACGATTTGCTTGGTAGCATATTTGAATAAATATTTGTCAAGAAAAAGAAAATCAGGCAAATTTTCGAGAATATCTACAGTTTTCTTTGCATAGTTAGTTCAGATTTCATAATTTATCTTTAATCATCAACGCGATGTGTACAAAAATTGACTTTTTTGGTGCAAAATCTGTTACTAAGATACAGGCATGTGCACGGACACACATTTTCATATCCGTGTCCGTTTGTATCCGTCCCCATTTTTGGGCATATCCGTTCGCGGATATCCGCGGATATATCCGCATTCTAGAGAAAATTTTTTTTTGATAAAAAAAAAATTAAAATCTCAAATAATAAAGGATATTAAGTGGAAATGTAAATTGCATCTTATATTATTATTTCCTTTATCCAAAAAAATGAAATAAGAGCATCTTTAAAGGTTTTAAGCAGGGTTGCTAGATCAAATTTTTCAAAAGCATCATTTGGCTGGCAAAAAATCATCATTTTGGGGTCAAAAAAATTATAGAAAAAATATTCGAAATAAAAGAAAGTCAGCAAAAAGCATCATTTTTTAATACAAAGGGGCGGGAGCAGGTGGTGCCGATAGGCGCCACTGAGGAACATTTTGAAAATTTGGTCTATTTCGTTAACAGATTTTGCACTAAAAAATGACCAAAATCTGTTACCAAAATACGCCAAAATTTTCCCCGATGGCGCCTGAATAGAATCATTGATCATTTTTAGTGTTTTATTTTTGCTCTTGGATACAATTTTTCAAAATGAGGTTTTTTGACCACAAATGACTATTTTGAAAATTTTCATCTGCGAGCCTTGGTTAACGCTTTCTGGATGTGATTTTTAAAAATTTTGACGAAAAATGGTCAAATTTGAGATAATTTTGAGGAAATTTTTGGTGCTGTTAGGCGGGCCGATAGGCGCCGCCGGAATTTTTTTTAAAATTAACTATTTCTTACAACAAATTTTCTGAAATGCAATTAAGAAAAAATAAAAATGGTGATGAGAAATATTTTTCTCATGATTTAAAGAGATAAATTTTTTGAGAAATTTTCCATTATTTGAAGTATACTTTTTCAAATGGAAAGTTAATTTTTAGGTGTCTAGTTTTCATTTTTATGGTGTTTTTTTTATGAAATTTCTCAAAAATTCCCAAAACAAGCACCCAAAAATGCCAAAAAAGGGACCAAATTACCAAATATTAATGAACTCTCCCACGTTAGAATGGCTGGCGGATATCACGGATATCCGCGGATATGGCCTTCATATCCGTATCCGTCCGTGACCGTCCGATTTCTCAAAAATCGTTATCCGTATCCGTCCGTACCCGGAAAATCCGCGGATATCCGCGGATTGTCCGTGTCCGTGCACAAGCCTGCTAACATACACTCAAATTTTCAAAATTTTCCTCGGTGACGCCTATCGGCACCACCGGCCTCAGTTCTTTTTTAATTCTTTAAAAAATTAAAACAAATAAATAAGAGATCAATTACCGTTGACAGTAAAAGGATTATTGGTCATTTCTCATGAAAATATCAAAGTGCTGCTTTTGATCCCAATGCAAATTTTTTGTCAGCCAAATGAGTATGGATGGCTCCCAGATGTGATGCTTTTTATGATTTTCGGGTTTTTTGATAAAATTTTAAAAAATGGCAATTTTTAGGCCAAAATTCTTTAGCAAATCAGAGCCAAATTTTCAAAATTCCCTGGCGCCTATCGGCTCCACCGGCCCCCTTTTACTTATTTTTTTTTGCTTTTGGAATAAAAAATTCTAAATGATGATTTTGACCCCAAATGATGGTTTTTGCCAGCCAAATGATAATTTTGAAAATTTTCATCTGGGAACCCATATTAAAATTGACTCTTTCAAAGCCAGAATATTTCAATTTTTGAATGTTTAACTAGTGCCGTTTTATTTTTAACTTAGGAAACATTTTTAAATTTTTATTTAATATTTCGTCGTTTTTCGTTTTTTTTTTTTGGAAAAATCCTGATCCGGGTCAGGATGCAGGTTAAAATTTCGGAAACCGGATGGGAGTCCTGAAAAACAGGATTTGAAATCCGGTTTGTCCGGTGCGGGCCAATTCCCTAATCCTGATCCGGAATTTTCGGGAATTCCGGTCTCTGTAAATGCAGCACCATCACCACGAAAACGCAGGTGGAAAAGAGAAAGTCAAGAAAAAGCAAATGAATGCAAAAACACAAGAAGATAATAGAGCTGCTCGAGACCCTAAACTTCCTGAGACACTCGAGCAGCAAAAGAAGATAAAAGGGCGCATTTGGCAACATCAATCATTTTTAAAAATGCCAACCAATGCCTTTCCTTTTAAATAATAATAAATGCCAACAAATTTTTAAAATCTGAAATTTCATTAATGATCTTTGATCACGCTATTATGTCAAATTCATTACAATTTGAAAGTAAAAAGAAAAAGAAAAATTCACAATGAGTGATCAGTTGAAAAGAAATGATTTATTAAAAAATGCTAACAGAGTAATTTATATTTAAATTTTTTTTAATAAAAGTGACAACTGCACCGCGGTCCGGTACCCAAAAGCCGGCAATTACCGCCGATACCAGTCCCAGTACCGGTCTCTACCCTATTATAAAAAGTTGTCCTTTTGAAAGCAAATTTTGAGTTAACTAATTTGTTGTTCGTAGAAGATTTTACAGCCTTATATTTTTGTTATTTGGCTTTGTTTTAGTAAAAATTAGTTCTCGTAATATTGATGGATTTAATACTTGTCAAAAATTTGTGGGTCAGATTTGGAGTCGTCGAACAGCCTGTTTGTCCCATTGGTGATGACCCAACAAGAATGGATTAATTATAATTTCCTTTTCTTGAGTTATTTAAATAACTTTCTATTTAATTGGACATTTTTAAATCTTCTTATAATAATTATTTAATTTCTTAGAAAATATACATTTCTTATACTTATAAAATTTTCTGTTTTTCAGGTGAACTTTTTAATGGTTCAAGGCCGTTTTTAAACGGGTACGCCCGGTTTCTGTTCGGCCGGTTTTTGCTGCTCCCATTTTTGGTTTTGTTTTTGTCCGACACCCGGTTTACCAAAAACCGAAATCAATTTTTTTGCCTATTTCCAGTCTTAAGAGTTTAGGGCCGAAAAAATTTGTATTTAGTTTTTCGTCTTGTACTTCGAATTGATCAATCAGTTGTAATGGAGGCCACTATGATAGGCGCCAGTATTTTCACACAAAAATAGTTAATTTTGAAGATTTTTGGATATAAATTTGTAAGCAAATGGTTACCCGAAAGCGTCAAAAGGCTGTCGAGCAAATTTTAGAAAACTGAAATGAAGTTTTGTAAAGAAAATTCTTTAAAAATAAATTAGAAATATTAAAAATTTAAGTTTCAGATCTTTGTTAAAGCAACATGTTCGCATTTCCAAACTAATATCCCTGGAATCCGGGGATGTTCCGGGGCGAGAAAATTACGAGTCGGGTTTCGGGTCGCGGTGACCGAAAAAGTTCGGGTCGGTTTTCGGATTGCGGGGCGAGAAAAATACCTGATTTCAAGGCTTCGGGTCACCCGGAACATCCCTGCCCTAGACCCTATTGAAAGAACCATCATTAGGAGTTGTCTCTTAATATGCGCATTTTATGCTAAGAATTCAGAAGAAAATAAAATTACAAAACAGAGAATCAAACCATACTGGGCGCTTTTCATAAAATCCGCAATTTTTACTGAATTTTCGTCTAATTCTACTCATAACTTTCACAGACTCAACCGAAACCAAATAAACAAATTTGGGTATCATCAAATGTCTTTTGATTGGCTCTATTAACTAGCAAACTAAAAAAAAAAAAACTCAATTTTAAAAAGTTGTTGCCAAATTACATAACTTTTTGAAAATTTAATGTCATTTTTTAAATTTGTATAGCTAATAGAGCTAATAAATGCTATCGGATGATACCAAGATTGCTTAATTTGGTTGTGATTTGCGTCTGAGAAAAGTTATGACTTCAAAAATTCAGTAAAAATTAAGAGATTTTAAAACGAGACAGCACCCAAAACAATAAACGAATGCAATGAGCAAAGCAATAAAGGAAAAGGGTGGTCAATTCATGAAATGCGTAAAAAAGAAAATCAACCCCCAAAGAAAAAAAAAGGTCAATTCAATGATCAACAAAAGAAAATTTATAAAAAAAGAAAAAAGGGACAAAAGACAAACCAAAGAAAAATACAGAAAAATGACTAACTTTTAGGTGCTGGTGCGTTTTTTAAATTCCGCCATTTTTACTGATTTTTCTTATGGATCATGTCATAATTTTTCTCAGATGCAACCAAATCAAACAATCTTGGTATTGTACGTAGCATTTGTATTGCTTTATTAGCTTACTAAATTTCAAAAAAATTCGTTAGCTTTTTTAAGAGTTATTGTAATTTTTCTCACTTTTTTAGCTATATCTTTTAGGAAAGTGAATGAAATTTTTTAAATTTTATCAAGCTAATAGCGTGCGTAGTCGAAGGGCTATCTTTTAATACCAAGTTTATTTGATTTGGTTGCTTCTGAGAAAAGTTATGACATGATTTATACGAAAAATCAGTAAAAATGGCGGATTTAAGAAACGCACCAGCACCTAAATGTTATAATGCTTTTCAGTTGCTCCTTCTTAGTCGTCTTCGTCACTCTCCGTTTCTATTAGAGCAGTCTGAAGAAGCTTATACTTTTCTGATAAACCTTTTTCCTGTTGTAATTTTGCCAGTTCAGCTTTTAATTGTTCATCAGTCAACTTAAAGCTTTGATTATGTTTTTCTGTAATAGAACTAGTTTTATGGTAACAAGATGAGTTAGGGTGGCCGAATGAATTTGGCGAGTGCGGCGGGCCACCGGCCTTTGGGCGCTGGGAATGTTTGGGCGCCCGTTTTGGGCGCTAGCCTCAAAGTCAAGATACTATCAATCATTTCACCTTCTATTTAAATAAAATGCTAAAAATTTGAATTTTTGAACCAAATGTTATTTAATGGGTCAGAAGAGCTTTTTAAAAAAATCTTATTTCCGAGCCCTAAAAGTAGGTTCGAATCCCACCGGGGACGTATATCTCCTACAATACTCAGTTGGGTAAAACGTATTATTTGCGGAGCCAAATTCTCAACTTTTTAAATCGCGCTAAAAAAAGTGAAAAAATAATTTAAGGTAAAAGTGCCATTGAAAATTTACCGAAATAAGAACATCGCTGGTCAAAGATAAGATTTTGGTGTAATAAGAATTTTTAAAACACACTACCAAAGATTTAAAAAGCATTTTTATTTAATAAAATAAGCATTTCAGTCCCATTGAAGTTTTTTAAGATGTTTTGATGAGTCATTGAATTTTTATTTCCGATGTTACTTAAAAATATAAATTTATAACCAATTTTTCCTTCAAAATTTCCCTTTTCTCCAATTTTTCTCAAAATTTCTTACTCAGGACTCCATTCTTACCAGTTGCTTATTTGGTACCGGTAGTACCGTAACGCCGGTACTGGAAAACCGGTACCCGGTACTTCATTTTTTCAAAAACCGATACCGGTACCTGAAAAACGGAAAGTACCGCCGGTACCGGTACCGGTGCAACCCTAACAACTTTGATGAAAACCCTTTTATTTATAACTATATAGTGCCAAGCTTTATTTTTAAATTGGATGACTTACGGAAATTGCTTGGCCATCTTCTGGTGACAATTCTTCTATCATTTTCTCAAATGGCTTTTCATTTTCCTAAAAATTATTTTTGAAAGGCAATTTTTTTTGAAATTTAAGCAAAGTTTCTAAAACTTCTTATCGAAAGTAACAAATAATTTTGGCTTCTTTGCGTTGCGCTTTTTGGTTGTTAGTAAAATATTTTCGAAATTTGGCAAATGAATAGCCGGCGCCCGTAAAAGTTCGAATTCAAATTAATAAACAAACATCTTTGAAACTCACAGAGATATAATTAGCATTTTTTTCCATCTTAGCGAGTTCATTTAATTGTTCTTGAGTTAGCGGGGGTAGCGGTTTTTTTGGTGCCGTGACACTTGAAATGGAAAAGATAAAAAGGCAAAATAAAATAAAAAAAAAACAAGTCATTTGGAGGGTTTTTTTTTGTGGGAAAAAGAAAGTGATGAATTAATGATTTTGTAATGCCAAATTAGCCTATTTATGCGCCTATTTCTGCACTTTTCTTAACCAATTATTATCATGTAGTGCCATATTTGTATGCATTTTTCATTTATACACTTTGTCATATGAATAGACAGACATATGACATATTCAAAGAAAATGCAAATTTATTGTCATGGAGTGCCATATTTTTATGCATTTTTCATTTATACACTTTGTCATATGAATAGACAGACATATGACATATTCAAAGAAAATGCAAATTTATTGTCATGGAGTGCCATATTTTTATGCATTTTTCATTTATACACTTTATCATATGAATAGACAGACATATGACATATTCAAAGAAAAGGCAATTTTATTGTCATGGAGTGCCATATTTTTATGCATTTTTCATTTATACACTTTGTCATATGAATAGACAGACATATGACATATTCAAAGAAAATGCAAATTTATTGTCATGGAGTGCCATATTTTTATGCATTTTTCATTTATACACTTTGTCATATGAATAGACAGACATATGACATATTCAAAGAAAATGCAAATTTATTGTCATGGAGTGCCATATTTTTATGCATTTTTCATTTATACACTTTATCATATGAATAGACAGACATATGACATATTCAAAGAAAAGGCAATTTTATTGTCATGGAGTGCCATATTTTTATGCATTTTTCATTTATACACTTTGTCATATGAATAGACAGACATATGACATATTCAAGAAAAGATAAATATTATTATGGATATCCATATTTATATGCACTTTTCATTTATGCACTATAATATATGCATAGACAGACATATGACATATCCAAGAAAAGAATAAATATTATTATGGATATCCATATTTATATGCACTTTTCATTTATGCACTATAACATATGCATAGATATGACATATCCAAGAAAAGAATAAATATTATTATGGGTATCCATATTTATATGCACTTTTCATTTATGCACTATAACATATACATAGACAGACATATGACATATCCAAGAAAAGATAAATATTATTATGGATATCCATATTTATTAAGCATTTCAGTCCCATTGAAGTTTTTTAAGATGTTTTGATGAGTCATTGAATTTTTATTTCCGATGTTACTTAAAAATATAAATTTATAACCAATTTTTCCTTCAAAATTTCCCTTTTCTCCAATTTTTCTCAAAATTTCTTACTCAGGACTCCATTCTTACCAGTTGCTTATTTGGTACCGGTAGTACCGTAACGCCGGTACTGGAAAACCGGTACCCGGTACTTCATTTTTTCAAAAACCGATACAGGTACCTGAAAAACGGAAAGTACCGCCGGTACCGGTACCGGTGCAACCCTAACAACTTTGATGAAAACCCTTTTATTTATAACTATATAGTGCCAAGCTTTATTTTTAAATTGGATGACTTACGGAAATTGCTTGGCCATCTTCTGGTGACAATTCTTCTATCATTTTCTCAAATGGCTTTTCATTTTCCTAAAAATTATTTTTGAAAGGCAATTTTTTTTGAAATTTAAGCAAAGTTTCTAAAACTTCTTATCGAAAGTAACAAATAATTTTGGCTTCTTTGCGTTGCGCTTTTTGGTTGTTAGTAAAATATTTTCGAAATTTGGCAAATGAATAGCCGGCGCCCGTAAAAGTTCGAATTCAAATTAATAAACAAACATCTTTGAAACTCACAGAGATATAATTAGCATTTTTTTCCATCTTAGCGAGTTCATTTAATTGTTCTTGAGTTAGCGGGGGTAGCGGTTTTTTTGGTGCCGTGACAATTGAAATGGAAAAGATAAAAAGGCAAAATAAAATAAAAAAAAAAACAAGTCATTTGGAGGGTTTTTTTTTGTGGGAAAAAGAAAGTGATGAATTAATGATTTTGTAATGCCAAATTAGCCTATTTATGCGCCTATTTCTGCACTTTTCTTAACCAATTATTATCATGTAGTGCCATATTTGTATGCATTTTTCATTTATACACTTTGTCATATGAATAGACAGACATATGACATATTCAAAGAAAATGCAAATTTATTGTCATGGAGTGCCATATTTTTATGCATTTTTCATTTATACACTTTGTCATATGAATAGACAGACATATGACATATTCAAAGAAAATGCAAATTTATTGTCATGGAGTGCCATATTTTTATGCATTTTTCATTTATACACTTTATCATATGAATAGACAGACATATGACATATTCAAAGAAAAGGCAATTTTATTGTCATGGAGTGCCATATTTTTATGCATTTTTCATTTATACACTTTGTCATATGAATAGACAGACATATGACATATTCAAAGAAAATGCAAATTTATTGTCATGGAGTGCCATATTTTTATGCATTTTTCATTTATACACTTTGTCATATGAATAGACAGACATATGACATATTCAAAGAAAATGCAAATTTATTGTCATGGAGTGCCATATTTTTATGCATTTTTCATTTATACACTTTGTCATATGAATAGACAGACATATGACATATTCAAAGAAAATGCAAATTTATTGTCATGGAGTGCCATATTTTTATGCATTTTTCATTTATACACTTTATCATATGAATAGACAGACATATGACATATTCAAAGAAAAGGCAATTTATTGTCATGGAGTGCCATATTTTTATGCATTTTTCATTTATACACTTTGTCATATGAATAGACAGACATATGACATATTCAAAGAAAATGCAAATTTATTGTCATGGAGTGCCATATTTTTATGCATTTTTCATTTATACACTTTGTCATATGAATAGACAGACATATGACATATTCAAAGAAAATGCAAATTTATTGTCATGGAGTGCCATATTTTTATGCATTTTTCATTTATACACTTTATCATATGAATAGACAGACATATGACATATTCAAAGAAAAGGCAAATTTTATTGTCATGGAGTGCCATATTTTTATGCATTTTTCATTTATACACTTTAGTCATATGAATAGACAGACATATGACATATTCAAAGAAAAGGCAATTTATTGTCATGGAGTGCCATATTTTTATGCATTTTTCATTTATACACTTTGTCATATGAATAGACAGACATATGACATATTCAAAGAAAATGCAAATTTATTGTCATGGAGTGCCATATTTTTATGCATTTTTCATTTATACACTTTGTCATATGAATAGACAGACATATGACATATTCAAAGAAAATGCAAATTTATTGTCATGGAGTGCCATATTTTTATGCATTTTTCATTTATACACTTTGTCATATGAATAGACAGACATATGACATATTCAAAGAAAATGCAAATTTATTGTCATGGAGTGGCCATATTTTTATGCATTTTTCATTTATACACTTTAGTCATATGAATAGACAGACATATGACATATTCAAAGAAAAGGCAAATTTATTGTCATGGAGTGCCATATTTTATGCATTTTCATTTATACACTTTTCATATGAATAGACAGACATATGACATATTCAAAGAAAGGCAAATTTATTATCATGGAGTGCCATATTGTATGCATTTTTCATTTATACACTTTGTCATATGAATAGACAGACATATGACATATTCAAAGAAAATGCAAATTTATTATCATGGAGTGCCATATTTATATGCACTTTTCATTTATACACTTTGTCATATGAATAGACAGACATATGACATATTCAAAGAAAAGGCAAATTTATTATCATGGAGTGCCATATTTGTATGCATTTTTCATTTATACACTTTGTCATATGAATAGACCGACATATGACATATTCAAAGAAAATGCAAATTTATTAACAAAGATAGTTTGAAAATGCATTTAAGTTTTAAATTTGTCATTTATAACCAATAATCAGTCATCATATATTTTCCTACATATAAAAATATTATATTATAATGGGTTAAGTCATTGTATTCATATTTTTTTTCAAGCCCTGCGCGGATTTTTATAATTCGGCCTAACCTTTTCAGATATTTTTGCCCTTTTTAATTATATTTAATTTAATACAAAAATCACATTGCAATGACTTCGTTTATTGTAATTCTTTTTATTTTATTTGTGCTTTTGATAAACAAATGTCAGCAAATGCCGCAAAGATACGGTAGTAATGGGAAATAATTTTAAATCTTTATTTTTAATTTAAATTATTATTTTGACAATCGTTTTTTGGCATTCTAATCATGTTTTTGTAATTTTTAAAATCAAATAGAAAATAGATGAGTTAAACCTGAGTTGTCATACCTGAAGATTTACTTATTTTATGGTTGAAGGTTCGGATTTTAGAGTTAATTTGTTTTGAAGATTCGAATTTAGGATTTTGTATTCTTTTTTTGCTGTTTTGGATAAAAAATTGGCAAAATTCGTGGTTATGGTAAATTTTAAATTTTTGGCATAATGGAATATTTTTTTCTTCAATCTTAAACATTTTTCGCCAAAACTTTTATCGAATTTTCAAATTTCCAACGTCCCGCCTATGCCTTTCCTTGCCCTTAGAAGTTTCGAAAATTAAGAAAAACAAGCTGATACATTATTAAGCGTTTATTTATATCTTCGATGAAAATAAAAAATAGAATTATTGAAAATTTGAATTTTTTTTAAGGGTTTGAAATCTTCCTCTGACACCATGTTTAGAAATGAGAAAAAATTGCTGAATATTATTGTTGTTTTTTATTTTTATTTTTTACCTGGAAACCCGGTCCGGGTACGACTCCCTAATTATGATCCTGATCCGAGTAAATTGGCTATGATTACCCGTTTTTATTTGTCTTAATTTTTAAAAGATTTTTTTTTAACTTTTTGCTTGATTTACAATTTTGAATAAATATGCAAAATAAAAATCAGGCAAATTTTTGATAGTCTCTACAAAGACGCTGGGTTTTTCAACCACCCCGACCGGGTTCAATTAGACTTTTTCTTGCATTTGTTGGCAAAATATGTTCACAAAAACGGACACCTTCCCTTTGATTTTTTTTTTTAATTAAAAAAAAGCCGAAAAATACCGAATTATAAGAGTGAATAAAAAAGGTTTATTGACTATTTTACTCCTTTGATTTTTTGTCAGCCAATACTGATTTTAAAATTTTCATCTGAGAACTATTCCCTAATCATGCCCGGAATTTTCGAAAATTCCAACTCTACCAAATAATAACAATATTCTTCAATAATAGCCTTTTTAGAAATGTTCAAACTTGAAAAGGGACCAAAGAATTGGCCATATGAATTGGTGGACTCGACATCGGAAAACGAAGGCCACCAAATGAAAAATGGTGAGCAAATGCAAAAGCATTGGACATCGTTTAGTGGCAAAATAGTGCCAAACCTGTTTTTTACTGATAAAAATGGTGTTAACAAGAAAAAATTTAGCCCTCAAATAGGGAGCTGGAAATCCGACACTGGAAAATCCGACTCAAGCGGAAAATCCGACACAAGCGGAATATCCGACACTACTTTAAATTTTTAAAAATTTTGAGTTTTAGACTAATAATTAATTAATTTGATATCCTTAAAATTGGGAAACTAAATCAATTTACTTTGAACTTTAATTTTAAAATAATTTACTTTGAGTGTAAAAAAATGTTTGTATTCGTTTCATCACTTAGTAAAAATATGCTAAATGAATCGGTGCTGGTGCGTTTCCTAAAAACCGCCATCCATGCGCGTTTCTTAAATCCGCCATTTTTACTGATTTTTCATATAAATCATGTCATAACTTTTCTCAGAGGCAACTAAATCAAACAATCTTGGTATTATACGATAGCATTTGTATTGATTTATTAGCTTACTAAATTTCAAAAAAATTCGTTAAGTTTTTCATGGTGATTATTCTCACTTTTTTACTTATATCTTTTAGGAAAGTGAATGAAATTTTTTGAATTTTAACAAGATAATAGAGTAATCGAAGGGCTATCTTATAATACCAATATTGTTTGATTTGGTTGCTTCTGAGAAAAGTTATGACTTGATTTATTCGAAAAATCAGTAAAAATGGCGGAATTTAAGAAACGCACCAGCACCATTTTTGCAACTAGGAACAATCGTCACCCTCTTCAATATTTGCGGGCAATATCCTACCGGACGGCAGAACCAATATAAAAAAACTTATTTATTAAGTTTGGGTTAAATTGATTTAGTTTCCCTTTTTTAAGGGTATCAAATAATTAAATTTTTTTAAAATTCACAAATTATTTTTAAAAATTTTAATTAGTGTCGGATTTCCAGTGTCGGATATTCCGCTTGAGTCGGATTTTCCAGTGTCGGATTTTCCAGTGTCGGATTTTCTCCAGTGTCGGATTTTCATAGAGCCCTCAAATGGGGTTTTGCTTATTTTGTATCAAAACATATCTGCGGGAAAATGATCTTTTTTTTTCGTTTCTGTTCGGTTAAACAGTTTACAAATAGCAAAATTTTGAGAAAAATTTTCTTGTATTTATTTGGACAATACCCTACTCATTTCTGGTCAACCCATTTTTCATCCCAACTCATTTTTATTACATTAATACGATTTTTGGCGCGGGAACTGTAAATCAAATGAAAACGAAGATTGCTTTCAAAAATATGTAGTTTTTTTTGTTTTTTTTGGTTGACTCCGAAACGAGAACCAAAATTAAAACAAAAACCAAAATTTTCATTTTTTAAGGTTGTTTTTATCTACCTAAATATCTCTAAACTAAAGACCCTTCCATTTTTCCTTTCAATTATAAATTACAACCAAAAAAAAAAGAATTCATAATAAAAACAAGTGGCTTAAAAACTAACAGGCCTGGAACGAGTTAGATTTTTACCGAATAATTTTTAGAATTTATCAGCCTGCTAAATGAATCAGTGAATTCGGCCGCGGAATTATATCAAAAAATAAAAAATGGTGACGAAAATGCACTTGGTTTAGCCTCCAAATGGCTGAATAAATATGCAATTGTCATTTTTTGTAATGGTGACAAAACGCCAATTCAAATGGACCAAAAGGTCGAAAATTTTTACGAATTACGCCAAAATTTATGTGCACTTTTGAAGCAGGGCATAAGTATCGAAGAAGCAGCAAAAATCCTTGAAAATAATGTCGCAAAAATGCATGATTATATTATTAAAACAACAATTTTTGAAAATATTTATCAAAACATTGACAATTTGGCATTTCTTAATGCCAAAAACAAAAAAAAATCAAAGGAATTGTTGGAGTTTTGAAGGAGGCAACAAACAAATTTGACCAACTGTCGGAAGGTAATTGAAAGAATTTGTTTTCAAAAAACTATCTGAAATTATTAAATGTTTTTTCGATCTAAGTTATTTTAAGGACGGGCCAGTGGGAGGAGGGACATAGGTGGTTTTTAATATTGTCTAACACCATAATATCGCGTTGAAAATCGGTAAATTTATCGATTACTGTTTGCCGATCGATATTAATTTGCCCCTGTAAAAATTGGAAAAAAATCCGACAAAATAGCACTGTTAAGAATGGGGTCTGAGGAAAAAATAAGAGAGAAATTTGAGCGAGTAAAATTGCATTTCTTGATCACTAATTTTATGACTTGCATTCATAGCACCACTTAGCCAGCCAATAATTGTGCCTTGTGCTTTGATGATTAATTTTTTCATTTGTTAATTAGGCAATTTGCCATTTGTTCACCATGATGATGACCACAGAAATCGCATTGCGTTGGACAACATTGAAAAACTCCACCAAAATATCAGTGATTACACCAGCAGAGGCATCAGAACAAAAAGAAGAGCTAAACGATTGAACGTAGTAATGCATGAACTATTCCTTAAGCGTCGTGTTTGTAGCTTTGTGTTTTTGATTAGCGCGATTTTTGCAGGGTTTGGCACATACTTTGCCATAACTGATCATGATCACAAATTGCCTTTTGTCATTGGTATAACAATTGCCCCATTTGCTTTCCTATTTTTTATCATTGCAACCATTTATCTATTCATTAACTTATGTTCCAATATTATTGTTCGTGACGGATCACCTGTAACTCCTGTTTAGGTGCATTGCAATTTAAAATTTATGTTTTATTTTTTGGGAAATCTTTTTTTTTATTCACTGGAATCGATGAATGAATCCCCTGGTTTGTTCAACCCATGGAAAAGTGCAAAAAGCGACTTGTGCCGTAGGAAATTAGGCACTCAGGCAGCTTAGGGCTGTCTTTAATTGCCTTTGTGTCACAAAAAGTACGACGAAAATAAATGTTTGCAGAGTTGCTGTTTTTCGAGAGTTAAATCTAAGATATGCTTGAACGATTGAATAAGACATAACATTTAATCATTAGAAGGCCCAAAATTTTTTAAATTTATCATTTTAATAAGATTATAACCATTTTTGTTTATTCAACAAATTTCTCAAAGTCATATTAAATATGATTTTATGATCTGATTTCTTTCCCAAACCATGGTGGGCATTAACACTGGATAAAATTCGACATTTATGCAAGAAAAAAGCAGGATTGTGAACAAGGGTCTTTCAGAATTCAAAACGACAAACGCTATATTTGTCGTTAATATACATCTTTGTCGTTTATCTCCAATCATTCTGATTGTTTTTTTTACGACAAACGCCAAATTTTAGACGACAAACGACAAAAATATTAGCGGGGTGCTCAACAGCGCCCCTCAAATTTTTCCTTTCAGAAACCCAAAAATTCGCCTCTTTTTGCTCAACAATTCACAAATTGTCCTTACTTTTGAAAAATTTGTCATAAAAAAAGATAGCTTAGGAAGTTTTCGGCGTTGCTGATCACGAATATGACATTCTTTTGTCTAATTGCAAACCCTGGACCCAAATTTGAACAAAAAGACGAAAATTCAAATTTTTATAAAAGACAATTAATTATACCGTAAAATTTGTTAATTCTTATTCCACGACAATTTGGACGACAGAGACAAACGACAAATGCCAAAACAGTATATTTGTACGACAAACGCACTTATTTTTTGGCATAACGATAAATCCGTAGACCCAAATTTGTCGTTTGTCCGATGGGGTAAAAATCTTACTCTCAGCTGCAGGTAAACCTATCCGTTACTCAATTCTTTTAGTGCGGTTAAAAGTTACCCGCAGCTGAGGGTAGGTTCACCCTTAGCTCGTTTTTTTTGGTACGGGCCCGAAAGGGCTAAAATAGAGAACGGACAAAAGAGATGAAAATTTTCAAAAAGTTCATTTTGAAAAAAATAATAATTCTAAGACTATAAAAATCAAATGATATTATTTTCTTTCTCCTTTAATTTGAATTTGTTCTGCGTCCCGCCAACTTCGTCCCAAACATAAAGGGCCAACTCCGTCCCAAACTTTTTTGGTAGCCGTCTTTTCCATTTGGCTTATTTCAAGTGCCAACTCTTCAATTTGTGCCCGCGAATTTGATGCCATTTTGTCAGAAATGCTTCCATGTCTTGGCCAAATTGTGGTCGAACAAAATCTGTTTTAATTATTTGCCTTATTATTATTACAGTATTTTTATGGTATTTTTTGTTTGTACATTAGTTCTGCACAAGGATTAGCTGTTTTCCTAAAAAAAAGAAGGTACCTAGGTGTCCAAGAAGTTTTGAAATGTAACCTGTAGCACCTCGAGTAGGTGCTTTAGCCAAAGTGCCTTAGCGCAATGAGCCGAAGTGTCAAAGACATGGCGTATTAAAGAAAGCTTGACACGTCATATCCGCTACTTACAAAGGAAGGTTTTTATGTGGGGTACACATCATTTCAGTGCCGTCTTACGTTTCACTGCCTGCCAAAGTTTTGCGACTAACCGCGTGTTGTTATGTATTTTTCTTAAAATTTATTTTTTAATTTTTCTCAAAATTAGGAATTCAGAATTCCACCACCTAATTTATTTTGGGGTTGACAATCGCCACACTAATTTGCCCGCGTTATAAAAATCAAAACAATATTTTCTGACTCAAAAAAACAACTTAAAAATGTAATTTTTTTGAATACAAATAAATGTTATTCTTTAGGTCTGTGGAGCCAAAAGGCGCCGCCGGTAAAAAAAAATTTGAAATTTGAGTGTATTTGATAAAAATTGTTGACAAAAAATGACTAATTTTTGGTAAATTTTACGATAAATTTTTGAGAAAAGCCACATGTTAATGGGGTCCGGTGGTGCCGATAGGCGCTACAGGCAAAACTTTTTTTTAATATTAACGAAATCGCTTTAAAAAATAGTAAAATAATAATAATTTCTTATGTTTTACTTCAGTGTCAGAAATAAGACAAAAGAGCTGAAATAAGACAGTATCTTACAAATAAAACAATTTTCAAAATGTAAATTTGGACCTCCAAAATAAAACAAAATCTTACAAATACGACAACGGAAAGCCATGGAATAATATATGGTTTTACTATTAATTTTTTTTTTTTAAAGTGCATAAGAAAAAAGTCTCGGTTCTCGAGTTGAGAACTTTCTAGGGTTATTTAGGCTCTTTATCTCGATTCTCGATGCCAAGTCCCGGTTTGGGCTCGAGTCTGGGTAAGTTTTCAGTCTCGAGCAACTTTAATATAAATCCGCTCCCCAATCATAACATGGTTTGTTTTCTTCTTATCAAAAAAGAACATGCTTTTTTTTTTTTGTAAATCGCAATAATAAAAAAAAGTATCAACACACACACACACAATGGTTGATTGCATCACTTCATATGACGACTATATGGCGAAAACGGCTTCATTATTGTATCCATTTCTTTAATTATTTCAATCTTTTTCAATAAATTCTGCTCAAATTCGTTGGATGGAACGCATTTTTTCTTGCCAAATGGGTGGCTGATGCTAAGTTTTGTCTTCAATTCGCATTTGCACTGCAGCCTAATTTTCCATTTCATTTCCCTTATTATTAGGGGAATTATATTTACAAAAAAACCCAAAATATTAAAAAAATATATTTATGGAAAAATGTAAAAAATATTGACCAATTGAAAAACGTAATTGAGAAAATTTGATTTCAAAAAAGCGAAATTGCGTTTTTATATTAATTTATATTAAATAAGCAATAAACTTACTGGTTACAGTTGCAAATAAGGTAATTTTTGTTAATTCTCAAGTAAAAAACTCGGTATTTTCCATTATGCTGCTGCACCCCAAATTTTTAAAAAAGAGAAAAAGCGCCAGTTTTGGCGCGCAACAATTATTTAGGAGGCATAAAAGACGCAATATGAGCCAAAAGGATGACGACGATCCAATCGATGACATTAAAGATCAAATTGCGTCTTTTATGTCCCATATAATTTTTTATGCACAAAACTGGCGCTTTTTCTCTCTTTTTTAAAAAATTTGGGATGCGGTATGGAAAAGTACCAAAAACTCTTACAGTTTTCAGACAAAATTTTTTTCCTATTTTATAAAAAAAACAAAAAATTTTTGAGAAATATTTTTAAAATTACCTTTATTTTTAAAATCTTTGCCAAAATATTGTCAAGAATCAGATTTTTTATTTAGAGGTACGTTTTTCAAAATTTTTAAAAAGTAGACTCTTCGGGGGAGGGGTATTTTTCGTTTCATTTTTTTTTGGATTTTTACAAGAAAGGCTCGAAAAAATGCAAAAATAACGCTCAAAATAGTGAGTTAAAAATTTATTTTTTTTAAACCCCCACAAAAATATTTCATTTTATTGATGAATATTGGGCGTGCAAATCAAAAAATTTGAATGCAGAAAATGCTTCGTTTGAGCCCTCGTTTTAAAGCACATAATCAACAGACAAAAAAATATTCAATTCACAGCCCTACTTGGGTTGGCCATTGCATTCTTCTTTTGTTTGTTTGCATTCATCAGCACATTTTTTCCAATAAGATTGAACACATTTAGGCTGTTTGCTATAGTTAAACGTGTTGTCCTTGACCAATATGCTGCTGGATCTCCTCGCACCAGCATGAGCAGCAGGAGGAGCAGGTTCAACATCCGTGGCAAAAATATTTTCTATGGTAATGTTCAAACAGACAAATTTTGCAAAAATGGGAAAAATTGGCATTAAAATTTTAAATGCCCAATTTATTCAAATTTTTTTATGTTATTTAAAAAAATTTAGTTTTCGGATAAAAGAGGAATTATGATAATTTCTGAAAATTTTTTCTCAATGTATTTCATATAAAATTTCTAAAATTTCCCGGAAGCATCTAACAGCACTGCTGGGTCCAATTGGTTAGGGTTTCTTCCAAATTTATTCAAAAACTACAATTTTCATAGTTTTTTTTTTGTTGGAAATATTTAACAAATCAAACCAAAAATTGCCAATTTGACTCAAAAGAACGGCTTAACCAAGACAAATTCGGATCATTCGAAAACCCCTTAATCAGCTAAGGCCAAAAAAGCCTAGGATGAAAAACGACCCGACGCAATCAGACCACCGTCCATCTGAGTTCCACAGGGGTCAAAAGGATACATTGTCCAGGAATTGTTTTTAGTTAGTTCATTAAACCGATACAGTCCTTTTTTCCGTGGTTGGTCGATTCACAAAAAGTGCAAATTTGGCGATCGACAAAAAGTGCAAATTTTACTGAATTTTCGAGTATATCAACTCATAACTTTTCTCAGAAGCAACCAATTTAAACAATCTTGGTATAGTAACTTACTCTATTAACTTGCTAAGTTTCAAAAAATTTATTGTTTTTCAAAAGTTACGGCCAAAAAAAGTGGAAAAATTTGCCATAACTTTTGAAAAACTTAATAAAATTTTTTGAAACTTAGCACGCTAATAGAGTAATTGAAGGGCTATTGTACTGTACCAAGATTATTTAAATTGGTTGCTTCTGAGAAAGTTGTAAGTTGATATAGTGAAAAATTCAGTAAAATTTGCACTTTTTGTGAATCGACCTAGCACCGGTCGATCGACAAAAAGTGCAATATTAGCTGAATCTTCGACTAAATCAAGTCATAACTTTACGCAGACGCAACCAAATTAGTTGTCTTGGTATCTTCCGATAGCTCTTGCCTGTTTCTTTTAGCTTCCTAAATTTCAGAAAATGTTATTAAGTTTGTCAAAAGTTGTGACTAAAAAAGTGGAAAAATTGCTATAACTCTTGAAAAACTTAATAAAATTTTTTGTTATTCAGTATGCTAATAAAGCTATTCAAGTGCTATCTTAGGATACCAAGATTATTTCATTTTGTTGCTTCTGAGCAAAATTATGGTTGATTTAGTTGAAAATAGGCTCGATCGCACCTTTTTGAACTTTTTGCCGATCAACCTAGCACCATTTTTTCCTAGAAACTGGCAACCCTGGTCTTGATTGAAGCCCAAGACTCTGGAGCAGCAATTTCATTAATACTTACAACTCAGCGCAAAGAACAGAGAAAACAGCAGAATCATTGGTGAAAATAATAATTTAAAAGTTCTGCAATTAAATGTCTAATTTGCCTTAAATTATTACTTATAAATTTTTATTAAACAATGGTAATATACAACGGGCTTTTTTTGGGCAAACAAATGCCTTCAAAATGGCAGGTTTTTGTTTTAGCGCATCTTTGTTTTAAATGTTAAGGCTTTGCCCCAAATGACGAGGATGTAATGCCAACGCACTAATTCACTAAGGTTGGCACCAGGGATGTTGCGAAAGCGAAAATAAAAAAGGAAAGGCGAAAGAAACGAAACAAAAATAAAAGCGAAAGAGGAATTTTTTTTACCAAAAAATTTGTTCATGATAATAAGGTGCCAAATATCGCAAATAAGTGCCTAAATATTTCTTAATTTTTTTTAACCAGAATTAAAATGCGACTAATTTTTAGTGGATGACGGTAGTTAGGTGCCGCCGGGGAAATTTTGGAAATCTCTGTGTATTTTAGTAATAAATCTTGACAAAAAAATGATTATTTTTGTGATGGGTTTTAGACAAAACCTAAGTGAAGGGGGGGGGGGGGGGAGGGGGTACGGTGGTGCTCCCTTTTTTGGCATAAAAATTTCCTGCCGAACTCTAATTAAAAATAAATTCAAACTAATCAATGAACGGTCGGTCTCGGTTCGGCGCCAGACTCGTTTAGGACTTTGTAACTTTTTTCTTTGTTAACCAATTTTTACAAATTCGGTATCATTCTTAAAGCTTTGAGTGTTTAGAAAGTAGCAATAAGCTAATTCTAAGCGTTCAACTAAATATTAAAAAGTTACAACTTAAAGAACGCAAAAAAGTCAGAATTTTGGTATATTTTGGTTCATAAATTTTTTATTGGAGGTAATTTTTTTCAATTTTTGGACGGTTAATAGAGCTTATGAGGAGCTTCCGAAAGACCCTAAGTTTAAAAAATTTGGTTGCCTAAGAAAAAAGTTATGGTCTCCAAAAGTTGGCTGGCGCCGAACTGAGTGTTCCCGTCAATGAATCACTCACTCATTTTTCCTTTTCACATTTAAAAATTTCGGCTCTACTCATAATTTTCGCAGAATCACCCGCAACTAAATTAAGCAATCTTGGTATCATTCAATGGATTTTGATTTGCTATATTAACTAGACAAAAAAAAAACTCACTTAGTTTTAAAAAATTTGTTGCCAAAAAAGTCCAAAATTTACATATTATAAATTTAATGTCATTTTTTAATTTGTACAGGCAATTAAAAGCTATCGGATGATACCAATAATGCTTAATTTGATTGCGGTTTGCGTCAGAGAAAAGTATGACTTAATTTAGTCGAAAATTCAGTAAAAATGGCGGATTTACGAAACGCACCATCACCCAATTCAAACGAATGCAAGAGCATAAGCAAAGCAATAACAGAAAGGGGTCAATTCATCAACCGTAAAAAATAAAAGCAAACCCCAAAGAAAAAAGAACAATTCAATGAGAGAGAAAAATAAAATTTGAAAAATAAAGAAAAAAGGGACAAAGACCGCAGGGGGAAGTTTGGGCAACAGAAGTTTGGGCACCAGAAAATCCAGGATAGGACATATAAGGAGTAGTACACTACTCGAGACTTAGAATTTCTCGAGTCGAGACTGAGACATAGTTATAAAATTAAAAGCAAATATCTATTTTAATGCATTAATTAAAATTTTTGGCAAGTTTATAGTAATATATATATTGTGGCATTTTCCGGATTGTTACGGCACGGTTGAGCATGGAATTGTATATTTTTTAATTTTTGTTTCTTTTTATTTTTAAAATTGGCTTTATGGTGCCCAAACTTCCCGGTGCCCAAACTTCATGTCGCCACAAAGACAGACCAAAGAAAAATCGAAAATGTCAAAAGAAAAAATTATAAAGACAGAAACATGGCGGAATTTTATAGTGCTTTTCAAATTTGCTCCTTCTTCTTAGTGTTCGTCACTTTCTTCATCCTCGTCTATCAAAGCACTAGCAAGGAGCGCATAACCTTTAGGTAAAGCATTCATATCCATATTTTTCACAGAATCTTCCAACTCTGCATCAGTTAGCTAAAAATTGAACTTTATTTGTTTTTTTAATAATAAAATTAATTTTATGGTAACAGGACGATATAGGGTTGGCTGAATGAGTCTGGACAATTGATTGTGGGCGATTGAGTACGGCGGACCACCGGCGTTTGGGCGCGCGCCCGCGTTTTGACGCGCGCTGTTGGGTGGTGGGAGAGTTTGGGTGCCCGTTTTTGCACTGCCTTTTTTTATTTATCTGATTCATAAAAATTTTTATTTTGACCCAAAAAGTCAAGACAAAGAATTCCAATTCTATGCATTATTTTAAAAAGAATGCTGATTTCTTAAGTCTGTACGTTATTTGTCATCAGAAACGCAAAGTTAGCCCAAAAGAATCCTAACAAAGCTTTTTAAATTTCCTTTTCAAGGTAAATCGAAAATAATAAAGCTCGGAATTGATAAAAATTCTAGATCAAAATCAGGATTAGGGGAAACACCCGGACTTTTCATGATTCGTGATCCATCCTGCCGCGGATCACAAAAGCATGGTTTGAAATAGTCAATTTATCAAGGGCGGGGCTGGTGGTGTAGGTAAGCACCACCTGGGAAAATTTTTATTTGGTGTATTTTGTGAACAGATTTTCTTAAAAATAGTCAAATTTTCTTAAAAGCGCGAGAAGAAAATCAGTTAAAAATAATGTCGGATGGCAAAAAATAGCGAATCTGGTTTGAGGCAAGAAAATGGACGGATTTAGGGCTTCGAGAGACCTGTAATACCCATGGTGCCATAGACATTGCCGAGAAATTTAGAAAATTTTAATGAAATTTACATTAATTAATCAAATTTTGATAAATGCAAAATCCGGGCTTCAGGTATAACACATTTACTTACAGAGTCAAATTCTCAATTTCTCTGGCTTCGAACCTAGAGGTTTTAAAAAAAAAAATCTATAGTGAGATTTCTAGTCCGCATTAGTCCCGTTCCGGTCTTAACAAAATCTATTTTTTTCAAAAAATAATGCCAATCTTTACATCAATTTTTTGTTGACTTGCGGAAAATTGGTGAACATGTGGTGGTAAAGAGTTCATCAGCTTTTCAAATGGGTCTTCGCCTTCAGGTGGCTAAAAATTATTTGATAATTAAATGGCTATTTTTAGAAATTTCAGCAAACTTTTTCAGATTTTTTTTTTGTTGTTGCGAAGTTACTCATAACCTTCTTGCTTATTTGTTAGCGAGACTATGGTTTTTAGTAAAATAGTGATTAGCAATATTTTTGAAATATGGCAAACGAATATCCGGCTCATGTAAATTAATTTATATGGGAGGGGAAAACCCATTTTTGTATTTTAAATCCCCATCCTACAAAATTAAGCAGAACGCAAGTGAACTTACGGGGGTAAAATTAGCCTTTCTTTCCGCCTCAGCGAGTTTATCTAATGTTTCTTGAGTTAGCGGGGGTAGGGGTGCGGGTAAAGGAGGGCGTTTTTTTGGTGCCGCCGTTACATTTGAAATGAAAAAGATAAAAAGGCAAAAAATGAAAAGAAAAATAATAAAAAAATTCATTTGGGGAAGTTCTTTCTGAAAATGAAGAATTATGTGGTGTTGGTGCATTTCCTAAAAGGCCATTTTTATGAATTTTTCGCAAAAAACTCGTCATAACTTTGCTCTAACACAACGAAAGTGAATAATCTTTGGATCACTACTTTTTTAGTAAATGCACCAGCACGAATAATTAATGAATGATTTTGTAAGGGTCCATTTTTTCGCTTTATCTACTAACCTTATGATTCTTCATTTTTATTATAACTTCTTCTATACAGCCATATTTTAAATAATAATGCCAAAAATTTTTAAAATCTGAAATTTGTCATAGGAATAGACAGACATATGACATATTCAAAGAAAAGGCAATTTTATTATCATGGAGTGCCATATTTGTATATGCACTTTTCATTTATACACTTTGTCATATGAATAGACAGACATATGACATACTCAAAGAAAATGCAAATTTATTATCATGGAGTGCCATATTTGTATGCACTTTTCATTTATACACTTTGTCATATGAATAGACAGACCAGACATATGACATATTCAAAGAAAATGCAAATTTATTATCATGGAGTGCCATATTTGTATGCACTTTTCATTTATACACTTTGTCATATGAATAGACAGACATATGACATACTCAAAGAAAATGCAAATTTATTATCATGGAGTGGTATGCACTTTTCATTTATACACTTTGTCATATGAATAGACAGACCAGACATATGACATATTCAAAGAAAATGCAAATTTATTATCATGGAGTGCCATATTTGTATATGCACTTTTCATTTATACACTTTGTCATATGAATAGACAGACATATGACATACTCAAAGAAAATGCAAATTTATTATCATGGAGTGCCATATTTGTATATGCACTTTTCATTTATACACTTTGTCATATGAATAGACAGACCAGACATATGACATATTCAAAGAAAATGCAAATTTATTATCATGGAGTGCCATATTTGTATATGCACTTTTCATTTATACACTTTGTCATATGAATAGACAGACATATGACATACTCAAAGAAAATGCAAATTTATTATCATGGAGTGCCATATTTGTATATGCACTTTTCATTTATACACTTTGTCATATGAATAGACAGACATATGACATACTCAAAGAAAATGCAAATTTATTATCATGGAGTGCCATATTTGTATGCACTTTTCATTTATACACTTTGTCATATGAATAGACAGACCAGACATATGACATATTCAAAGAAAATGCAAATTTATTATCATGGAGTGCCATATTTGTATATGCACTTTTCATTTATACACTTTGTCATATGAATAGACAGACCAGACATATGACATATTCAAAGAAAATGCAAATTTATTATCATGGAGTGCCATATTTGTATATGCACTTTTCATTTATACACTTTGTCATATGAATAGACAGACATATGACATACTCAAAGAAAATGCAAATTTATTATCATGGAGTGCCATATTTGTATATGCACTTTTCATTTATACACTTTGTCATATGAATAGACAGACATATGACATATTCAAAGAAAATGCAAATTTATTATCATGGAGTGCCATATTTGTATATGCACTTTTCATTTATACACTTTGTCATATGAATAGACAGACATATGACATACTCAAAGAAAATGCAAATTTATTATCATGGAGTGCCATATTTGTATATGCACTTTTCATTTATACACTTTGTCATATGAATAGACAGACATATGACATACTCAAAGAAAATGCAAATATTATCATGGAGTGCCATATTTGTATGCACTTTTCATTTATACACTTTGTCATATGAATAGACAGACCAGACATATGACATATTCAAAGAAAATGCAAATTTATTATCATGGAGTGCCATATTTGTATATGCACTTTTCATTTATACACTTTGTCATATGAATAGACAGACATATGACATACTCAAAGAAAATGCAAATTTATTATCATGGAGTGCCATATTTGTATATGCACTTTTCATTTATACACTTTGTCATATGAATAGACAGACCAGACATATGACATATTCAAAGAAAATGCAAATTTATTATCATGGAGTGCCATATTTGTATATGCACTTTTCATTTATACACTTTGTCATATGAATAGACAGACATATGACATACTCAAAGAAAATGCAAATTTATTATCATGGAGTGCCATATTTGTATATGCACTTTTCATTTATACACTTTGTCATATGAATAGACAGACATATGACATACTCAAAGAAAATGCAAATTTATTATCATGGAGTGCCATATTTGTATGCACTTTTCATTTATACACTTTGTCATATGAATAGACAGACCAGACATATGACATATTCAAAGAAAATGCAAATTTATTATCATGGAGTGCCATATTTGTATATGCACTTTTCATTTATACACTTTGTCATATGAATAGACAGACCAGACATATGACATATTCAAAGAAAATGCAAATTTATTATCATGGAGTGCCATATTTGTATATGCACTTTTCATTTATACACTTTGTCATATGAATAGACAGACATATGACATACTCAAAGAAAATGCAAATTTATTATCATGGAGTGCCATATTTGTATATGCACTTTTCATTTATACACTTTGTCATATGAATAGACAGACATATGACATACTCAAAGAAAATGCAAATTTATTATCATGGAGTGCCATATTCGTATGCATTTTTCATTTATACACTTTGTCATATGAATAGACAGACCAGACATATGACATATTCAAAGAAAATGCAAATTTATTATCATGGAGTGCCATATTTGTATATGCACTTTTCATTTATACACTTTGTCATATGAATAGACAGACATATGACATACTCAAAGAAAATGCAAATTTATTATCATGGAGTGCCATATTTGTATGCACTTTTCATTTATACACTTTGTCATATGAATAGACAGACCAGACATATGACATATTCAAAGAAAATGCAAATTTATTATCATGGAGTGCCATATTTGTATATGCACTTTTCATTTATACACTTTGTCATATGAATAGACAGACATATGACATACTCAAAGAAAATGCAAATTTATTATCATGGAGTGCCATATTTGTATGCACTTTTCATTTATACACTTTGTCATATGAATAGACAGACCAGACATATGACATATTCAAAGAAAATGCAAATTTATTATCATGGAGTGCCATATTTGTATATGCACTTTTCATTTATACACTTTGTCATATGAATAGACAGACCAGACATATGACATATTCAAAGAAAATGCAAATTTATTATCATGAAGTGCCATATTCGTATGCATTTTTCATTTATACACTTTGTCATATGAATAGACAGACCAGACATATGACATATTCAAAGAAAATGCAAATTTATTATCATGAAGTGCCATATTTGTATATGCACTTTTCATTTATACACTTTGTCATATGAATAGACAGACCAGACATATGACATATTCAAAGAAAATGCAAATTTATTATCATGGAGTGCCATATTTGTATATGCACTTTTCATTTATACACTTTGTCATATGAATAGACAGACATATGACATATTCAAAGAAAATGCAAATTTATTATCATGGAGTGCCATATTTATATGCATTTTTCATTTATACACTTTGTCATATGAATAGACAGACATATGACATATTCAAAGAAAATGCAAATTTATTATCATGGAGTGCCATATTTGTATGCATTTTTCATTTATACACTTTGTCATATGAATAGACAGACATATGACATATTCAAAGAAAATGCAAATTTATTATCATGGAGTGCCATATTTATATGCATTTTTCATTTATACACTTTGTCATATGAATAGACAGACATATGACATATTCAAAGAAAATGCAAATTTATTATCATGAAGTGCCATATTCGTATGCATTTTTCATTTATACACTTTGTCATATGAATAGACAGACATATGACATATTCAAAGAAAATGCAAATTTATTATCATGAAGTGCCATATTTGTATATGCACTTTTCATTTATACACTTTGTCATATGAATAGACAGACCAGACATATGACATATTCAAAGAAAATGCAAATTTATTATCATGGAGTGCCATATTTGTATGCATTTTTCATTTATACACTTTGTCATATGAATAGACAGACATATGACATATTCAAAGAAAATGCAAATTTATTATCATGGAGTGCCATATTTATATGCATTTTTCATTTATACACTTTGTCATATGAATAGACAGACATATGACATATTCAAAGAAAATGCAAATTTATTATCATGGAGTGCCATATTTGTATGCATTTTTCATTTATACACTTTGTCATATGAATAGACAGACATATGACATATTCAAAGAAAATGCAAATTTATTATCATGGAGTGCCATATTTATATGCATTTTTCATTTATACACTTTGTCATATGAATAGACAGACATATGACATATTCAAAGAAAATGCAAATTTATTATCATGGAGTGCCATATTTATATGCATTTTTCATTTATACACTTTGTCATATGAATAGACAGACATATGACATATTCAAAGAAAATGCAAATTTATTATCATGGAGTGCCATATTTATATGCATTTTTCATTTATACACTTTGTCATATGAATAGACAGACATATGACATATTCAAAGAAAATGCAAATTTATTATCATGGAGTGCTATATTTATATGCACTTTTCATTTATACACTTTGTCATATGAATAGACAGACATATGACATATTCAAAGAAAATGCAAATTTATTATCATGGAGTGCCATATTTGTATGCACTTTTCAAATAATCATACATCTTACATTCCCAAAAAAATTATATTTAAGGGGTTTAAAAATATTTCAATTCATTTTAATTTTCTTCTTAAATACATCACCCGGGTTTCATCACAAGAACGAAATCACTGAATGACTTCATTTATTGCAATTATTCTTCTTTTATTTGTGCTTTTGATAAACAAATGTCATCAAATGTCGCAAAATCACGGAGGTTATGGAAAACCTTTTTTCTTATATTTTGAATTATATTATAATATTATTTTTTTCTTTTTGTTTCTTGCCTGTATTAGTCATACTTTGTATCTTTTGAAATACTTAATAGGAATAGATTGGATTTATCTGAGCTGTACCTGAGAATTTATACTCATTTTATGTTATTAAGGTTTTTAAAGTTTGTATTTTGAGGATTTTTGTTGTCTAGATTGATTATTTTTGCCAATTTTTGGAGAATTTTTTTTTTCGCCAAATCCTCTTTTCAAATATTCCCGTTTACAAAATTTGATTCAATTTTTTAAAATTTTCCCGGTTGTTCCTACCGGTACCACTTGTGCCATTCGCTTAGGTTTTCTCAAAATTCTCAAAATTAGTCATTCTTATGCCAGAAATACACTCAGATTTCAAAATCCCAATAATCGGCACCCATACCGTCCTTTGCCCCATTTTCAAAAATGAAGAAAAAAACAAGCTAAAAAAATATTAATAAGCGCTTAAAATTATCGTTCAGAGTGAAAAACCAAATCATTTATTCTTTTACTAATTTTTGGGTTTTTGAATTAAGTTTTTGTGTTCTGGAGTTTTCACATGACCACTGTTTAAGATGATTAAAGAATTGCTGAATATGATTGTTTTTTTTGTTTATTTGTTTTTTTACTGGCAAAAAAGCATTTTCATTTTTTAAGTCTCCAATGAGGAGTTTAAATTTTATGGTCCCAGACTCTGATTTAAACCAAGGCGTACCGCTTATCGGAAAAGTAATTTTTGAGCGCTGTTTTTCGGTTTGGTTCGGTTACCAAGTCAACAATTTTTTTTCAATAATAGCCTTTTTAGAATTGTTCGAGTTCCAGAACGGACAAAAGAATTCGCCAAATGAATTGGTGGACTCGAAAACGGAAAATGAAGGCCACCAAATGCAAAATGGCGAGAAAACTGCAAAAGCATTGGGTATCTTTTTTTAAATATTTGAGGCTTTATTAATAACTTGCAAATTGGTTTTCAAGAGGGGAAAACGTTGCTTAATTTCTTTTTCTTAATTTTGAAAAAAGGAAGATAAAAAAAAATGCACAGAGTTGCAAAACAGTGACAAAACCCCGAAATAGTGAGATAAATATTTTAGTGATGAAAATGCTAAAAAGGGGGTTTTTAGTGACAGATTATGGCGTTAAAACAAAAAAATTCGCGCTAAAATGGGATTTTCGCTCATTTCTCGTCGAAACATAGCTGCGGAAAAAAATGAAATCACTAAAAATCACACACCTAAGAACTCTTAAGTAAGAATGATTTATTTTTATGTTGATTCATTTTTGCATGAAAAACTAAAAATCGAATGAAAACTGAGGCGAAAAAAAAGAAAAGAAAATTTCATTTTTCAAAATTGTGTTTATCTATCAAAATAGCTCTAAAAATCCATTATTATGTAAGGGTATTCTTATTTTTTGTTTAACAAACTCGAACAAGAAAATGAGAATTTAATTAATTTTTCAATTATTTTTATGACAAACACCGAACTTAGACACATAAAAGTCAAAATATTTAAAATTATCATTATTTGAAAAGTTTTGGTTAATAAAATTTGAAAAGATTAAAAATCGGGCCTTTTGTTTGAATCTGGGTTCGGTGTTCGAAATTGACAAAAATAAATGTAAAACTCGTTGAGAGAAGCAACCCTTTTTATAGTCATCAAGCCAAAAACAAATCAGCATAATAAAAAGAAGTTTGCTTAAATAGTAGGCCAGAAACGGTACTAGGTCGTTTCTTAAATGCGGCATTTTTCAGATTTTCCAAACATAACGTCATAACTTTGCTCAAAACAACCAAATTAAATAATCATGGTATTGTCCGATAGCTTTTGATGGATCTATAAGACTTTCAATTTTTTAAATCTAATTATTTTAAGAAAAATATGGACAAAAAAATGATTTTTTTTTCACTTTGACAGAAACACCCTTTCTTCAAAATTTGACAATTTTTTGTAATTAGGATGAGTAATAAAGCCAATCAAAGGCTATTGGACGAACTCAAAATTTAATTTGGTGGCTTTTGAGCAAAGTTATGACGGATTATGTTCGAAAGACCTGTAAAAAATGGCGGATTTAAGAAACGCACTAGCACAGTCAGAAACGAGTTAGATTTTTACCGAATAATTTTTAGAATTTATCAGCTTGCTAAATGAATCAGTGAATTCGGCCGCGGAATTATATCAAAAAATAAAAAATGGTGACGAAAATGCACTTGGTTTAGCCTCCAAATGGCTGAATAAATATGCAATTGTCATTTTTTGTAATGATGACAAAGCGCCAATTCAAATGGACCAAAATGTCGAAAATTTTTACGAATTACGCCAAAATTTATGTGCACTTTTGAAGGGGAATAAGTATCGAAGAAGCAGCAAAAATCCTTGAAAATAATGTCGCAAAAATGCATGATTATATTATTAAAACAACAATTTTTGAAAATATTTATCAAAACATTGACAATTTGGCATTTCTTAATGCCAAAAACAAAAAAAAATTCAAAGGAATTGTTGGAGTTTTGAAGGAGGCAACAAACAAATTTGACCAACTGTTGGAAGGTAATTGAAAGAATTTGTTTTCAAAAAATTATCTGAAATTATTTAAAGGAACTATGAAATATGCCTTGGGCTATGATTAATTCTTTTCAATTTATTCAATAGGCAATTTGCCATTTGTTCACCATGATGATGACCATGGAAGTTGCACTCTGACGGACCAAAATGAAAAACCCCACCAAAATATCAGTGATAACAACAACAGAGGCAACCGAACGAAAAGGCGAATCAATTTAGATTTTTCTCAAATACGTAATCGTCATCCCTTTTGCCGTTGGCCTCTTTATGTCACTTTGCTTGTGGGTGGCGGGTTTGCGACATTTGTTGGCATAATCACTGCCCTTGGTCATAAAGGCGGGATTCCTTTGGCCGGAAGTGTCTTAATTGGCTTGCTTGGTGTTATATTTTTCGTGCTCGGCTGCGCTTTGATATTCTATGATCTAAAGAGACCACTCACTCCCTTACCCCGGTAAACCCTGAGATTGCGTTATCGCATAGCCCCCATGAGATTGATGTTTAGGTGCGACATTAAATTTGGGCCTATTTTTTGAAAAATTTTATTTTTTTGATTTCTTTAAACCGATGAATGAAAACACGATTTGTCCAACCCATGATAAAAGTGCAAAAGGCGATTTTTACATAAGAAATTAGGTACCCAGGCAGCTTAAGGCTATCCCACTACCACTAATTGATTTGGTCACAAAAAGAACGACAAAAATGATGATACAGCAAATTGTTGTAACATTTTTTGCCACGGCATTTTACCTTTTGTACATTTTGCCAATTCGCGCTGTTCACTCGAAAGTAGGGTTGAGCGGGACCGGGGCTTTTGGCAAAAACCGGGACCGGGGCTTTTTTCAGGTTGAAAAACCAGGGCTTTTTGGCTGGGAAAACCGGGGCAAAACCGGGGCGGGACCGGGACCCGGTCAAAACCGGGGCCCTGGTACTCATTTGTACGCTCGGTATTTTGAAAAAGTCCCGGTCCCGCTCAACCCTACTCGAAAGTATTATATTTATTTTTTGTTACTTTTATGGCAATTTGTTTTTTTCTTCAAGTTGTCTTCTTCTTATTTATGACTTTCTTCTGTCTTTGTGCTGTCATCTATTGGTGGTATCTTTGGGTTTTTGTTGATTTGCGCTGTCATTTTAATGTCACTTTCATTTCCATGTTTTGTAATTTTTGTCATTTCTTGAAGAACAAAAAACTATTGGTAATTTGTAGGGCGCGGAATAAACAAGTGGAATTACAATTAAAGACAAAAATGACTTTTTTTTAAAAGTAAATTTCAAATATATTATTATTTTTTTAATTATAAAAATCTAAATGGAGAAATATTGTGGAAGATCACATTTAATTTTTCAAAGTTTTGTCAAAAATTTTTCCAAAAGTTTCAAACTTTTCATTTTTTTTTTTGGGATACTTTTTTTAACATTTTTCAAAAGTTGATTCTTAAGGGGAGTGTAAATTATGAAATTTTAGCAAAAAATGCGATATATGACGACGTAAAAAAATTTTACGAATTTTTTTCCGAAAAAGAGGTGTTCCATAAATATAAAGACATTTTTTTCAGGAGCCTTTAACTTTTTAGTAGAGCCCTAAAAAATGTGAAAAAATTCATGTCATTATAACTTTTCATGTAGATCAAAAAAGGTAACTAAACCAACTCGATCAGATCATTCCTTAATGTCGAACGGAAAAACTCGAAAATGGCTTGAAACCGGGGTAAATTCGGAAAAAAATTCCTAGGGGGTTGGAAAAAAAAAATTTTGAGAAAAATGTATATGTGAGATATAGAGCACAAAATTCTGTACAAAAGGTCGTTTGAATGGTGGGTCTACGCCTTCTCTTCGAGAAGGCGCGGATGCTCAAATACAGGGTACTACCCAAAAAATGGTCAATTTTAGGCTAATTTTTCGGAGGACTTTAATTCTGATTAAACAGACAGAAATTGAACTTTTTTGTTTGTTTGTTAATATTCTTGAATTTTTATGAAAACTGACGATGGGAAAGCAATGTTATTTTCTTCCGCACGAGAAAACGCATATATATATAAAAGAAATAAATAGTTTTATAAATTTTTGCGACTTAAACTCTTGCGCCGAAAAAGCCATTTTACAACGGCCGCTTAATTGTCCACGCCGAACCGGCTCGCCGAAAGGCCCTGCACCAAAAAAACCTGCGCCGAACCGGGCACCCAATTTTTCTAAAAAATGCATTTTCTGATCAGTAGGCTCCCATTTTTGGGGTTTAGGATTGCATCCCGACTAGGACTGATCCCGGGAATTTTTTCTTTTACAGGTTCCGTTTGATCTGGGCCCGATTTTCCTTGAAAAATTTGTAAACCAAAATTTAGACCTTAAATATCTGACTAATACCAATGCCTGTTTGATGCGACAGCACGAGAAAAAAATTGGATTTTTGTTTCAAAGAGATTTTACAATTTTTAATATTTTCAAAAATTTCTTTTGGGCTTGCCAACGAAATTTAAAGAAAATTCGACAAAATTTTTTTAATTTCACTTATTTTTTCAAACAATAATATAATAATTCCGTGATCTATCAAGAAAACCAAGATTTTGAATTTTAAATTAAGGACTTTTTCAATTTATAAAAGTAAAAATACAAAAAAAAAAAATAATGCTTTTTCACTATTAAACAGGTTGATATAGCTTTATTGATTACATTTATTAATTTCTAAAAAAATATTTTTTTTTTGGCATTTTACATGCAAAATTCATACACTCATTTAGAAATTTGTATTAGACAAAATTCATTATTATCAATTATCTTTTTTTTTGAAAATGAAATGCTATTTTATTTTTATGTATTTATTTCTAATTTTTTGTTGTTCCTTTTTTGCCTCATCAAGTGCCATTTCATCAACGGTTATTTTTTATACAAAAAAATAAAAAAACCTAATACATATAATAAATATAATAATTAGCATTACTACTTTTTTTATAAAATAATGCTACTCCCGCCGGAAAATGGTTGCCCCCGAGATAAAGCCTCCCCTTTTGACCCCTCGGAGGCCCTCTATTTCATGAAATATAACAGAATGTTTTGCTAAAAATTCCCAAATTTTTTTTAAATAGACCCACGGAGCATTCGGGGGCGGTAGGGTTCAGTTCCGTCCTGACGGTTCCGTCCCAACCGGTCCCGTCCGCCAGTTCCGTCCCGCCAGTGAAACTAAATTTTTTGTGAAAATTTGTTACGGAAATTACTTAGAAATTGATTTTCATAAATATGCACATTCCTTCTTTTGCTAATTGAAATAACGAATGTCTATTTAACGCTTTAATTATTATAATTAGTCTATTTTCCATTGGTAATACTGAATATTTGGGGAAACAATTGAAATTAAAGCGTTAAATTGACATTCATTATCACAATTAGCAAAAAGAAGTAATGGGGATATTCATAAAAAATCAATTTTAAGTCAATTCCGAGTAGCAAATTTTCACAAATCTTCAAAAAAACACTAGTCGGGACGGAACTGGCCTACAAAGTATGGGAAGGAACCGTCTGGGACTGAACTGACTCGGGCCAATTCAGTTTGGCCGATTCAGTGTTAAAGAGGGGCAAAAAAGTGAATTTCTTGAGTGGGTTTTGACTGAGTGGTATGTCATATTCGGGATCAGCGACCCCGAAAACCCCTAAAACATGTTTTGAAGGCAAAAAAAAAATTCAGTGACGAACTGATCAGTGACGAAATGATTGGTCACCGTTCATTTGGGCAGTGATCAAATGGGCAGTGAAAATCTCAAAAATAATTAAAAAAGATAAAAATGAAGCCTATAATTTCCAGAGTTAGTTTTCTGAAAGCCTACCCCCCTAGTTTACTGAAAACCCAATCCAAAAAATTTTTTCTGAGAATCTAACCATAGTTTTTTTTATGAAAATCTAATCTTAGTTTTTTTGTAAACCTAATACTCTAGCTGTTTAAGTTTTCTATTTCTTTTTTTCAAAAAAAAATTAATGGAAAAACAGGTTAGATTTTCAGAAAAAAAAACTAGGGTTAGATTTTCAGAAAAAAAACTAGGGTTAGATTCTCAGAAAAAAATTTTATGGGTTGGGTTTTCAGTAAACTAAGGGGGTTAGCTTTTAGAAAACTAACTCTGGAAATTTTAGGCTTCATTTTTATCTTTTATTAATGTTTTTTGAGATTTTTACTGCCCAAATTATCACTGCCCAAATGAACCACTGACGAAATGATCGGCTGCTACCTCCTGGGTGTTGTGACTGGGATGTAGACCATTTGGCCAAATGGTCTACATCCCAGTCACAACAAAAAGGAACTTCAAGTTCGACCCCTCCTGGCGCAGTGGATTTTATCCCCGCCCCCGGCGTCATCATTCAAGGGAGTCAAGGGAGGAAGTAGGTGGTGGAAATTCCCAGCCACTGAAAAGTCGAGCCGACGGAGGTAACCAATCCTGAAGGCAGCCTACGACCCCTGAGGCCACATTCCAGGGCGAGGCACAATCATTCCTTGTGACTGGGCGCTCACGTTCAGAGCTCACAAAACTTGAAGTTCCTTTTTGTTGTGACTGGGATGTAGACCATTTGGCCAAATGGTCTACATCCCAGTCACAACACTGGGGCCGTAGTAAAAGAAGAAGGTTATTTGACCAGGTCATTTAACCATGGTTATTTGACCTGGTCAAATGACCATCAACCATGAGAAAAACGGTAGTAAAAGAAGATGGTAAATTTTCTGCTGGAGCAACCAGCAACCACCGTCATTTAACCACCAACTACCTTCTTTTACTACCACCAGCAAATTCAACCACCAACTATTTATTTTTTACATTTTTTTGTCTCATTTTTCAATTTTTTTCAAAATAAAAAATTTACTTTTTATTTCTTTTATTTTCTGAACCGTATTTTATCATAATTTTGAGTAAATTTTTTTTTCTTCATTTTTAAAATATTTAAAATCAGTATTTTGAAAAAAAATTTATATCACTCGAAAGAGCAGACTTCGTTTTATTTTATAGAATTTATTCTATATTTTTATCTATTTTTAATGATTTTTAGCAGAATTTTAAAAGTTGCTGGTAAAGCGTGCAACCATGGGTCGGGTCAGCGTTGGCATTTTACCGTGGTTACATGGTTAGGTGACCATCTATCTACCTTCTTCTTTTACTCTGTGTTCACGAACCATCAACCATTATGGTCAAATAACCATGTTAAATGACCATGAACCCGTGGTTGCTCATTTACTACGGGTTTACCATCATGGTTGGGGTTAGTTAACCATAACCATCTTCTTTTACTACGGCCCCTGATGGGACCCCTCGGGGGCTCTCCATTACAAAAAAAAATAATTGAAAATATTTTTACTAAAGAAAATTTAATTTAAGACCCACGGAGCTTTTATTTTGCAATATATGTAGGTTGATGAACATACGTTTCTCGCTTTTGTGAAATAGCGTAGTGACACCATTTTTAGTGTATGACAATGGGAGTTTATTTTGTCATACATTAATCGATGACTTAAAATTCATGGCAAGAATTTCGAAAGATTGTTTTAATTTGGAATTTGGCAAGGACAATGACCAGTGGGTGGAAGAAAGATTCTCCTTTGGCATTATGAGTGAACCACCGGAGATTTCGAATGAAAAATATTTGGATTACAAAGTGCAGGAAGATTCGTTAGAGGAAAAGTCTCAAACAGAGGGTAAGTGACGCCGAATCCAAACAAAACTCGGTTTCCCGAACCCCTACATCGAGTAACAGGGTTTAAAGGAGTTTTCCCAACTTACTGCCCGAGATGTTGACTTTTGTAAGGTTTCAGACTCACAAATGCATCCGACACCAAACTAAGACTAGGATATTGCATCACGGTAGGTCTCGGTTCGGCGCGCTCAGTTCGGCGCCCAATTTTGGACGCCGAACTGAGCGCGCCGGAAAACTCGCGCCGAACCGAGTGGTACCGATTGCATCAATGTTCTATATATTTGGTCATAACTTTGCTTAAAGGCAACCAAATTTAATAATTTTGCTAGAGTCCGATAGCTATTATTTAGTTCTATTTATACCTAAATTCCAAAAAATTTGTAAGTTTTAAGAAAAATATAGCCAAAAATATTTTTATTTTTCATTCTCACAGTCCTAATTTTCGTAAACTTAATCAAATTTTTTGAAATTTGGAAGATTATTAGAGCTAAATAATGGCTATCGGACATACCAAGATTATTAAATTTGGTTGCCTTTGAGCAAAGTTATGACCAAATATATTCGGAAAATGTGCAAAATGGCGGAATTTACGAAACGACCCAGCACGGGCTAAAGCACCTACTCGAGGTGCTACAGGTTACATTTCGAAACTTCTGGGACACCTAAGTGCCTTCTTTTGTTAGGAAAACAGTTAACCCTTGCGCCGAAATAATGTGCAAACAAAAAATACCATAAAAATACTGTAATAATAATAAGGCAAATAATTAAAACAGACTTTGTTCGACCACAATTTGACCAAGACATGGAAGCATTACTCGCAAAATGGATGGAAATTGCATCAAATTCGCGGGCACAAATTGAAGTTGAAGAGTTGGCACTTGAAATAAGCCAAATGGAAAACACGGCACCCGCGGAGGAAAAATCGGAAAAAGAGCGCCGCTTGACGCTGAAAAAAGGCGTGTATAAAATGGACTACTTCACAATGTTGAAGTGCCCATTTCTAGCAAAGAAATTAATGATTGTTTATTGAAGGTGGTTTATTGATTGTTAACCGTGAGGAGTATTTATTGATTGATTGATGGATGAAGTTTGGGTTTTTCAGAGTTACGATTTTATGTTTTTCAACGTTTCTTTCTGGGTGCATGCCTTTCTATCGAGACCACTCAGTTCGGCGCTAGCCAACTTTCGGACGCCATAATTTTTTTCTTAGGCAACCAAATCCTTTAAATTAGTGTCATTCGAATGCTATTTGTGATCTCTATTAGCCCTCCAAAAATTGAAAAAATTTACCCCCCTATAAAAAAGTTATTTTTTTATAAAAATTCCTACTTTTTCCGACTTTTTGTGGTTCTTCAAATTGTAACTTTTTTAAGAGTTAGTCGATCGCTTAAAAATACCTTATTCATACCTTCTAAACACTTAACGCTTTCGAATGCTACCGACTTTGTGAAATTTGGTTCACAATGAAAAACTTATGGCGTCCGAAAGTTGGCTCGCGCCGAACTAAGCGCGCCGAACCGAGACCGACCCCTTTCTATGAAATGCACGGAATTTCCTATTCTTTTCTTTATTTACTACTGATTAGATTATATTTAATTTGGTAAGAAAATGGAAATAATTTCACAAATATATTTTACTATATATGGGATGGTAAAAGGAATTAATTTTTAATTTTTTTCCGAGTATTTAGCATATTAAAAAAAGTGTAATTAACAAAATTATCAAAATAGAATTTCTTAATTATACAAGCCAAAATAAATTGAAATTATTTAAAACTCTTATTAAGACGAAAGTTTATTATATTTTATTTATTTGAAATATTCCAAAAGATTGGCGATAATTTATAAAGAGAAAAAATGATCTAATTTTTTAAGATACTCCTGAAAACAGAAATAAAAATTACACCATTTTACCCGTTTTGGACACTGTTCCGTTTTTTTAGACTCGTTTATGTCAATACGCCCTGAAGTATCCAACTGGAAAATTCAAAATAAACCATCCTAAAAATTTTTGGAAAATTTCAAAATAAATAATAATGTAACTTGGTTTTATTAAGCATTTAAATAATTCCCCCCCCCCGCCCCCCCCCCCCGACTTCTTTCGGCTTCATTAATTATTTTCTCTGATTTCACGTCTCCTAAATTTATTTAAAATGCCGATTTTTGACCTCAAATGGTGATCCGTTTTCAGCCAAATTATTCTTTTGAAATTTTAATCAGCAAGACCGGGTTTATTGAATTCCACATTTGGATCCATTCATAGGAGCCACGAATACATTGCTGTCTCTTTTTTTTGTCCACCAATTAAAACTTATCAACTGTCAAAAACGATTTGAATAATTATGGCGGATTATTTGTTGTTTGATCAGATGAAGGCGACGGGCAAAAAACCAAGTGAAAATGTCCAAACGCATCAAAAAAGGGAGCATAAAAGGCGAGCAGAAACAGTTCAGCCAATCATAACGCTTCAATTCATTCAATCATTTCGAGTATTCCTCTGCTGAATATGCGCTCCGCACTGCTACTCGCCTTCGTCATGGCACTGCTCGTCGTCCAATGTTCGGCCGATGTGTCAGACTTTCGCCCTAAAGAAGCGCAGTCCCAAATGAACGTAAACGAGGAAAAAGGACGAAAAGTGCCAAAAAGCGGACCTAAACCAATAGAAAGCGATGAACCAAACGAGGCCAATACACAAAAGATTCAAATCCCAAAAAGTGGTCAGAATCCAACACACAACAACAAACCAAACGAGGCCAATACACAAAAGATTCAAATCCCAAAAAGTGGTCAGAATCCAACACACAACAACAAACCAAACGAGGCCAATACACAAAAGATTCAAATCCCAAAAAGTGGTCAGAATCCAACACACAACAACAAACCAAACGAGGCCAATACACAAAAGATTCGATTCCCGAAAGATGGCCAGAATCCAACAAACAATTACGGACCAAAAGTGATCAATACACAAAAGCAAAGAGTCCCAGGTGGTCCGAATCCATTACACAACTAACGGTGGCAAAAGTTTGTACTGTTCCCGGAGAAGAGGAGACCCAAAGAAAAGCCCTAAAAAGTGAGTGGAGAAAGGAACGCAGGCGGAATCAACCACAAAAGCCAAAAAAAAAGAACACTACAATATGGAAAGAAAAAGTGATTAGTTATTGATTTTGTTGAAATTAAAATGCCTAATTTGTTACTGTAATGTGTGCAATGAATGATAAATTACAAAAGGACGAACTAAGTACAGCATAAGAAATGAAATTATTTAAATACATTTTTATTTTTTCTTTTAAGAGGTCCAACGCAAAATATTGAGAAAGACAAAAAAAAAAAAATTATTCATTCTTGTCATTTAGGGATGGAAGAAAATCTGTGTGCATATTTCGTCAAGTGTGCGCTTGTTTTTAGTGAAATATGCAATTCTAAAAATTATTTAAAAAGACATTTTGAGCCGTTTTATATCGTGGTTGGTTGAGTCCCGGGTGGATTTGGACATTTCAGTCTCGTGAATTTTTTAGCCTAAAAAGGGCAAGCGCGCCTCTGGAACCACTTTTAATCGATTCCGACCATTTTTGAGCAATTTTGAATTTGAACCCTATGATTAATATTTTTCCTTTTTCTTATTTTTATTTCTTTTTCCTTTTGTCACTTGAATCAGAGAGCCTAAATTCGAGAGAAAATAACTTTTGCTTGCAAGAACAATTTTGACGATTAGAACAACTCTAGTATTAAAAAAATTAAAAATTCATTCACTTATTTATTAAATCGATATTTGAAATAGCAAATTAATAAATGATATGATGGCACAGTATTTTGTTCACGTTTTGTCCAGCGACAAGAAAAAAAAAAATTAAATTTATTTTAACGTATAATTTGGCTAATTGAAAATGAATTGTACTAAACCTAATTTTTACTCTCTTACTCACTCATTTTTAGGGTTTCTAATTATATGGAAATCCATATTTTTTTATTGGACTGTGGGAGGTTTGAAAACACACGAAAAAGGTGTTTGTAGCTTGATTTGAAGCTTCTAGGATGGATTTCTATATCCATTTTTCCATATTTCGCGATTTATGTCCATGTTTTGCCTTAATTTTAAAGGGCTCCCGAAAATTCGTCAAATTTTGCATTTTGTGGGGTATTTTTTTTGTACAATTCATTTTCAATTAGCCAAATTATACGTTAAAATAAATTTAATTTTTTTTTTTCTTGTCGCTGGACAAAACGTGAACAAAATACTGTGCCATCATATCATTTATTAATTTGCTATTTCAAATATCGATTTAATAAATAAGTGAATGAATTTTTAATTTTTTTAATACTAGAGTTGTTCTAATCGTCAAAATTGTTCTTGCAAGCAAAAGTTATTTTCTCTCGAATTTAGGCTCTCTGATTCAAGTGACAAAAGGAAAAAGAAATAAAAATAAGAAAAAGGAAAAATATTAATCATAGGGTTCAAATTCAAAATTGCTCAAAAATGGTCGGAATCGATTAAAAGTGGTTCCAGAGGCGCGCTTGCCCTTTTTAGGCTAAAAAATTCACGAGACTGAAATGTCCAAATCCACCCGGGACTCAACCAACCACGATATAAAACGGCTCAAAATGTCTTTTTAAATAATTTTTAGAATTGCATATTTCACTAAAAACAAGCGCACACTTGACGAAATATGCACACAGATTTTCTTCCATCCCTAAATGACAAGAATGAATAATTTTTTTTTTTTTGTCTTTCTCAATATTTTGCGTTGGACCTCTTAAAAGAAAAAATAAAAATGTATTTAAATAATTTCATTTCTTATGCTGTACTTAGTTCGTCCTTTTGTAATTTATCATTCATTGCACACATTACAGTAACAAATTAGGCATTTTAATTTCAACAAAATCAATAACTAATCACTTTTTCTTTCCATATTGTAGTGTTCTTTTTTTTTGGCTTTTGTGGTTGATTCCGCCTGCGTTCCTTTCTCCACTCACTTTTTAGGGCTTTTCTTTGGGTCTCCTCTTCTCCGGGAACAGTACAAACTTTTGCCACCGTTAGTTGTGTAATGGATTCGGACCACCTGGGACTCTTTGCTTTTGTGTATTGATCACTTTTGGTCCGTAATTGTTTGTTGGATTCTGGCCATCTTTCGGGAATCGAATCTTTTGTGTATTGGCCTCGTTTGGTTTGTTGTTGTGTGTTGGATTCTGACCACTTTTTGGGATTTGAATCTTTTGTGTATTGGCCTCGTTTGGTTTTTGTTGTGTGTTGGATTCTGACCACTTTTTGGGATTTGAATCTTTTGTGTATTGGCCTCGTTTGGTTTGTTGTTGTGTGTTGGATTCTGACCACTTTTTGGGATTTGAATCTTTTGTGTATTGGCCTCGTTTGGTTCATCGCTTTCTATTGGTTTAGGTCCGCTTTTTGGCACTTTTCGTCCTTTTTCCTCGTTTACGTTCATTTGGGACTGCGCTTCTTTAGGGCGAAAGTCTGACACATCGGCCGAACATTGGACGACGAGCAGTGCCATGACGAAGGCGAGTAGCAGTGCGGAGCGCATATTCAGCAGAGGAATACTCGAAATGATTGAATGAATTGAAGCGTTATGATTGGCTGAACTGTTTCTGCTCGCCTTTTATGCTCCCTTTTTTGATGCGTTTGGACATTTTCACTTGGTTTTTTGCCCGTCGCCTTCATCTGATCAAACAACAAATAATCCGCCATAATTATTCAAATCGTTTTTGACAGTTGATAAGTTTTAATTGGTGGACAAAAAAAAGAGACAGCAATGTATTCGTGGCTCCTATGAATGGATCCAAATGTGGAATTCAATAAACCCGGTCTTGCTGATTAAAATTTCAAAAGAATAATTTGGCTGAAAACGGATCACCATTTGAGGTCAAAAATCGGCATTTTAAATAAATTTAGGAGACGTGAAATCAGAGAAAATAATTAATGAAGCCGAAAGAAGTCGGGGGGGGGGGGGCGGGGGGGGGGAATTATTTAAATGCTTAATAAAACCAAGTTACATTATTATTTATTTTGAAATTTTCCAAAATTTCTAAGAAAAACAGCAATTCTTTAAGCGTAGGAAAAGAAAATTTATGGCAAAAATTCAAAAACTTCATGTCGATCAGAAAACCCGAAAAGGCTTGAATGTAAAAAAAAATTCGTAAAAAATCCTAGGTGATTGGGAAAAAATTTCCATGAGAAATGTTATCAGTAAAGAGGGGTTTTTAGGTTTTACCTAGTTTTTTTTTTTTTCTGCGGATAGTTTTTGATGAGAGAAGCACGAGATTTTTTCTATTAAGAGCGAGTTTTGAACAAATATGAGCACCTAAAAATATTTGGAAAATTTCTAATTTTATGCCAATATTAACTTTAAAAAGAATTCCCTCTTTTTCCAAAGCATTTTCAGACAGTACAAATGTATTAGAGTATATAATGAAAAATAATAAATTCAGTTACTTTTTATTAAAATAAATTAAATTGTCAAAAAATGTTAAATCTCGCAAAATTGTTCATCAACATTTCTTTAGTCTCCAACACATCATCTATCGATAAGTATGCTTAATTTTCTTTTTCTAAAAAATAAATAAGACAAAAAAAGTTTGCGGGAAAAGGCTAATTAGCCGAACGAATAAACGGAAGTTCATCAATCTTTTGGTTGGCATAGGATAAAGAAATCAAAAAATGGGTGGGGGCGAGGGTGGGACGGCGGAAGTGATGTGGAAAACATTTTGTTGTTAATTGATCATTTTATCATTTTTTTTTGATGCATTACCCATTTTAACTATAGTAGGAACCGGGACCAATGCCTGGTTGGTTTATATACAGTTTTTTCATTTAGGATGCTCAATTAGTTTAAATTTCATGAATTCAAAAACCTGCCTCCTTCAATCCCGGACCGGGTCTCAGCCCATAATTGTCTTTCTTGAATTCCTTAAATCACATTTTCCTTTATGCCGGACAGTCCCCGTTTGTCCGGGATTTTATCAACCAAAAAGGGCAATTTAACTCTACGCAATTTATCAATATTTATTTTTTTACTTTTAAACCCAATTCATTAAATAATTTATTTACAGAAAAATCCAAAGGCAATGGCATCATTTGTTGTCGTTGGTATCGTTTTATGTGTGCTTTTAATTAATAAAAGTCATGAGCAAATGCCCAGCAATAATGAAGGTTATTGGAAAAAAATCTGCAATTTAATTTCTCAGCAGAAATTGCCCAACAATAATGAAGGTATTGGGAAAATCAATATTTTAATATTTTTTTAATTTTTTGATCGAAAGGACAGCAGGATTCACCCGGTAATCCTGGTCGGGCAACCTGCTCAATTGAATTTGACTTTCCGTTTCCCGTTCCCGGAATTTCTAGCGAGTTTTTTAAACTAATAGACGGGGCCCCCACAATTCAGTGTGGCACAATTCAGAGTGGACCAGGAACGGGCGAAACTCAACAAAGGACGAAACGAAATTGAAGTGCAGAACCCCTCGTATTTTAGGAAATTTTCGAAACGCGAAATTGAATTTCGCCCTTCCTTAGTGTAAAAAACGAAAGGAACCTAAAGATTCAGTGTATCTGAAAAAAAAGACAATGACAATTCAGTGTATAGAAAAATGCCATAAAAATTGTTTTTTTGGTATCGGTTTCCAATATACATCAAAAAATTTTCTCAAAAATTTATCCGGTGGCGCCTATCGGCATCCCCAATCCTCGCCTCAGAACTATTTAAAAATTTAAAAAAACAACCCGAAAAAATCCACAAATAAGACTTCAATATTTAAGAAATTTCTCGGGGGAGGAGCAATGGCACATTTAACAAACGCTCATTGTGGCGATCTTTATGAAACGCCCATTTGGCGGTGAAATGACCTAGCACCCCAAAATTTTCAAAATATTAAAATTGCAATCGATTTTAAGGATCAAAAAATGATCCAAAAAAGAATTTGCCAATGCAAAAAAGCAGTTTAGCGAAGCGAATGAGTAGGTTGTTAAACTCGGGCGCTCTTGCTGATGTGAAATTTTTGGTTGGAGAAGGCGAAGAACAAACGGTTATTTTAATTGAAAATATTTTTTTCAAATATATTTTTAAATAATAATTTTATTTTTCTCGATATTTTAGCTTCTGCCAGCACATAAAAATATATTGGCGATGGCGTCAGATGTGTTTGAGGCGATGTTTCTTCGTTTTGATATTCAAAAAGCATCCGAAAAGCAAGAAAAAGCTTAAAAAATGAAAATTTTTATATTTTTTAAATTCAATTTTATAGTCCTTCGCCACAGGAAGAAGGGATCAGCAAAAACAATATCAACAGTATTGATAGGGTCCCTGTTGTTAAGGTGCCCGATATTGAAGCTGATGCGTTTAAAGTGATGCTGAAATACATTTACACGGAAGATTTGAGGGGAATTAACACAGAAAATGTGAATGCAGTTATTTACGCGGGTAACAAATAGGGTAGGTCGGTACCGGTACTTTTGGGAAAAACCGGTACCGGTACTTTTCAGGTTGAAAACCGGATACTTTTTGGCGGGGAAAACCCGGTACCAGTACCGGTACCGACCTACCCTAGTAATAAATTCAAAAAAAAAACTTAATTTTAAGAATTTTAATAAAATTTAGCTGAAAAATATAATTTAAAAGAACTTAAAGAAGCATGTATTGCATATCCAGCAGTGGATCCGCCCAATGCATTTTTTGCTTATGAAGAGGCACAATTTCTTAATGTAAAGGTGAGCTAAACATCAAGCAGAATAATCACGGTGGTGCGCAACTTGCGGCCCGAAATATGCGGCCCGAATTAAAACAAAAAATACATTCATAAACCTATTCAATTCAAATAAGTTTCGTTAAATCTTTTATTTCCTTTGTCACATTTGTAACATGTACGGGCTAAAGTTGTTATTCATCCCATTGATAGAAATTATTTCCAGCCTGTCAATACTGTACCGTCCTACTATCTGATCAACATCGGATTTTTTAATCAGACCAAAATTCTCGACCAGATGTTCATCGCTAAATCATTGCTTTTGTATTTCTTGGCTTGCGGCCTAGTCGAAACCCCTCTTGTTGGAGCTAATTCATATACGCGAATTCTAGCCTGCATGAAGCGTTCCACGTCCTTAAGAACGGTTATTAACCAGTGCTCCCAGATCTGCTTATTTCTAAGAAATCTGCTTGCTTATTTTGAGGGGTCACATGTTAGAAACTGAAAATCTGCTTATTTCAAAGATTATGCTTATTTTTGGGGGTTCTACTAAAAAGAGCTTTTTTGTGAGGAATTTTGTGGTTTTTTTGAAAAAAATCTTTAAAAACGGCCATTTTTAGACCCAAATCCTTTAGCAAATCAGACCCAAATTTTCAAAAATTCCCCCGGTGGCGCCTATCGGCACCACCGGCCCCCTTTTACTGTTTTTTTGCTATTGGATAAATTTTTAAGATTTTGCGTGTTTTTGGTAACGTTTAAAGTACCTTTTGCGAAAACTGCTTATTTTTGGGTTACGAATCTTAGATTTGTGACCGTTTGTGCTTATTTTGAAAAAAAAACATCTGTGAACACTGTTATTAACCTATAACCTAATTGGATATTGTTGAGACGGACTTTATCGTACACAACCTTGAAAGTATTTTGGTCTGATTAAAAATCCGATGTTGATCAGATAGTAGGACGGTACAGTATCGACAGGCTTGAAATAATTTCTATCAGTGGGATGAATAACAGCTTTAGCCCGTACATGTTACAGATGTGCCAAAGGAAATAAAAAATTTAACAAAATTATTTGAATTGATTAGGTTTATGAATGTATTTTTTGTTTTAATTCGGGCCGCATATTTCGGGCCGCAAGTTGCGGCTAGCCTAATACACAATGTGTGCCAGGACGGCACAGTTTTTTTCCTTTATAATTTTTATTTAGGAATTGATTCAAAAATATTTGGCTTACATTGATCAAAATGCTGAAAAATTGCTCCAATCAGAAGAATTTTTGAAAATTCCTCAAACGATGTTGATTGAAATTTTAGAACGAGATCAATTGGTGGTCAACGATGAGTGGTCAATTTGGGAAGCGGTAAACTGAAATTAAATAATTTTTTCAATTAATTTAATAAATTCTAAGATTTCAAAATTGCATTTACTTTTCTGTTTGGGTCTGTATCAGGGATATCGCCGATTTATGATTTCCGGTGTTTTTTGGGCCGGAATTCCGATTTTCCGATAATTTTGGGTTGAAAATCGAAATCTTCCCCCCGCACCCTTTAAAAAATATGAGGAAAATAAGCACAAAAGTGCTTAAATTAGGGTTCAGCCCCGACCCTTCGGGGACGGAATGTCGGGGAAAGGGGACAAAATTGCCCGACGAAATTTGTCGGGGATGGCTGGAGAAATTTAAAAAATGTCGGGGACAGACACCCCTGTCGGAAACAAAATTTTCATAAAAAGCCGAAAAAAAGATAAACGAACAAGTTCCAGAACAAAAAAGTCTTAAAAACTCATTTAAAGACACTTCCATATTATTTTAAGTGCAATTGACTACTTTCGTAATTCCCCGAAACATGTCGGGGTGAACCCTAGCTTAAATGATCCTGGCGAGTGAAACATAGATTATTTAGACATCTTTTACAGTTGTAATAATTTTCTTTTTAAACAATTGGGCAATTCAATTCGTTTAAAATAAAATTCCGATTTTCCGATTTCCAAAGTTTTTTGGATAGGAATTCCAATTTTCCGGTTTTTTAAATGAGAGCGGCGGCATGCCTGTGGCCTTTACTTGCTTTTGTCGATACAAATACCGTAAACGAAAATATAATAAACAGGCGACCGAAAATTGGTCTATACCTTACCGTAGTTTAAATATGTATAGGCACTCCGTTGGGCTGACGATCAATGCGATGAAAATGGCATTAAATGTACGCCGTCAAACATACGCCAAATGCTTGGCCAAGCGCTGTACAAAATTCGTTTCCCTTTAATCCCAAAGGACGACTTTGAAAGCATTGGTAGGCAAAAAGTTGCCAAAATAGGAAATCTTTCAAAAACAATTGCTTACTTACCATTGGTTCTGCCATAACCTTAGATCTGTTTAGGCACACCAAAATTTTCTAAATTTAGTGCATTAATCCACAAAGCCTCATTTTGAAAATTTAGCCTCATTGACCTCCGAAAAAAGCACACAAAATGAGGCTAAATCTTCACAAATGCAGACCTAATTTTGTTCAATATTTCTTAAGCAGAAATAAAAAATAATTAAAGTTGTAAATTCAAATTGTTGGGAAACCCTTTGGCGTCAAATTTTGTCATGTAAATGCAATGGGTTTGGTTAAATTTTTATTTTTTTTGTTTTATAGAATTTTTTTAATTTGTTTAATTAAAAATAATTCAGCACATTGCATTTGCGCCCCAGACATTTGCGCCCCCGACTTTTGCGTTCCGACATTTGCGCCCTAGACATTTGCGGCCCCGGCATTTGTGCCCTCGACATTTGCGCCCCCGAGAGTTTAAAAAATGTGATTTTTATTCAAACATTTGCCTTTCCTAAGGGCTAAGGGAAAGAAATAGGTTATATTTTCTTGGACAACCAAACAGCAGTTTTCCTTCTCCGCGTATAGCGTTTAACATCACGAGGCCAAGATCCGCCTTTGAATTGCCAAAAGACACTGCATGGAATTTCAAGCCTAACAAAAGGAATTAACAATTGAATTGAAAAAAAAAAATCCATGTTATCTACCGTTGGCCCTTGGAGAAGGCAAATGTTTGATAAAAATCACTATTATGTTTGATAAAAATCACTATTATGTTTGATAAAAATCACTATTTTTTTTTAACTCTATCGGGGGCTTGAGCGCAAATGTCTGGGGCGCAAATATAGAGGCGCAAATGTCGGCTAACCCTCAAAGCCATCTTTAACTGTGTAAAAATTTCCCGAAATTATGGAAACAAACCCCGGGGAGAGCCGAGACCGGGACACGAAAAATCACTATTGTTTATAAACTGCTCATGGATGTCAGATTTAAATCAGTTTTTGTTGACGGGGGATAACTCCTCCTTCCCCCCCCCCTTAATCCAATGTAATACACTTTGTTTGTTATTTGCGCAGCTTCTTCCGAAGTATTGCGAACCGAAGATGTGATCGCCGTCTACCAATACCATTGCCGTCCTCAAAATTTCGGTGCCGTGCCCACTGGCGCTGTCAGCGGAGAAGGGCATCACCAGCGATACCAACTTCAATTTTCCACCCAAAATCGTCGCTATGCAAAAATTGGGGGAACGATTACATTGGTAATCCAACAAGTTTCCCAATTTGTTCAAGAGCCAGATAGGAGTCTACGGGAAAGTGATACAGTACACATCAGAGGAATGGAATGGAAAATAGTGGCAGTTAAAAAAGTGTCATCCTTCGGCTTATACATCAACTTCAATGCACACTTTAATGGTGGGCATGAGCACAATTTTGAATGGCTGAATCTCTTAGAATGTGGCATTTCCAAAAATTATTGCTAGGGAGTTTACAGGGATGTGCGAGAAGTGATTTTTACCGGGAATCGAGAACCGAGACAGGGAAATGACCCCGAGACCGGGAAACGACCCCGAGAACCGAGACCGGGAAATGACCCCGAGACCGGGAAACGACCCCGAGAACCGAGACCGGGAAATGACCCCCGGGAAATTTTTTAACGAATTGCGAAATTTTGTCTAAATTTTTTTTGGTTGAACAAAAGCAATTATTTCATTCTCTAAACAGCAAGAAAATTTTTTTTATTTGCATGGATTTCTGAAAGGTGCTATGCTATGTCGTTATTTAAAAAACCATCATTATGAAAAATTTCAAAGAAGTGAGGGTCCGGCAGCGTCAAAATTTTGAAAAATCATTACTAAACAAAAGCTTTTGCTTTACCAGAAAAAAAAATCAGTTGCCATTTTGGTGCCCTTTTTAAAGGGATCTGAATTTTTATATTGGTTAAATATAAGGCTTTTAAAATAAAAAACAATTTAAATCATTAAAATTGAAACGAAAAATTACAATTTGGTAGGGAATTCCTCTATTTTGCCAGATTTGTTAGCAGATGTTGAGGAAAAAAAGATCAATTTTGGGGAATATGAAGAAATTCAGAATGTCTGTCTATCTGTCCTTGACCCCAAAGCAATCTTTAACAGTGCAAAAATTTCCCGGTTTCCGAGAAACAAAACCCGAGACCGAGACCGAGACACGAAAAACCCGGGAAATTTCCCGAGTCGGGAACCGAGAACCGAGAGTCTCGCACATCCCTAGGAGTTTAGTCGGAATAAAAATCCCGGCCTAGATGTCTTGAAATTATAAGCTTGTTCAATAACAATCGGATTTTTTTTATGTAAGCCCAACAACTGCCGATGTTTAAACTGAAAATTAAGTAAAAATCTTTCAAAAAAATCCTTTTAAAAAATCTAAATTCATTTTCTAATCTTATACGGCTAATTATAAGGAGTGACGATGACGAGACCGTAACTGACTATTTGTGATTCTCTGTAAATAAAAAGAAAATACTTTTCACTTCAAAATCAGGTCTCAAATGGTGTTGCAAATTCAATGGAAAGCTTATGATTATTTCGAAAAAGAAAGAAAAAGAAAATTTTATAAAAACGCTACCCAAACTGACACATTGCGGCCAATTAGACTACATGGGCTACACACATATAATCGCCATTCAGGTATGAACAGGGTAATCGGATTACGACAAAGTTGGGACATTATTCAGGACCCAAAAATTGAAATTTATTTAAACAAAATGCCATAAGTTTTAAGATGATCTTGCCAAAAAATCGGCAAATCTTAATAATTTGGGTTTAAAAAGTCGCAAAGCCTTAGCAAATTTAACTATGATTCGTTTGCGTTCATAAGCACCAACGGCCCCTGTCTTTAGAGTTTTTTATATTAAAAAATAAGCGGGAAAAAATATAAATAAGAGCTTAGAGTTACCGTGGAGAGTGAAAATTAAAAAAATTGAGTCATGAGCTCTTAATGTGCGGCATTATTCTTGCCAAAAATCAAAAAAATCCATCAATGTATAAAAAAGTTTTGATCTGTTGCGCCGAACTATCCGGAAAATTCAATTTTTTGAGGTTTTTGACACCATAAATTTTTTGTATATTTTCAAATTTTTTTAAATTTAGCACATTGAGAGATCTCGTCAAGCGCTTTAAAATAATACTTAATTTGTTTCATTTGGACGAAAATGAAAAAAGTTATTGCCAGTTGCGCCAAAAGGGTCCGCGCCGAACTGGGCGGTTCCCCTTAACAGCCATCGTACCTACCAATTGTTAATTTGATTATTAAAATTTTTCAAATGTCAAAAAAAATTTAAAAATTTTTGAATTTCGATTTTCGATTTTCGACATTTTTGGGGTCGGAATATCGCAATTTAATTTAAGATTTGGAAAACATTTTAAAACTTTTTATTACATTTTTTATCATTTTCTTTTTATTTTGAAAAATCCGGAATCCGGGCCTAAAATTTGGAAACCGGATCAGGATTCCCATTTTTATGCCAGAATCTTGTCCTGTCTAATTCACCGAATCTAGGTCCGGATCAGAATCCGGAATTTCGAAAATTCCGGGCTCTACAAATTTGGTCTTTCAAAATTTTCCAGCGATGCCTGTTGGAACCGCCAAACACCAAAATTCTCCTTTTTTTAAACTTAAAAAAAACCATAAAACAATTTTTAACCTAATTTATTAATTGGCTAGGCAATAGTCGAACGCGAACCGCTAGGCTGGAATGGCAAGGTCCCCCCGAAAAACTGGGAAATTCACAACTCGAACCTGCCCCGCTCTTCCAAATTTTTTGAGACTCAATTCCCGGGGGTGTTATGTCAGCACATCACGGGAGAATGAATACCTATGAAAAGTGACAAATGAAGAATTTAAGAATTTGATGAATCCGGACAATGGATGGTACAACAAAGAGGAGGACTCAGTGACTGTGATGGCCGAAATATTTGTGGATGAACCAAATATAGCCGAATAGAATCAATGGATGGAATGGGATGAATAAATAAAGAAAGAATGGAGGGGGGGGGGGGGGGGGGGACGAAGAAGAAATTATTGACAAATTAGCGATTTTTTCGTAAATTTAACAATTGCATTGATTTATTTGCGAAAAAAACATTTTAATTTTGCGTAGTGTGCAGGCGGATATTTTTTATTAGTAATCAAACTAAAACTGAACTAAAAATAAATTTTAAAATGAAGCAATTTGCTGACAAAGGAGGCTCTTCAGCTATTCGTGGGATTTCGGAATGAAACTTATTTTTCTTTTCTTTTTTATTCAATAAAAAGTTTGGCACATCTTACTCAAAACCCTCCTGTGTGAGTGGAGTTGGCTTATTGTTAGCACATCCCCTCCATCAGTCCCCGGCGGGCATTTAAGTATCGGAGGCTAATTTACTAATTTTACTCCGCTATTTCGCGAGAGTCTTGAAAAGACCCATCCATCTTTAATTGGTTGGCAAAAATGGAGAGTTAACATTTTTTCGTTATAGAGTTGTTTTCTTTTTCAAAAGGTGAGAACCCCTTATAAAAATTTAAAAATTATTTCTTTTATGAATTATTTAAAATTATGGCAATTTGTAAACAAAAACTGTATGCCATTTAATTTTTGGCACAAATTGCATCAATTTGTGGTATTAATGAATTCAGAATTTCAATAAAAGATTAATGAACGGAATTTCTGCTTCCTTTTGATTTTAATCAATATAGTTGCTTCATTTTGGCTCTCTACTGATAATATATTTTTATCAAGAGTATTCCAGGCTTTGACTGATCCATTTATAAAAGAGACATGGATGATGTAAATTGTAATTTTACGTTTAGCCTAGAGTCATTAATCTTCTTTTAAATCAAGAATTCGGGTTTAAATGAGTAAAATGGTAAAATGTGGATATATATGATCGAGCTGCTGGGGGAGCTTTTGTGGGAAAAACTTGGGGGCGGGCCGGCTTTGAACCGGCGTCTCTGGCTTTCCGAACCAGTGTTCTACCAGTTGAACTACCGACCCTGCCCCCACTTTGCCAAAATCATAAGGGATCACTGTTCTCCTCCATTGATCCCATTAATCTTCTCTTAGTGAAGCTTCTCTTCAGTATATCAATTATCAATAAATGAAAAAGTTTACCAAAGCATTTCGATCTTTTAAATATTCAGGTAAATATGAAGGCATCTAAAAATATATATGTAAGGGCCAATTCATTAGTGTAAGACCAGCTAAAGGGGGGACTATTTAGTTCAGAAAGAAGACCCCACCATGAAAATTCTTTTTTATTATTTTTTTGGTATTATTTAAAATTGTTTTTTTGTTTCAAATTTTGAATGATTAAAAAATGTCGAAATTAAAATGAACTCATCATTTAATAATGACAAATAAATGATCACATTTGTTTTATATTTTAAGGCACATGATGCAAGAAGCTTTTTTTCTCCAATTTCTTTTCCATCCCATTAAATTTGACATTATTAAATTGATGACATTTTATTTTGCATTTTTCCATTTTTTGATCATTGATATCATCCATCACTTTTTCCATTGTTTCCATATAAAATTGGGAAATTTTTTCAATGTTTGTCATTTATAACAAATAAAAACACATACATCTTATATTACCGATAAAAATTTTGTATTTAATCGTTTTTAAAAAAATTATATATTCATAATTTTCAAGCCCTGACCCCATTGTGATCAATGGGAACAGCTAAAGCCAAATGGCCGAACGTTTCGTCACTGAACCATTCGTCACTGAATTTTTCGTCACTGAACCTTTCGTCACTGAACTTTTCGTCACTGAACCTTTTCGTCACTGACACTTTTTTTGTCTTAAAAACTTGTTTTAAGGGGTTTTTGGGGTCGCTGATCGCGAATCAAACACCCATTTCGACTAATTCCGAACCCCGGACCCGGATTCGAACAAAAAATAAAAATCAAAAAATTTTAAGTTTCGATTTTTTGATTAATAATGACTTAACAAGTTAAAATCAACACTACAAGTATGAATGGCTATTTCCTACTCCATTTAGCCTAAAAAACAAAATTTTAAAATTTTTTGATTTTTATTTTTTGTTCGAATCCGGCTCTGGGGTTCGGAATTAGTCGAAATGGATGTTAGATTCGTGATCAGCGGCCCCAAAAACCCTCTAAAAATTTTTAAGATAAAAAAAAAGTGTCAATGACGAAAGGTTCAGTGACGAAAAGTTCAGGTGACGAAACATCAGGGAGCCAAATAATATGCTAAAAAAATATAGGCAATTTCTTTTATTAATCTGAAAAAAATAAATACCCTCTTTTTTTGCTCACGATTTTACTGAGGTTTTTCTTCTAATTAATAAAAAGTAAATTATTCTTTCATTTTTCTTCATCCAGCTCAAAAGTCGCCCCGGATCTCGGATTCAGCTTAGTGGCCGGATTTTCCCCAAAATTTTCACATTTTTTCTCTGAGCAACTTCAATTTTTTATTTTATTTTTCCCCATTTTAATTAATGTTTAAATTTAATAGAATTTAAATTTGCAATGACTTCGCATATTGTAATTCTTTTTATGTTGTTTGTGCTTTTGATAAATAATTGTCAACAAATGCCGCAAAATTATGAAGGTTATAGGGAAATTGTTTTTTTATATTTTATTATTTTAAATATTATTTGGCAATCCTTTCTTTTCTAACTTTACTAGTTTTGAAGGGGTCAAAAAAAATTGTTGAAAGTTAGGATTTGTGGAATTTTGGTGATCCTTAGAGAAATTTGATTATTTCTGACATTTTTTGATAATATGCTTTGAATAATTTTTTTAGGGGTTGGTTATTGAAAATTTTCCTCTGCAACCTGTTTAGATAAAAAAAATTTTTTGCTGAATACACATATCAGTGATAGACCAAATGAAAAAAAAAAGCAATAGGTGAAAGGCCCAAAAAAGGCGAAAGATACAAAAAGTGAAAGGCGAATGGTTGGCTCATTCCTGATACATATGTTTGTGTTTTTTTTTTCTAGCAAATGAAATTTTTTTTTAGGCACCAAAAAGGCTTGATAAAATTTTGATATCACAGCTCAGATTTATTATCGGATAATCCTATTTTTTAGGCTTATCTTTGAGTGTGCTGCGTCGTTTATAAAAACCGCCCCTTTGGGCGTTTCATAAATTCCGCCATTTCGCAGATTTTTCGTCAAAAACTGGTCATAACTTTGCTCAAACAGAACCAAATGAAATAATCTTGGTAAGGTTCAATAGCTATTTGTTAGCTATATTAGTCTACAAAATTTCAAAATTTTTGATTAAGTTTTGAGAAAAATAAAGAGTTTTTTGCATTTTTTATGGCTACAACTTTATTAAACCTCGATCAAAATTTTTGAAATTTGGTCGGCTAATAGAGCTAACCAATAGCTATCGGGTCATACCAAGAATGTACAATTTGGTTGAGTTTACGCAAAGATATGACAAGTTTTTGACGAAAAATCTGCAAAATGGCGGTTTTTATGAAACGCCCAAAGTGGCGGTTTTTATGAAACGACCTAGCACCTCTTTCAGCTTTATTTTTCGATTTTTGTTCGGTTACCAAATCAACAATATTTTAAAATAGCTTTTTTAGGATTGTTAGAATTTGAAAAGGCGTCAAATGAAATGGTGGGCTCGACAACGGAAAAAGACGAACATAAAATGAAAAATGGTAAAAAAAAAGTGAAAAAGCATTGGGTATCGCCTTTTCAATTATTTTGGGCTTTATCAACAATTTGTAAATTTGTTAAAGGAAACATCACATTTATTTGTTTCCCCAGCAGGAAGGATTGGTTTTGGTAGAGACCGGACAAAAGAGTCGGTCGGTCGGTTTCGGTTAAAAAGTCGAAAAACGCCGAAGTCGAAAAAAATCGAAAAAAAATCATCGACTTTTTTTTTTTCGGTTTTCGACTTTTTTCCAATATTTTTTTAACGATTATACCGTATTCCCTCGAATAGATCCCCCGGGGGCTCTATTGTTCAACCCCCTTGAAAAGGGGGGCTATAATCGAAGGGGGGGCTCTACTCGAGGGGGGGGATCTAATCGAGGGAATACGGTATTACTAGTAAAAATAAGTCAATAATTAAATTTTATGCAAAAAAAAAGTAATAGTATTGTCTTATATTTCTTATTCCCAAAAATATAATTATGGAATTGTTAAAAATTTTTAACTTTCCAGTCTAAAAAAATTTGATTTTCCTTAAAAAAAGGTAAATTTTTGGGGTCATAAATTGAATATTTAATTTTTTTGATAACTAATCTTCACACCCAAATTTTCTATTTTTTCAATGTTTTCTCAGACAGCCTCTATCGGCACTGCTGGGCATTTACATTAAGGGTTCTTATTTTATATTTGGCTTGTTTTTTTAATTTTAATATTTCAAAGGGCATGGCAAGGGCCGACGGTGCCTTATAAAAAGATTTTCTAACACTAAAATCTTCACATTTTAGATTTTCTCAAAAAATTTGCCACCTAAGAAATTTTTGTCCAAAATTTGATTCTCAAATAATGAACAGGCGAAATCTTGAGAAATTTTTGGTTTTGCAATTGCAAAAACAACAAAGAAAAATTTCTATATATTCAGTGATTTTGGTACATATTTTACGATTTTTTATACATATTTGGCAAATTTTTTTTTTACATATTTATGTACATAGTCGCTCCCAATTTTTTACTGTTTTTAACCATGTTGTTGATTACCATAATTTGTTTTTGTTTTTTGACAAATTTGCAGCCCAAATTAAACAAGCACCTAGGCGATAATTTTTTCTATAAATTTCAGAATTGGGCGCCATTGCTAAGCATCATGATGAAAATTGGGTTTTTTCTTAGAATTTGCCAACCCGATTTTCCCCAGATTTAGGCCCACCTAATGAGTTAGTTTTTTTATTTTTTCGAAGCCTTTAGCTAAAATATCCTGATCAAAAATTTATTCAGTGTTGCTTTTCACACCCTGTAAACATATCTGCGAATAAAAAAGAAATTAATTGGGACTTCCGTTTTGTCGGTACTTTTGGGTTGCGACCCTCCATTTCTTTCGGTCTACATTTTTATGCCAAAAAAGTTTTTGGTACTAAAACAAAGTTAGTTTAAAAAAAATTTTGCTAGAAATAAGAAAAGTGAAGTGATATCCTTAATTTTTTTTAGAATTGTTCAGCCTGCCAAATAAAATGGTAAATTTCGCCTCAGAATTATATGCAAAAATGAAAAAAGGAGACGAAAATCCAATTGGTTTTGCCTCAAAATGGCTGAATAAATATGCAATTGTCGTTTTATGTAATGATGACAAAGCGTCAATTCAAATGCATCAAAATGTCGAAATCTTTTACAAATTACGCCAAAATCTATGCGCACTTTTGAAGCAGGGAATAAGTATCGAAGAAGCAGCAAAAAGCTTAGAAAACAATGCCATCTCAAAAATTACTGATTGTATTATTGATGCAGCAATTTTTGAAGAAATTTATCATAACACTAAAATTTGGCATTTCTTAATGCCAAAAACAAAGAAAATTTGAAAAAAATTGTGAGAATTTTCAAGGCTACAACAAATAAATTTAACCAACTGTTTGAAGGTGATTTAAAAAAGTTTTGGTTTCAAAAGATGATCAAAAAATTTTAATGAAAATACTAAAATTTTTCTTTGTTTTATTATTTTGGAAGGGCAAGTGAAGGAGGGGTCAAAAGTATTATCGACGATTGGCCGACATTTGCGGCGCGTGACCCAGAAAAAATTGTAGAGGGAACTAAATCTATTATTCTTAGGGTCATTCGAACCGCCTAAATATGCTCTACATTATACCAAAAATCTAAAAAATTGATTGAATTTCAGAAAAGTTTGACCTAAAATGTTCGAAAATTTGGGAACGTCTGTTTTTGGGAATCTTTTTTATCATAACTTATCCGAAACTTAATCAATTCTTTTGATTTTTTGGTATAAGGTAGAGCATATTTAGGGCTTTCGAATGGCACTAAGAACAATTAGCTTAGTTCATTCTACAATTTTTCTGGGCCCGCGCCGCAAATGTCGCATCACCGTTATCGACTGCACTCTTAGTACCACTTAAGCAGGGTAGGGATCGGTCGAGCTCGATTTCAAAGGACCAATAAGGTGATTCAAAGGGCATTAGGGGGAGAATTTGTGAATTCAAAGAACTTAACAAAATTTATTTAAGTGTTTTGTCTTCTTCACGAGAATGAATTGTTCACGAATTTTCTCTTTTCCCCGTAAGCATTTTTTGCATCTCGACTTGTGTGATCCCGAAATTGATTTGGATACCTTTGAGATTTAATGAAAAATTTTAAACATGCTTTCAAATTTTTTGGGAATATTTAGGGTAGAGGTCCGGCGGTGCCGACCGATATGCCGCCTGGAAATTTTTTGAAAATTAGGGGAATTTATTAACTGATTTTGTCTCAAAAAGCGTAATTATAAAAATGAAAACTGAAACCAATCTTTTCGGTAAATCGAGCCGAAACTGATAACCGAAACCGAGCATTTCGGTTAACCGGACTGAAACGAATTTCTTGGTTTTTCGGTTCGTTTTGTTGGATTCGGTTTCAAAGCGACAACCCTAGTCATAGGTTTTAATGAGTTGCATTCTTAGTACCACTTAAGCCGGCAAAAATATGCCTTGGGCTATGAATTAATTTTCCCAATTTATTCAATAGGCAATTTGCCATTTGTTCACCATAATGAGCCCAGAAATCGCATTCCGATGGACAAAAATGAAATATTCCACCAAAATATGATCGAGAACAACAGAGGCAACAGAACAGGAAGAAGAGTCAAGCGAAGACCATCTCTTGTCAATTTGATTTGCGTCGTTTTGTTTGTGGTTGGCGCTTTTGCAACAGTGGTTGGCATAGTGATTGCCATAACCCATGCCATACCGATTGATTTCCTTGGTATCCCACTTGCCGTGGTTGGCATTTTATTTATCCTAAGTGCCATCGTTGTTCAATTATATGTCCGACGCCATAACGATCCTGTAGGCCCCGCGAGTATAGAAATGGCCTGAGAAAAGTTATATCGCACGGGGCCAATATGGCCATGCCAAGATGTTCCGGACCCCGGTCCAGAGTATTATATATATTTTTTTGTTTTTATGGCACTATTTTTCCTTCTTTAAATTGTACTTCTATCATCTTCTGTCTCAGTTCTGTCTTTTTTAAATTCAAATTTTATTCAAAAAAAGAATCCAAAAGAAGGACGTAAGCCGTTATACCATTGGATGCTTTTTTTTTTTCTCTTTTGGTTTTTCATTAAAATGTCATTTTCATTTCCATGTTTCGTAATTTATGTCATTTTTTGAAGAACAAAACGAAAATTGGCAAAAGGAGCTTAATTTTGTGAGTATGTGCGACCATTTCCTTGAGCTTTTTAAATGAAACTTTTCAAAAAACGCTATTGAAGAAGTTTTTTTTCATTCAAAAAATTTTATTAAAAAGTAAATCCCTTTTTCCATTACATTTTATTAAAACCAAAATTTTATATCTTTTCTCTAATTGAATACAGAAATAATTATCATTCAGCTTAGGGGGCGGCGAGAGGGGTTTGGATTTTATATCAGACAACACAAAGTCTGTCTTTTGTAGAGGGCAGGGTGGCGATAACGAAAATCCAAAATAGTGGCGCCAAGCTTAAAAAAAGTGGGAAAATAGTGGCAAAAAACTTTAAAATAGTGGCAAAATACTGGCATAATTTTTTTTTGCCTTAAATTAGTCAAAAAGGACAAAATTTTGATCAAATATAGTATTGTTCACTCCGTTTAACATGCTAAAGCAAATCATAGTCGTAAAGGAACAAATAAAGCACAAGAAAAATCAAAATCTAAGTTGCATTTTTACCCTATTTTTTGCTGTGATCTTAAAAATAGCTAAAAGTATGCTAAGGTGGGCCGGCGGTGCCGATAGGCGCCGCCGTAAAATTTTAAAAAAGTTGGACAAAATTTATTGAGAAAGATTGTATAAAAAGGCCCCTTTTTTGACATTTTTTAATTAGAAAATAGTAAAAAATGAAGAATAGATCATAAAATTTCGCATTTTGTATAGTAAACTGAACTAAAATTTAAAAACCATAAAATTGTGGCAAGACCCTCAAAATAGTGGCAAATGGCACTAATAGTGGCTAAAATCGCCACCGTGTGGTAGAGGGGTCAAATCTTTGAAATGAAAAATGTTCTTTTCAGCTTATTGCTTATATTTTTTTCTTATTTCTTATTCTGAGGTAAAAAAAAGAAAAAAATAACACTATTTTACAATTTTTGAAGCGATTTCTTAGTATTTTTTCAAAATTTTTCCTGGCGGCGCCTGTCGGCACCGCCAGACACCTCAATACTCTTAAATTTTTTTCAAAAAAGACTTAAATGTACCTTTTTTAAAGAAAGTCCTTTTAACAAATGAGCTATAAATTTCCAATTTACCCCGGTGGCCCCACAGAACCCCCATTGGATCAACTATATCCTGAATCTTTCCCAGAAACAACTGACGTTCATGAAGAAGTTGAAATTCGCAGTGATGACAGTGAAGAAGATTTGGTTTTTGAAAAAATAAAATTTATTTTTGAGCAAAATTTCATTTTTTAAAAAGGTTGAAAAATTCCAGTCCCGTTTCCCGGTCCGGGTCCCGGATTAAAATCACGGTCCCAGTCACCGTTTATTTTGATAGGCACCAAATCCTACAAAAATTCCGCATTACATATCAGAAGAAATCCTTATCCTGACACCTGCAATAAATAGGGCAGCGAATTAAATCTACAATAAAGCCTAAAATATTCACGAAAATATTGACATAAAAAAATATTTTGGCAGGGCCAAAAATTGAAATTGCGTTTTTATTAATAAAAAAAAAAGCAATAAATTTACAAGCAAATTTCTTTTCAAAATTCGCAAACAAAAAACTCATATTGTCAGACCAAAAAAATTAATTTATATAAAAAAAAATAATTTTTTCGAAAAAATATTATAAGTTTAAAATATATGATTAGAAGATACAAGCGATTAAGCAATAAGCAAAAAGGAAATACAACTTGTTTAATAATTTCACTTAATAATTTGGTTGACAAGAAATAAGTCATGAAACGAAAGTGCAAATTTAAAGATTTTAAAGATAAGCCTACTGTATACGCACGAGTTAAAGCCTACGCATGAGTAGGCTTGGGCTTAAAAAGATGCCGTCTGGCATATTTTTTGCTGAGCAATGCTTATGACCAATTTTATGAAGAAGGAACAATGGAAAAGCGATTGATCAGTGATCAAAAAATGATAAAATTGAAAAATAAAAGGTCATTTTTAAAAATGATAAATTTATAAAAACAATGCCATTATTCAATTCATTCCCTCTTCTTTTACATTTTTTAGGCCCAAATTTGTTTTATATTTTTTTTATTCATAAAATTTATCATTATTAAATTGTTCACCAATTTTTCAATTTCTTTTAAATAATATGAAAAACTTCTCCGTTTTTGCACTACTAATTGCAACTAGGGCCGGGAATTTGGGTCAAAAAACATCATTTGAAAAATATATTCAAAAAGCAAAAAACAGTAAAAGTGGGACAGTTGTGCCGATAGGCGCCACCGGGGAAATAGTTGAAAAATTGGGTCTGATTTGCTAAAGGATTTTGGCCTTAAAATGGCCGTTTTTGAGGTCAAAAAATCCCAAAAATGATCAAATCATTATCAATTACCCAATAGCCACAAAAACGATCAAATCATTATTTCAAAAAATAAATCATCATTGACCCCTTCAAAAGCCACAAAATGATGCTAAATCATCACATCTGGAAATCCTGGATTAAATTTACTAAAAATACTAACTTCTTCAATTCCGTTCCGTATAATTTAACTCATTGCAATTTGTTTCCTTTTCCATCCTTTCCATACATAAATTTATTTAAAGAAACAAAATGCAATTGGCAATGACATCATTTGTTGCCATTGCTATCTTTTTATGTGTACTTTTAATTGATAAAAGTCAAGAACATTTGCCCGAAAATCAGGAAGGTTATTGGAAAAAATTACATTTTAATTTATTTTTAATTTCTTTCCTTGGTCGAGAAAAGAGGACGCTTACAAAGGAAGGTTCTCAGGTGTCCGTGGCATTTCGGAATGAAACTTGGTGGGTGGGTAGAGTACCCCTAGGTTCTTAAGAAAAATGTTATTTTTTTTTGCCGAATGAGTCTGAGTGCCGAGTTATGACGTGCCAAAGATTTAGAAGGAATCAATAAAAGGAACAAATAATAGTGACTGTTCACAGTGCCCGGTGGCCCGGCGGTTCTGCTCTAGAATTTTGTTTTTGTCTGTTTCAGGTTCAAATCCGCGTAGTGTAAATTAATTTTTTTTTTTTTTTTGCTTTCTATGCAAAATTAATGGCCTAGTACTCATTTCCAGTGCGAGACAATTTTTATCCATTTCAAAAAAAAAAAAATTTTGAACCAATATAGACAGCTGTTTAGGATCCTCAAAAAATTCTTTTTGAAAAAATCAACTTTAGTATAAGCTTATTAAATATAGCAAAAATTTGTGACGCAAAGGAATTGATTTTTTGACCAAATAATGGGCATAAAAAGGTAAAAATAAGGAAAGAAAAAAATTTGCGCAGTTGGGGTTTGAACCTGTGAGGAAAAAATGTGAACCCAGAGAACAACCTCCACACCAGAAACGCCGATGGTCTTGTTGTTTTATTTGTTTATTTATTCAACCCTTAAAATTTCAAATCTTTGGCACGTCATAACTCGGCACTCAGACTCATTCGGCAAAAAAAAATAACATTTTTCTTAAGAACCTAGGGGTACTCTACCCACCCACCAAGTTTCATTCCGAAATGCCACGGACACCTGAGAACCTTCCTTTGTTAGGGAACAGGAGGATTAACAAGAAAAGCCGGCAATCTCGGGTCGGGCTTCCTACAACATTGAATTCGAATTTCAGTTTTCTGGTCTGAAGTATTAAGCGAGTTATATTAACCCAAAAAGATACTCCCAACTCGGCTTCATCCTCGCCTAAAAACCCAAGGGGCAGAAATTGCGGCAGCAATTGAAAACCAAGTTTTTGGCGATGAAAATTTGGCACCCTCTCTTTCATCACTTGAATTGGCACATTTATATACCAAAATTTTCTAAATATAAAAATGCATTAAAATTTTAAGAATCAAAAGAAGAAAGCTCAAAAGAGAATTTGCCAATGCAAAAAAGCAGTTTAGCGAAGCGAATGAGTAGGTTGTTAAACTCGGGTGCTTTTGCTGACGTCAAATTTTTGGTTGGAGAAGGCGAAGAACAAACGGTTATTTTAATTGAAAAATATTTCTTCAAATTTCTTTAAATAAATTGAATATTTTATTTGTTTTCCTTAAATTTTTAGTTTCTGCCAGCACATAAAAGTATATTAGCGATGGCGTCAGATGTGTTTGAGGCGGATTTTCTTCGTTTTGATATTAAAAAGGCACCAAAAAAGCAAGAACAAGCATTGAAAATGGAAAATGTATATTTTGAATTCTAATTTTTAGTTCTTCGACCAGCAACGGCAGTATTGATGGGGTGACAGTTATTAAGGTGCCCGATGTTGAAGCTGATGCGTTTAAAGTGATGCTGAAATACATTTACACGGAAGATTTGAGGGGAATTAACACAGAAAATATGAATGGAGTGCTTGAAGCGGGTAGAAAATTCAAACAAAACAAAAAAAAAAACTGAATTTTTAAGAATTTTAATTAAATTTAGCCAAAAAATATAACTTAAAAGAACTTAAAGAAGCATGTGTTGCACATCCAGAGATTGATCATCCCAATACTTTTTTTGCTTATATGCATGCTCAATTACTTGATGAAAAGGTGAGCTTAGCCTGAGAAAGATGATGCAATGTGTGCCGACAAATTCGTCGGCTAAAATTAACGACTTTAGTTTAAGTTTCCAAACATTGCTGTTCAGAAATCTGCGTTTTTTCAAATGGATTTTTGCGCTTTTTTCAAAGGGTCTTTGGCCACCAAGACATGTTTTAATCGGGCCACCCACGTTTCGGCGCCCACGTTTCGGCGGTCACGTTTCGTGGACGGACACGTTTCGGCGCCCACGTTTCGGCGCCAGGCCAAAAAAAGCAAAAACAAAATAAAGCTATCAAACAAATTTTTCCGTTTTCAAATGGGGGCCCCCTAAACCCGGTAGGGGCCACTTTAGTCGGAGGGGTCATTTTAGTCGGAGAGTCGTTTCGTAAAAAATGTCAGGTAGACATTAAAATTTTTTTAGAAAATCCAACCCTAGTTTGGTAAAACCGAACCACTTAGTTTTTTTTAATGCTCAACTCATATATTTTGTTGAAAAAAACCCTAGTTTTTTAAAAACTAACTCCCTAGCCTTTTGAAACATAACCCTAATTTTTTTTAAAACGTATCCATAACCTTGAAAACCTATCCTTATTTTTAAAATTTTCTTATTTTTGCAAAAAAAAAAACTGGGACAAGTTTTAAAAAAACCCGGGTTTAGTTTTTCAAAAGACTAGGGGGTTAAGTTTTCAAAAAAGTTGGATAGGATTTTTTCTATTTTTGGCTTGGCGCCGAAACGTGGGCGCCGAAACGTAACCGGCGCCGAAACGTGGGCGCCGAAACGCGGGCGCCGAAACAACATGGACCCGTTTTAATCAGTTTAATTTATTCATTTTTAAAATTAGATTGATTAATTATTTTAAAAATTTGACAAAAATATATTTAAGTGTTTCACGACAAGTTTTTGAGAAAGCCTCTTGGTTTTTGAACAAAGGCCTAAATGTCTACACCAGGGATGCAGACAATTTCCGATGTTTTTTGGAGTAATCCCGATTTCTGATAATTTTAGGGTCAAATCGGTATTCATTCTAAAGATTATCAAAGCGAATGTCTGGTGAAATAAATTTTTTTTTTGTGGCACATCAGTTAAAAAAACCCTATCAAAAATCTTCAAAATATCCACGGTGGCGCCTAGTTTTCTCAAAATCTATCTCAAAAAAACACAAAAACTGTGACCGACTCCACCAAAATTTCCCCTGGTGGCGCTTATTCGTTCGAACGGCACCGATTCAATGAATAATTAAAAATTAAATAACAAACCAAAAATTACATAACAAAAAGCTGAAATTTTGTGGAAAGTGAAACATAGAATGATTATTAATTGTCATTTTAAGAATCAAATTTGTAAAATTTTCAAAACATACTCCAAAAAAATTTACGGCAAATATTTCGTAAAATGAAGGTAGTAATCTTGTTACATAAATGAGAAAATTTTTTCCTTTGCTTAAAATCGACATTTCCCATGATTTTTTTTAATTTAATTTTTTTTTTAACTTTTGAGTTTGAGTTTTTTTGGCCTTTTTTAGGGGATATTTCGCTATTTTCTGATTTTTAAGAAAAAGTTAAGGGATTTTTTACCATATTTTAAGCTCATATTTGACCTGCGTGCTGGGGCGTTTGTTAAATCCGCCATCTTTTACAGATTTTTCGAACATAATTTGTCATAACTTTGTTCAAAAGTAACCAAATTTTTTAGAATGGCTAATAGAGCTAATCAAAAGCTATCGGATGATACTAAGATTATTTAATTTAATTGAGTTTGAACAAAGTTATAACGAATTATGTTTGGAAAATTTGTAAAAAATGGCGGATTTAACAAACGACCTAGCACCTTTGACCTGTTTTAGGGCATACAACGCCCGGTCTCTAATCAGTTTTATTGCCTTATGCCACTTGGTAAAAAAAAATTATAGAAAATAATTGTTTATTTTTTTAAATTCCGGTTTTCGATGTTTTTTTGGACTAAATTCCCGATTTCCAAAAAAAAAATAATGGGCATCGGAATTCCGAGTTCCGAAATCAGAGATCGACTGCATCCCTGGTATATGCATGGCATTGACAAAATTTTGAAAGTGAAATTTAGTGCCTCTTAATTATACAGAATTTTGTCGGCATACTGTGATTTTTTCATTCAATTTTATTTAGGAATTGGTTGCCAAAATGTTGGCTTACATTGATCAGAACGCAGACATGTTGCTTAAATCAGAAGAATTTTTTAAAATTCCTCAAAAGACTTTAATAGAAATATTGGAACGAGATCAGTTGGTGGTTGAAAATGAATTTTCAATTTGGGAAGCGGTAAATTGAAAACAAATAAATTTAAAAATCAATATTAGTAAATTCTGACATTTTGAAAAACATTTAATTTTCTGTTTGGGCCTGTACCTGTTTTTATGGGTACAAAAGTAACTTAAAACAAAAATTAGCCTGCTGTACCCATACCGTAGTTTTCAATATGTAGGGAAGGGCCTTTTAGTGACGAAAAATCTCAAAATAGTTAACTAAATAGTTGTGAAAAAATGCCAAAATAGTGACGAAATAGTGAGAAAAAGTTCAAAATAGTGACGGAATAGTGAAAAATTGTTTTGCCAATTTATCAACAAAAAAAAAAAAGTTTCTTATTCCAATCATTGGGTGAAATTACAAATGAGGTGCATTCAAAATTCTCGTGCAAAAATTCTTTGCAAATATCTTAGTAAAAATTTTTGTTTTAAAAAAAAATTTATTTGACAAATTTTGGGCCAAAAGTTTTTGGTTTTACAAAAGTCATTTCTTAGGGGTTATGAAATTTTTTTCGGCCAATTTTTAGGGGTGCCTTTTTCTTTTTTTAATTCATTTTTCTTAAGAAATTACCACAAAACCCTAAAATAGTGAGTAACATAGTGACGGAGTGCCAAAATAGTGAGTTAACTATTTAGTGACAAAAAACTATTAATATGTATAGGCACTCCGTTGGGCTGACGAACAATGCGACGAAAAGCGCATTGAATGTACGCCGTCAAACATACGACAAATGCTTGGCCCAGCGCTGTACAAAATTCGTTTCCCGCTCATCACACCGCCCGAATTCAATGACATTGGTAGGCAGAAAGTGCGAAAAATTGGGAATCATTAAAAATAAGTGGTAACTTACCAATTGTCTGCCCAAGGCGACCGTTTCGAAAGTCCAAATAGTGACGCAATAGTTAAAAAAAAGTGGCAAAACAGTGTCAAAAATCTTAAAATAGTGGCAAAAAAGTTGCTTCTTTTTTTTTTGTTGCCTTAAACCAAGATTAGTTAAGAAGAATAAGCTCTAAAATGGTTATTGAGAATTTGTGAGCCAACTCTTCAGAGTTTTTACAAATTATTAAGTTAAAAAAACAAGCGTGGAATAAAAATTCAAACTATTGGAATTCCGGGCTTTATAATAGAAAAATTGAAAAATTCAGGATCACGATTCGAGAATTGGGCCCGGACAGAATTTAAGAATTAAAAATAGTATTTTCTGGACTCGTGATCTTGTGTCTAAAATAATGAGCCGGATCCGGATTTTCGAAAACAAAAAAAAGCGATGAAAAAATAATTAAAAATTTTAAAATATTTCCAAAGCATAAAACTAAAAAGAACAAGTAAAAATGATTCATTTATTTATTTCCCACATTTGGGGGCATTTTGTGATCAATTTGGTAAAAAAAAATTAGAAATTTTGGACAAAATTTCTGAAATCGGACTTCCGTGCCCCCAAAACGTCGGAAATTGGAACTCCGTGACATCCCTTGTCCCTAGGCAAATCATAAGAATCCCCTTATTTTTGACAACAATTTTTTTTTTAACCTTATAAATAAAGACCGAAAAAAGCACCAAATAAAAGGCACTAAAATCCCGAAAAAGGCATGAAAAAAGGCATATATAATTTTTGAACTTATAGAGAAAAATTGTGTAAAAAAGTCGCATTTTTTGATATTTCGAGTTAAAAAATTAAAAAAAGGAAGAATTTATCTTAAAAGTTGGCATTTTGTATATGAAATTGGATAAAAATTAAAAATTTCAAAATATCGAAATACCGGAATTCCGGGGCTCTTAAAAATTTCCGAAATCGGAATTCCGTGCCCTCAAAAAGTTCGGGAATCGGAACTCCATGACATCCCTGGTCCCTAGGCAAGTCATATGAAGCCCCTTATTTTTGACAACAATATTTTTTCAAAACCTTATAAGCAGGGCCTCCAGATGAAAATTTTCAAAATCATCATTTGGCTGGCAAAAAATCATCATTTGGGGTCAAAAATCATCATTTTCAAAAAATTTATTCCAAAAAAAAAACTATAAAAAGGGTGCCGGTGATGCCGATAGGCACCACCGGGGAGAATTTTGAAAATTTGGGTGTATTTTGGTAAGAGATTTTGCACCAAAAAAGCCCGGTTTTTGTGAGTTTTTTGAGAAAACATTGCCAAAGAAAGGAACTTATGGCAGATTTTAATTAGTTTTTATTTACGGGAATAATTCCCTCCAGCCCTACTCTCGCCCTCATTAATCCGTTGGAATACACTTGGGTTTATTGTTTGCGCAGTTTCTTCCAAAGTTTTGCGACCCGATGAAGTGATCGCCGTCTATCAGTATCATTGCCGTCCGCAACTTTTCGGTTCAAGTGGAGAAAGGCACCAGCGGTACCCACTTCATTTTTCTACCGAAAATCGCCATTATGAAATAATTCGGGGAACGATAACATTGGTAATCCGACAAGCTTCAAAATTAATGCAAGAGCCAGAAAAAAGTCGACGCTACAGTAATGCAGTACACATCAGAGGATTGCCATGGAAAATATTTTCACTAAAAATGGGCCAGTCCATTGGCTTATTCCTCGAATACGTCCCAGAAAACAATGGTTGGTATAAGCATAATTGGAAGGGGTTAATTTGCAGATTTTTCGACAAAAACTCCATAACTTTACTCAAACGCAACAAAATGATACGATCTTGCTATGATCCGATAGCTATTGGTTAGCTCTATTAGCCTACCTAATTTCAAAAAGTTTGATTTTAGCTCTATTAGCCTACCAAAATGAGGGTTTTTTTCATTTTTATGGCTACAACTTTTTTAAATCTCAACCAAATTTTTTGAATTTGGTAGGTTAATTGAGCTAGCCAATAGCTGCTATGTCTTGTAAGATTAAAATGGGCAGGGGATAATGAAAATGGAAATCATTGATGAAAACAATACCATAAACATTAATAGTTGACAAAAAATCAATGTGCAAAAATATCCCTTCATATAGTGGTTAATTTAAAAAAAAATTTTATTCAAAATTTAAGGCCCCAAAAAGAGTTGCGACTGCTATGTTAAGTTTATGATTATTTCGCAAAAGAAAAAACAGGAGAACTTTATAAGGATGACAACTAAACGCACATATAACGACGCTACAAATAGTTTGGGTATCGCTACAGTAATCTATTTGAAGGTAGGGGCACTGGGATGACACAACTGAGTTTGGAATTATATTCGGGAACCAAAAAGGGCGAATTTAAAATTCCCATAGTACCGACAGTCATGAACATAATGCCAAAAAAAAAGATATGATACCAAAAATGGGCCCTTTTTTAAACAAGCCCCAAAGGCATATTAATTGCATTTGTATCAAAAATTAACTCGGGTTGCTTTTCGGGGAATTTGGTTAACGCCAAAGGGGTGAGCGTGGTTTTGGGAAAATTGAAGGCCAGGAGAAACAGCAGCCATAATGATTAAGCATTTAAGAAATTGTTGGATCCGGACAATGGATGGTATAACATAGAGGAGGACTCAGTGATTGTGGTGGCCGAATTATTTGCGGAGGAACCAAAAATAGCCGAATAGAAGCGATAGATGCAATAGGATGGAAAAAGCAAAAAATGAGGGGCGGGGGACGGCGGATTGGGGGGGGGGGGGACGGCGGAAGATTATTGAGGGGGCAGAAGATGATGGAGATTTCATATTTATATTTAACGTTGATTGATTGATATGTACTATTTAAGTGTATTCGTATATAAAAGTTTTATTGTAGCTTAATGTTTGCTGTTTTTTTACTGGGGAGGGCAACTATTGTTTTCATTCACAATTTCCTTTAATAATGATCTATTAATTTAAAATTTTGGGCATTTGAACTAGGGTGCAATACCCGTACCCGCATACCCGTACCGGTACGGGTTTACTCGTTTATTTTAAGGAAAAAACCCGCATGCAGTTCTTACCCGTAACCGATTTGAAATTTGAAACCCGTACCGGGTAAACCCTGCGGGTACCCGCAAAATCGGGTATTTTAAACAGTGATAAAGATTGGATATTTTGCAAAATTATTTATATTCTTTTCAACAAAATACCAGATTTTATGATTTATTTCTTCGTTTTTTTCAATTTTCTAACTAAAAATGTCAAACAATGGACCTTTTTTACCCAATTTTTCTCTATAAATTATTTGATTTCTCAAAAATTTCCCCCGACGGTGCCGACCGGACAGCATTTAATATGAATTTTTTCAAAATTTATCTTTCTTAAAAATTTGTAACCTTCAAAAATTAAACAGTTTCCCGCTATTACAAAATTGGCACAAATTTTTCACTCAATCCCGGCAACGTCAGTATCAAGCGAAAGACTTTTTAGCAAAGTAAGAATTTCGTATGCCAACACTCTACGAAATAGGTAAAAATCCGACATTATTCACAAAAATAATCATTTGAATAGACTTTCGGCACAGATGGCGGGAGATATTTTGATTGTGAAGGCAAACATGGACAAAATTGTGATGGGACCGTCAATTGATGACGATGAAAACGAATTCTTTTGAGAATAATAAAGAGTCTGATTAAATTATTCGATTTTTACCGCTTCTTTTTTGATTTAAAAGAACCAATTTTGAATTTTTTCTTTAGAATTCAAGAGCCAAGCGTTACAACAAAGCGGGTACACGGGTACCGCCCGCACATCCTCGAAACTCGCTGCGGGTACGGGTTTACCCGTCCGCCCTAAAGTCAAAAACCCGTTACCCACATAGAGCACTTACCCGCATGCGGGTATTGCACCCTAATTTGAACCCTAAACAAAACAATTTTGCTTCGAATTGGAAAAAGATAAAATTAATAAGTCAAATTAAAAAAAAAAAATTTTGGACAACGATATTTACCAAGAAATTTTTTATACCGTACTTTCTCCCCCCTTCAATAGAAGTACCCCTTCTAATTTAGGTATTTCCTTGAGAGTGATTGAAAAATAGAATCACCGGTGGTTCTATTTCACTTTATGAGTCCAATCGAACTTTTATGAGTCCAATCATTGTTTTCGGCCCCCGTTTTTCGGCCCCGGGGTCGTTTCGGCCCCAAGCTAAAAATAGAAAAATAGTACCCAAATTTTTTTTCAACCTAGTTTTTTTTTTGAAAAACTAGGGGTTCAAAAATTTAGGGTTGTTTTCAAAAAATCAGAGTGATTTTTTTTCTTAGTATTTTGAAACCTTTTTTAAACTTGGCCCTATTTTTTGAAAAATTACCTCAAACTTAAAAAATAGAGTTTGATTTTCAAAAAAATTTTAAAAAATTTTCGAAAACCAAAAAAAAGTTTTTTTGAATTTTTATAACCTTAACCTAATTTTGAAAATTTCAAAAAAAATTTCGGCTTGCGTAGGCCTAGGCTTAGGGGGCCCCTATTTGAAAAAAAACAATTTTTTTTTATTTTGTTTTTGCTTTTTTTGGCTTGGGGCCGAAACGACCCCGGGGCCGAATCGTGGGGGCCGAAACAACCCCGACCCTAGTTTTTTGCATTTCCCTTCTTTCCATTTTCATTTTGATGAGAAAGAAAACAACATTTTGACTTTGTTTGCGTTTTTGTTGGAAATCTAAGTGTGACATGCACTAAAAACTTGTATGCGAGCGACACTTGCACAGAACTAACTCGGAAATGTTAACCATTTTTTTTACCAATAAATGTTCCGTCGCTATCATGGAAATTTTTTTTGAAAATTTGTTGGACTCAACTAAAAATTCTGATTGGACTCATAAACTCTGAATGGACTCATAAAATATTGATTGGACTCATAAATTCTGATTGGACTCATAAAGTGAAATAGAATCTCACCGATACTCCTACTTGCGAAAATACGGTAAACAACAATTTTATTTCTTATTTCAAAGCCGGAATTGCTCAGCAAAATAGTTGGCGGAGAGAAATATAGTGTTAATTATTGATTAAGTTTTGAATAAAATGCAATTTTGTAACTATTAAACAGCGTTTTTTTAAAAATGTCTTATTTTTGACCCCAAAATTTTATTTTTTGACCTGTGATTGTTTTTGAATCGCAATCTTCCAAAATTTATTTACAAATATTGATTGATAACCAAAATCGGTCGACCGAAAAAATCCGGGGCTCCAAAAATTTTCGGAAATCGGAATTCCGAGCCCTCAAAAAATTTCGGAATTCGACACCCAAAAATGTCGGAAATCGGCTAAAATTGGTAAACTTTTTTTTGCCATTAAAATTAAGAAAATTGTGATAACCAGTAAATTTTTTGGGCTTTTTATCCAAATCTCAAAAAACTGAAACGAACCCAAACAAAAACTCGATTTTTATAAACCGAAACGAAAAACTCGATTTTAGCGTGTTATAAAAAAATAAAATAAAATGGGTAAATGCAAACACATTAATATTAATATGTATATTTTTGCATATAGAGAAAATTGTTTGAATATTAAATTGGTGGTTGCCTCGAAAAATAGGCCCCCATGAGTTTTTTTGTGAAACTTTCTTTGTTTTTAGCAGTAAGAAAAGAAGTTTTGAAAAACAAAGAAACAATAATGTATTAGGCTATGCCAAAGGATAGAAATATTTTAAGAAATGCCAAGAAAAAATTAAAATAAAGCATAAAAGCAAGAAATGCGACAAAGAAAAGGTGAAACCGAATATAGCTACAATGCGAGTTTTTAGAATTACCCACTTATGTTCGGAATATTTCCTTTAAGAATTCGAGTCCTAGTAATAAAAGTTGTGCAACGCGCCTAAAAACAGCAAACCTACGCCAAAAAAAACAACAACTTTTTAATATGTTAAATAATCAAAATCGTCCTTAAATTTACGTAACATATAAAGATGCATGTTTGTTTACTCATCTTCCAGACTTCTTCATCGCGTTCCATCCATAACTTCTACACTTTTTTGACTGATTTTGGTTCACCCAAAAGAAAATCGGCCACCACAGTCACTGAGTCCTTCTCTTTGTTGTACCATCCATTGTCCGGATCCATCAAATCCTTAAATGCTTCATTGATTGAGAAAAAAGCAACCCGAGTGCGAGTTCGACATTTCCTATTTTCCGGAACCACAACCCCGGGCTGAGCCTGACAGTTAAACAGCCATTTCTCTTTGAAAACATAATATACAGCAAATTTTTATTAAATAGTTCTGATGCTCAATTTTTATCCATTATTTAGCCCAATTTAGAATTAAAATCTAATTTTTAAAAATAGAGTACTTCTTGTGTTGTTCAGTTTCATAATAAAGAGAGGGTTTTTCAAATTAACGAAACTATTTAAAATGGATGAACCATATATTCTTTTTTAACAATCCGTATAAAATTTTCAAATCAAGGTAATTATTTAAAAATGGAAGAACATATATTAATTTTTTAATAATCCGTGTAAAAAAAAACACAAAAAATATTTATATATTATTTCTGTCGTCATCTAACAGTCCCTACCTGAAAAGTGATTAACTCTGGGCGGCCCCAATATTTTTGGCTCTTCGTGCAAACTGCCCTTTTGGGGAACAGTATCGTCAAATGCTCTTTTTCCTTCTTTTGTGAAACAATTACCAGTTTCAAAGAACATCCGCAACTAATTTCTAGGGTGTTAAATGTTAATTATTATTTTTTTTCATTTCAGATCGATCGGAGCGGAACACCCATCGGCAATAAATGGACCTCCGCGGCGCCGGCGGTATGTTGGGATTCTCAATTCTGTTTTTAATTTTTGGCTAGTGCAAGAAAACAACCAAAAAACTGTTTTCGTTTCAAAATAAATAATTAATAATTTTGTGCAGCCTTCGTCCAGAGAAACAAAAAATTGTTGGCCATCGTCAAAACTTACCGTAACAAAATGGGTAAATTTACAGTGAAATTTTTACCTTACTGAATTCCAATTTTTTCTATGCAAATGGGTAAAAAAAGGAAGAGCGACTTGAAAGAAACGAAAATTTTACAGGAAAATTCGTTATAAAATATTTTTTAGCGATCTGACAACTGGATATAAATTTTTTTGTTTATTCAAAAAAGATTAGTTTTTTTGTTTGGAGTTCTGCCCAAAATTTCCTAGCCAAAATGCTATAAAATGCAAATTTGTTGTCCTAAATCCCGACAGGGTGTTAAGCCCCGAATCCGAACCCGATATTCCTAATTCCCTGATTAAATTAAATTCTCAAAATAACATTTTTAGCCCCTCTTCTATCTTCTTTTTTTATACAGCCCACCTTCGTTTGTGGCGCAGTTGAGGAATAAGCCAATGTATTTGTCCGTTTTTAGTGCCGCTATTTTCCATGGTACTTTTCGGATGTACACTGCATTACTGTAGCGCCATGTATTGTTAATGTCGTCTTGCCAAGTGGAAACTATGTGGTATTGTGAATGTAATCCATCCCTTCATTTTTGTGTAGTTGCGATTTTGTGTGGGAAACGGAAGTTGGCACTGCTGCGGATGTCCTCCTTTCCTTGGTCCGCTGGTGCCGGTGGGCAAGGCACACAAATATTTCTGATGCCCATTGTACTGATAGACGCTGATCACTTCCTTGCTTGGCAACACGCCCAAAGCAACTGTATAAACAACAGAACCACTCACATTGATATTTGATTGATTTGGATTTGTTGTTGCAACTAATGTTCGGCACGGTATCGGTAACCGAAATACTGATCGGTATACCGTACATTTTGAAGGTTTCGGTAACCTTTTGTTTATTATGCCGAAATATCGATGCCGAATATCGAAAGATCGCATTTTCCGAACACTAGTTTTTACTGCTACAGCTAATGATGATTAATTAATTCATTCACCTATGAAATTTTTTATTTTTAACTCAAAATGGAGAAACGAAATTATTTAATATTTGATATTTTTCCGAAAAAAATTTTAATTTTGATTTAAAAATGATACAACGGAATGACAAATAAACAAAGGAAAACAGAAAGAATTTTACGGCTAAATTTAGGCATCCTTAACAAAAAGTAGACCAAACAAAACACGTGTCCAACATATCTAATATTGAAAATTTTTGTTTAAAAACAGCTAAGTCAATGTAAAATCAACAAATATGTTATCCAGTCATTATGATGTTTTTGAATGAAACCTTTTAAGTGTCGTCATTTAAAAAATTTGGCATTTTACATATACCGCCTACCAATGTATTCAAAGTCGGTCTGTGGGATAAGCTGGAAACGAATTTTGTAGAGCGCTGGGCCAAGCATTTGGCGACGATTTTCCGCCGTACATTCAATGCCCTTTAGGTCGCATTGTTCGTCAGCCCAACGAAGTGCCTATAATATATACGGTATTGGTACACTGCCACCTGTTTTTCATATTTATGTAGTACGGTATTTATGTACCTACAAAAACAGGTACAGGCGCAACGAAAAAAGTTATTGAATTTCAAAATGTCAAACCTTACTACATAAATATTTATTTAAATAATAATTTTCATTTAAGATTACCATTTTCCAAATTGATAATTCATTTTCAACCACCAACTGATCTCGCTCCAAAAGTTCAATTAGCAACTTTTGACTAATTAACAAAAATGCATTTGATTGCATCAATTTGTCCACGTTGTGAGCAATGGAGCCCAAATATTGTTGAGCAAGGTCCCACAATGAAAAAAAAATAATAATAAATTAAAAAAATAAATATTAAATAGAATAAAAATTCTTCACAGACGCCGAAAAAAAAATCGAACCTTCTCATTAAGAAACAAAGAATTGTATAGCATATCAGGTAAGGCATCACATGCTTCGACAAGTCCATTGATTCCGTATGTTTTCGCTAAAAAGAATTTGTTATGCTCGAGAGTGTCGACTCGAGAAAAGTCTCGGGTTTTTTTCTGGTTTCGATCTCGGTCTTGAGTTTATAGTTTTGAAAATCGAGACTTCTTTACCCTTATTTGTTTAGTTTTTTTACCCGTCTCACGCACTGCCTTCGCATTGTCAACATTAATGCCACTCAATTCGCCCGTGTAAATGAATCTCAGCATCGTTTTGAATGTTCCCGCTTCAACATCGGGTACCTCAATCGAAATGGGTAACTTGGTCCGTAGTGCGACATTTGCGGACCGACATTTCGGACCGATATTTGCGGACCGACATTGCGGCTCGACATTTGCGGACCGACATTTTCGGACTAATTACAAATAAAAAAAAAATTTAAGAAGGAAAATAAAGAATTATGTAAAATTTTCCAAAGTTTTGTGAGATGAAGATAGAACTATGCGGGATAGAAATAGAGTGTATTAATTGGATAATACACGTGGACTAAATATTTGGCATAGAATCTAACGATACAAGTCCAACAGCGTGCGATAAAGCAATTAGTGAAAATTTAGGTCATTTAAGAACCAAACAAAGCAAATTCGAGCAATAACGTATCGTCTGGCTGCTTATCATTTTATTTTTTTAGGAAAAACTGAAAATTTTTTTTTTATTGTAATCAAAGGATAAAAAATGTTTTTTTTATTATAATTTGTCCGAAAATATTGGTCCGCAAATGTCGGTCCGCAAAAGTCGGGCAACCAACTTGGTCTGGCCCTGCGCCTGGCATATTTAAAAATTCCCTCATTTTAGAGATCTTCTGAGATTATATGGTAATAATTTTGCTCAAAAATAAGAAAACTAAACAATCTTGGTACCTTTTTTACGATAGCCTTTGATTGGCTCTATTATCCATTTGAATTTTTTAAAAAAATAATTAATTTTTAAAGAGGTTATGTCAATTTTTTGCACTGTTTTTGCATTAACTTTTTTAAAATAAAATAAAAAATTTTTGGAATTTGTCAAGATAATAGAGCCATTTATTGTAGAATTTGTAAAACGCACTAGCACACGTCTGGCCAATTTCATATGAGCCAACTAATAACCTCATAATTTTTTCTAACTTGGTCAAATTCTGCAAATTTCTTATTATTCGAAAGGTTTTCTTCATTAACTCTATTAGATTTTCAAAAAACTATCTATCCCCATTTAAAAATGATCATTAAAAAAACTCATAAAAATTCTGGCTTTTTTGCAAATTGCAAATTGTAACTTTTTTGGCGAGTTCTTAATTCGCTTAACAATGGCTTAGTTTTAAAGCTTAAAAAAACTAAGAGTTTCAAATGGTGCCATATTTGTTCGATCTGGTCAGCTTCAACAAAAAAAAAAAAAGAGATGCGCCCATACTTGGATCAGTCGGAGTTGACCCGCCAACCGTAGGATCAGACGGAGTTGACCTATACCGTAGGGTCAGACGTAGTTGACCCTTACCGTAGGATCCGACGGAATTCACCCCCTACCGTAGGATCAGCGGAGTTAAACCCTACCGTGGATCAGACGGAGTTTACCCCTACCGTAGGGTCAGACGTAGTTGACCCTTACCGTAGGATCCGACGGAATTCACCCCTACCGTAGGATCAGCGGAGTTAACACCTACCGTAGGATCAGGCGGAGTTGACCCCTACCGTAGGGTCAAACGTAGTTGACCCTTACCGTAGGATCCGGCGGAATTCACCCCTACCGTAGGATCAGCGGAGTTAACCTCTACCGTAGGATCAGCGGAGTTAACCCCTACCGTAGGATCAGGCGGAGTTGACCCCTACCGTAGGGTCAGACGTAGTTGACCCTTACTGTAGGATCAGACGGAATTCACCCCTACCTAGGATCAGCGGAGTTAACTCCTACCGTAGGACCAGGCGGAGTTGACCCCTACCGGAGGATCAGACGGAGTTGACCTATACCGTAGGATCAGACGACCAGACGGAGTTGACCCTTACCGTAGGATCAGACGGAATTCACCCCTACCGTAGGATCAGCGGAGTTAACACCTACCGTAGGATCAGGCGGAGTTGACCCCTACCGTAGGGTCAGACGTAGTTGACCCTTACCGTAGGATCCGGCGGAATTCACCCCTACCGTAGGATCAGCGGAGTTAACCTCTACCGTAGGATCAGCGGAGTTAACCCCTACCGTAGCATCAGGCGGAGTTGACCCCTACCGTAGGATCAGACGTAGTTGACCCTTACTGTAGGATCAGACGGAATTCACCCCTACCTAGGATCAGCGGAGTTAACTCCTACCGTAGGATCAGGCGGAGTTATCCCCTACCGTAGGATCAGGCGGAGTTGACCCCTACGGAGGATCAGACGGAGTTGACCTTTACCGTAGGGTCAAACGTAGTTGACCCTTACCGTAGGATCAGACGGAATTCACCCCTACCTAGGATCAGACGGAGTTGACCCCTACCATAGGATCAAACGGAGTCGACCCTTACCGTAGGAACCGACGGAGTCGACCCCTACCGTAGGATCAGGCGGAGTTGACCCCTACCGTAGGGTCAGACGTAGTTGACCCTTACTGTAGGATCAGACGGAATTCACCCCTACCTAGGATCAGCGGAGTTAACTCCTACCGTAGGATCAGGCGGAGTTGACCCCTACAGTAGGGTCAGACGTAGTTGACCCTTACTGTAGGATCAGACGGAATTCACCCCTACCTAGGATCAGCGGAGTTAACTCCTACCGTAGGATCAGGCGGAGTTGACCCCTACCGGAGGATCAGACGGAGTTGACCTATACCGTAGGATCAGACGACCAGACGGAGTTGACCCTTACCGTAGGAACAGACGGAATTCACACCTACCTAGGATCAGCGGAGTTATCCCCTACCGTAGGATCAGGCGGAGTTGACCCCTACCGGAGGATCAAACGGAGTTGACCTATACCGAAGGGTCAGACGTAGTTGACCCTTACCGTAGGATCAGACGGAATTCACCCCTACCTAGGATCAGCGGAGTTAACCCCTACCGTAGGATCAGGCGGAGTTGACCCCTACCGGAGGATCAGACGGAGTTGACCTATACCGTAGGATCAGCGGAGTTAACCCCTACCGTAGGATCAGGCGGAGTTGACCCCTACCGTAGGGTCAGACCTAGTTGACCCTTACCGTAGGATCAGACGGAATTCACCCCTACCTAGGATCAGCGGAGTTAACCCCTACCGTAGGATCAGGCGGAGTTGACCCCTACCGGAGGATCAGACGGAGTTGACCCATACCGTAGGACTAGACGGAGTTGACCCTTACCGTAGGAACCGACGGAGTTGACCCCTACCATAGGATCAAACGGGGTCGAGACCCTTACCGTAGGAACCGACGGAGTTGACCCCTACCGTAGGGTCAGACGGAGTTGACCCCTACCATAGAATCAGACGGAGTTGACCCCTACCATAGGATCAAACGGAGTCGACCCTTACCGTAGGAACCGACGGAGTCGACCCCTACCGTAGGGTCAGACGGAGTTGACCCTTACCGTAGGGTCAAACGGAGTTAACCCCTACCATAGGATCAAACGGAGTCGACCCTTACCGTAGGAACCGACGGAGTCGACCCCTACCGTAGGGTCAGACGGAGTTGACCCCTACCGTAGGGTCAGACGGAGTTGACCCTTACCGTAGGGTCAGACGGAGTTAACCCCTTTGCACTTTTTGAGTCAATCATCTCCTTGAACACAACGGAAGAGACGGCCAAAACATTTTTATGTGCTTGGAAAAGCTAAATTTCGAGAAAAAAATATTATTCATTACACTAATATTTGAAGGAACAAGCCAGACAATGAGATGGCCATTTTCTCGGTTTTACCTTTTAAAAATATTTTTAAATATTTATTATTTTTTCAATTTTTGAAGGTAATACTCGATAGAAAAAAAACCGTGCTAGGTCGTATCATTAAAAAGTCAAATAATCTTGGCATTTTTCCAAAGTCGAAAATACAAAACGACCTAGCACCAAAAAAAACAAACAAAGAAAATGCATTATGACCGTCTAAAACGTTGAGATATAAAAATAACTTCAATTTTAAATAAGTATTTTTTATTTATAATTAATTTATTCTAAATAAAATGTTCTATGTTTAAACATATCCATACTTTTTGTCCACCGCCTTCTCCAACCAAAAATTTCACATCAGCAAGAGCGCCCGTGTTTAACAACTTTTTCAGTCGGTTCGCTAAAGTGCTTTCTTGCTGTGACAAATTCTCTTTTTGTCCATCCTTTGAGCCTTGAAATTTTTAGGAAATTTTAATTTTTGAAAATTTTGTAATTTTAATTTACAATTCAAGTTAAGGGGAAAATGGAAATTCTTGTACCACGCGTGGGAACGTTAACCGCAATTGGCACATTTGCCCCAGGAATTCTTACCGGAAAAATCTTATTATTATTCTTTATCATTGATCAAACATTTATTTAATTATTTTTTTCCCATTTGTCATTTTTCAGTGCTGCCCTTTCATTTTCAATTTCGGCCCTTTTGTGATCATAATATTTTATGAAAAAAAAATTCTTATTATAATTTTATGGTCACTGATCACTCTTTTTTTTTAATTTTTTCACAAATCTGACTTTATTGACCTTTTATTTTTCAATTTTCTCATTTTTTGATCACTTTTCTTTCTCTTTTTTTTCATTGTTTCTTCTTCACAAATATTTGTTATTATTAAATGCTTATAATTTTTCAATTTTTCCTTTAACAAAATGAATTCTTTCATTTCAATTTCGCTTGACTAAATACCTTTCGGCGTTTTAATTTGGGGATTTACGCTTTTTGGTAAGAATTCCGTCACAGGAGCCGCTGTATTAGAGGGCCTTATATTATTTGATCAAAATTAACTTTCGCGACTGCCGGACACCGATATTTCAAAAAAATTTTTATTTTTTAAAGGAAGATTTTGTCGTTTCTTAATCTTTTTGGCTGAAACTATTTGAATTTGGAGGCACGCAAGCTATCGGATGATATCAACATTATTTAATTAGGTTTTTTTGAGCAAAGTTATGACGAAAAATGTTTTTGTAAATATGTAAAAATAGCGCATTTACAAAACACTGAAGGCGGATAAAAATTTATTTTTTCTTACTTTTTCCTCCAAGCATTAAGAAATAGATACAATCAACCGGCTTAGCAGACCGCCTCTATTTTCTCCCCCCCCCCGCCCCTTCCCGGCATTGCCCCCTTCGAGAATAGTATCCGGGGTTTCCCCCAAAACACGGGGATAGTCAGCTTTATTTAATTTCAATCCATTTTTTTCCCAATTCAATTATCATTATTTTGCAGGAACCTAACTGCATGCCTTCATTTGTTTTAATTGTAGCTGTTTTAAGCATACTCTTGGCAGACATAAGTTATCAAGTGCCGCCTATTCCGGAAAAACACGGAGGTTTTTTTAAATTAAATTTTAATTTAAATCGGTTAAAAGCCCCCTGGAAAGACTGAATTCTTCAGCATGTATTCAATAGGAGTATCTTTGTGGGATAAAGTATAGGGAAAGCTTCGGAAAGGGTGCCCGTCAGGGATGCAACTCGGACTCGTATTCGTTACTCGTGATTATTCGTGCTTTTGACTACTCGTTACTCGTATTTGATTGCTCGTATTTTGCCATAAGTAATAAGTAATTTTATGCATTGGTAAGAATGGACTCAATACTGTTTTACTCGTGATTTTTTGGCTATACTCTTCTTTACTAGGGTTGAGCGGTACCGGTACTGGTACTGAAAAAAACGTACAAATGAGTACCTAGTACCGGTTTTGGCCGGTACCGGTACTAGTACCGGAGGCCGATAGCAAAAATCAAAAAGTTATTGGGCCTCAAAACCCAAAAATTGCATGCCTGAGACTGCTGTGGGACGAAGGGAAAGGGTTAGTGAATGCGTGTCCGGGTGGGTTAGAATGTGTTATTGAAGATCAAGGTTCAAATCCGCCAGAGTGAAAACGTTGTTCCGGTCAGACGGATTTGAACCCTGACCCTAATTACATATTTTTAACCCACCCGGACACGCATTCACTAACCCTTTCCCTTCGTCCCACACCAGTCTCAGGCATGCAATTTTCCGGTTTTGAGGCCCCATAACTGTTTGATTTGTTGCTATCTGCCTTTAATATTAAAATTTTACAATACAAATCGACCCTGCTCTATCCAAAATATCCGGGGATATTATTTCTGGTGATAATTAATCCAATTTTCATGAAGGCAAACTGTCCAAAAAATTCACAAAACCTTATAGCAATTAAGGTATTGGCAGTCGGCTAACCAAATCGAGACCAAACCCCGGGGGTTTTCGTGCCAAAACTGAAATCTGGGGCTAATGAAACCGGCCAACCCGAAACTCGGAAGGTTCGGTTTAAAAGTGGTCGCCAACTACCCTAGCTATATTGAATCGAATGTTTTCAAAAAAAAAATTTTTACTTGCAATTTTAAGGCTCAAACGATGGCCCGAAAGGGAATTTATCAAACAGCATTTTGTTGAACCAAATGACAAAAATGTTTGACACCGAAATTTATTTTGATGTACAATTTTCGATTAAAGAAGGCAATAAACAAAAGGTGGCTGGTTCTTCAAATTTTAATTATATTTTTATTTCAAAAAATTTTTTAAAAATGTTTTTCCCTTGAATTTTAGTTTCTGCATGCACATAAAAATATTTTGGTCACGTCGTCCAATGTGTTCGCAGAAATGTGGGACTCTGATACAAACAAACTGGACGAGAAAGGCAAAATAAAACAATTCTAATTCATTTAAAAGTTATTTCTTTTATTTTGTTTATCCCTTCAACAGTAAGAAAAAAGACTGGCAATGTGCCTGCTGTTGTTAAGGTGGTCGGCATTAAGGAGAGCACCTTCAAAATAATGCTAAAATACATTTACACGAATGATTTGAGTGGACTTAACGTTGAAAATGCAATGGAAGTGTTTAACGCGGGTCAAACAAAAAAAAATTTTTTTTTTTTTATAATTTTAAGATTGTTTTTTTCTAATTTAGCCATACAATACGATATCAAAGGGCTTATAGAAGCGTGTATTGCATTGCCGAGTGGTGATCCGCCCAATACTTTCTTTGCTTATGCAAAAGCTCAATTTCTTAATGAAAAGGTGAGCAAAAAATCAAAGAGAATACCCAATGGGTGGCGACAAATTTGGCTCAGTTCGAAGTAGGGTTCAATACCCGCACGGTACGGGTCTTGCGGGTTTTTTATGGAAAAAAATCAGTAAAAAGGGGAAAAAGCCCGCATGCGGGTAAACCCGCACTCGGTTTTTTTCCTTGGAATTCAGTTATAAAAGGCGGTACCCGCCTGCAATTTTTAAAAAACCCGTTCGTTACCCGCATAGAGCACTACCCGCATGCGGGTTTTGAACCCTAGTTCTAAGTCTAAATTGGCGACTTTTGAATGGACAATTTTGTTTCGTAAACTTCCTTGACATTTACTGTGTCTGAAATTCTCGTTGATGATTTTTTGCCAATAAATGTAAAATGTTCCTAGGCAAATTTTGAGAAAGCCTCTTGGATTTTGCACAACTGCCTAAATGTGTCGATACACAGCATTTACAAAGTCTCGCCCAGTCAAAAAATGATGTCGACTTTTGTCAGAACCCTGTCTTAATTTTAAATAAATATAAAATACATTTTTATTTAGGAATTAATTCAAAAATATTTGGCTAACATTGATCAGAATGCAGACAAATTGCTTAAATCGAAACATTTTTTGAAAATTACTCAAAAAATGCTAATTGCAATTTTGGAGCGTGATCAGTTGATGGTCAAGGATGAGTTGTCAATTTGGGAAGCGGTATTTTGAAATGATTGGGATTATTCATATTAAGTAGAAATTTTAGCCTTTTGTAATTTTATTATTTTTCAATTTGGCCTTGTACCGTTTTTGTTGGTACCAAAATACCGTCAAAGAAAAGATTAAATACAGGCGGCCGTTGCCACTCTGTTCATACCGCAGAATAAGAAATGGGCAAAATGTTATGAGTGAATTGAACCGAAAAATCCCTAAATTTAAAAATTTATACAAATTTACGTGCTATGGTTTTTTCAAAAACTTGATAAATTTAATTAAATTTTTAAATGTATCAGTGTAAAAGATCTCGAAAAAACAGAAGTACTGCGGTGCCGATAGGCGCCTCCGAGGAAAAATAAAATTTGGGTTAACTTTCTTAACTCGGCAAATTTCTTATTTTCAATAAATTTTAGAAAGAATTCAAAAAATAAATAAAATTAAATTCAACAACAGTTGGTCAGAGCATTCCACTAAAAAGAAGGGCGTGGGTTCGAGTCCCACCGGGCACGTAATGTTTTATGTTTTATATTAGGCACTTCATTGGGCTGACGAACAATGCGACCAAAATGGCATTGGATATACGGCGTCGAACAAACGTCAAATGCTTGGCCCAGCGCTGTACAAAATTCGTTTCCCACTAATCCCACAGCACAGCTTCGATGGCATTGGTAGGCTTCTTGAAAATGTCGAACAATACCTTTTTGTAGTTTTGGGTATATTATAGTCTATGCCCCGTAAAAAAATGGCATGTATGATACACCAATCGATTTGCCTCGGCGAGCTATGCATGGGAAAAATAGTCCCGAGGTGCGGAAATGACAAGAAATCGGATTTTTAACCGCTCAAAATTACGTAATTTCTCTTCATTTTACTCACTATTTTCATCATTTTATGCATAATAAATATGGTCATACAAATTCACGCAAAGAGGAGCATGCGAAGACGGAGCAAGTAGTGGGGCGCCCAAGTGAGCGGAGGGTTGCGAGCGCCTGGTTAAGGTCGGGCCAAAGGCTTGACCTCAGGCTCGAGCAACCCGGAGCGAGCGAGCGGCGCTCCACCTACTGGCCGCCGTAGTCGAGTGTGCGCTGGTTTTTAACGCAATTTTTCTATTTTTCATATACCTTCATGATCAATATACCAAATTCTTTCCACAAACCTCTCTTATACTACCAATCAACCACCGTATTTCTACTCGTAATTTCTCCTGTTTCTAACAAAGTTGACTCACGAATTGCTTGTTCGTAAGACATTTTTGTAGCAAACGCATATGTTAGAAGGATGCCCTTTGATTCACTCCCGCCTCCCCACGTTTCGTCGATTCCACGTTTGTCGACTCAGCCAAATATTCACGTTTCGTCGATTTTACTTTTTGTCGACTCGACCAAAATTTTTTTTTTTCAATAAGTCATTCCGTGTTTTTTTCGCCCAATTAGACATCATTTTGAACCCCGAACACTTGCGTGATTAAATTCTTCGAAAATATTTTTTTGGCTGAGTCGACGAAACGTGGATTTTTGGCTGAGTCGACGAAACGTGGGTGCGCCTTCACTCCAACTAAATATAGCTTAATATGGCGTTCTGTGCAATGTTATTTATGCATAAAATGATGAAAATAGTGTGTAAAATAAAGAGAAATTACGTAATTTTGACCGGTTAAAAATCCGGTTTTTTGGCATGGAATATCCGACACCGGAAAATCCGACAGTGGAAAATCCGACTCAAGCGGAAAATCCGACACCGCCGGAAAATCCGACACAAGCGGAATATCCGACACTAGAAAATCCGACATTACTTTATATTTTTAAAAATAATTTTCGAATTTTAGACTAATATATAATTAATTTGATATTCTTAAAATTGGGAAACTAAATCGATTTATTTTGAACTTTAATTTCAAAATAATTGATTTTGAGTAAAACAATGTTTGTATTCGTTTCATCACTTATAAAAATATGCTAAAAATCAAGACATGCATCTCACCGAGATTTATGCAACTAGAACAATCGGCACCCTCTTCAATACTTGCGGGCAATAGGTTACCGGATGGCAGAACCAATATAAGAAAAAAAACTCATTTAATTTACATTCGGATTAAATTGATTTAGTTTCCCAACTTTAAGGACATAAAATAATTAAATATTAGTCTAAAATTCGAAAATTATATTTAAAATTTTAATTAGTGTCGGATTTTCCGCTTGTGTCGGATTTTCCGCTTGAGTCGGATTTTCCAGTGTCGGATTTTCCGCTTGAGTCGGATTTTCCAGTGTCGGATTTTCCGGTGTCGGATTTTCATAGAGCCATTTTTTTACGGGGCATACACTATAGTAACTCCGTAATTTTTTTTTTGTTTGTTTGTTACATAGCTGATTCCGGTGTGTTGCCAGACGATGATGTGATCAGCATCTATCAATACTTTGTGCATCAACAATTTCACTATGCCATGCCCCTCGGCGCAAGTGGAGAATGGCATCAGCAGTATCCGCTTCAATTTTCGGCACAAAATCGCAATTACACAAAGAGCCGAGGAAGAATTACATTTACAATCAAACAATTTGACGATTTTTGTGATCCTAAAAGCAAAAGTACACGCTCCAGTGATGTAGTGCATGTCGGTGATTTGAAATGGCATGTAGAGGCAATAAAAATAAAAGATCCAGGCCGAGGTTGGCGCCTAGAATTTTTCCTCCGAATCAATGTGACAGATTATAATGGTAAGCATGTGTCGCGATTCGTAGGGAAAAACTACCAAAATTAACGAATCGGAAAAACCCAAAAAACAACGAGACCGATTTGACTTTTAATCACTTTATTTCCTGAAGGCGAATAGGAGAAAAAAGGCGAAGTAGCAAAAATCACAGATGGCAATAAGAAGTGAAGAGGAGAAAGTAGGAGCAAGTAAAAAGGAAAAAGGGTGGGGGGGGGGGACAGCCGGGAGTGGGGGAAAGACTAGGATGAAAAAAGCTCTTTTCACAATGAGAAATCTCACTTATGTTTTTGCGGGGGAAAATGGGACGGGGAAGTGAAGAAATAACGCGGAGATGGCAAAGGGTTGGCAACGGTGGGGACAATAATCAAATTTGGGGAAGTATTCGCAATCCGCGACACTGCCGGCGGCGAATTAATGACGGAGGTGTGACTGTTAAGACAAACAGCCAAAAATGGGGGAATGGGACAAGGTGGGGTCAAAAATCGGATTTTGTTCAACGGCACTGGTTTTCCGACTTTGGCAACCGACTTCTTCCATACATCTGAGAAGGGCAACTGTTCCATTTGTCCAACTTCTGAAATACGAGTTCGGTTGACCATTGCCATTTGATCGAATTGAAGCGAATTTGGTAGAGTTGACGGGTGAGCATGGTTTGACAATGGCAAATTGTGATTTGAAGGATGAGCATAATTGGTTGGCGGAAAGAAGAGGCGGTGCACAGGGGGATTCCGCAAAAGTTCGAATGGATGAATATGGGTTCCCTTAGGCTGTCCTGTTATCCCGGTAATGACCTGAACCGATTTTGATGGACATGGAGTAGAAACAATTGGAGATGAATCTGCGATAGTTACGACAAAGGTTGGGGAGATAAGGGCGGCTCCTGCTTGTGCGGTCGACTGGGTAGTTATGGTAGATGACGTATTAGTGGTGTTTGTAGAAAGAACGACCGTGTAGATGGCTCATCAGTGGGTGCAGATGGGTCTCGTGCAGAAGGTTCATCGGTGGGCAAGGAAGGGTCAACGTCCGGGATTTGGGTTGGTGCATCGGCAATGCCAGGAGCAGTATTAACACAGAGAAGAGTTGTTTCAATGCCAAGTGTATTCAAAGAAGGTTTAATGTTGGGTTTTCGAATTTCAGAATCGGGAGGCAATGAAGAAACAGTGGTTGGGTTAAGGGGTTGGACAACGACTGGGTTTGGGTCAACTTCCATTTCTGCATCACTGGAGGGTGTTGAAAGATTTGGTTCGGGAATTCGGTCCATATTTAGATAATTGCGAATATTATTAAGTGATGATAAATAAATTTTGCCCTTTCTAACCCCTTTCATCTAAATATGGGACTAAATAGGGTTGGAGCGATTAGAGCGAGGGGGATCCACACGGTTAATTAAATCATTCAGAGTATTTCTAATCTCACCAGTTCAATTGAATCAGGGGGATGGGAAATTGGTGAAATGGGATTGAGGGAAGGGGGAACAATGCGGGAAAAGTAAAAGCGCAAATAATGAATAATTTTAATAACGATAATAAGGAAAAAAAAGTGATGAAGCCAGCAACAGCAAGCAATGCGAGGGTGGGATGTATGTTGTTTTCTTCCTCATTTTTGCCAAAGAGGGCATCCATTCCAAAATAGAGGGCCGAAGTACCAATAATAGGTAAGGACCCTTTTGCCATTGGTTTTAAAAATCCTCCCTTGGACGTTTTACCCTTAGGGTGTGCCTCAGCGTGGGTCACAAAGATAAGTGTTACAATCAAAATCACATAAACTGTTGGGATTAACGAAGGTGAATAAGAGTGAGTTGGTTCATTAGGTTCATTCTCAAGTTGATCAATTTGAATGGTCGGACTGGGTTGAAGAGCACAATTACGAACCAAAAGAGGAGGGTTAGAGTCGTCAAGGGGTTGGACGTTTGAATTAGGAGAAAGGGAAGGGGGGCCAAAAAACTTGCAAAAGATAAAAATGCTTAACAAAATTAGAGCACTAATAAAAACTATCAGGGCACTAATGGCAAAGTAAAACCAAAAATTGTGGGAAGACGTATCTTCTGGCGGATGCTGATGGTAGGCAAATTCAAGCGCGATTATGTTTCCCATAGTTAAGTGATTTAAGTTGTCGAAGAATGATTTAATTTGCTTTAAAATTTACTTATATAGAATAAGATTTTAAAGATTGTAAGATTAAAGGCTAATAACTGGGAAAATAAAATGTGATAAGGAGATGAAGGAGGGGTTTGCGGGGAAAGAGTGAAGTTATGCCGTAAAGCTATATGAATGGGAAAACGGATAAAACTTTATATGATTAGTCAAATAATCCGTGGGAAATAGATGTGTAAATTAGCAACCGCGATTAGCATGAACACTAAAATCCGATTGAAGGGTTCTTGTCGGTTTTATGCGTCCCAAGACATTTTATGCATCTTTTATGCGTCCCATCACATTTTATGCGTCCCATCACATTATGCGTCCCATCAAATTATTTTATAAAACAAGTACAATATGGTTTTCATTCCCACTCGATTTATTATGGGACGCATAATATGTGATGGGACGCATAAAATGTCTTGGGACGCATAAAACCGACAAGAACCCTTAAAAATATCATTTGTCGGAATTACCCGAATTTTGTGAAAATTGACTGCTGAGAAGTCGTTTGGTTTGAATTTGGGCCGGAATTTGAACAATTTTTTTATCTCTAATGAAATATTAAAAAAAGCAATAATTAGCATTAAGCATTACACGATTGGAGTTGCACCTTTTCTGCAAAGCTGATCATCGTTTCACAAGAGAAGGGAAAGGAGAATTTAACGATTATTCTATCCAAAAAGACATATGACAACAGGGAATACTCGTGGCGTTTCCCCATGTCGGCCAGATTTCAGGTAGGATTATCAAGGGATTATCACAGAGTTCAGCATTCTGTTCCACCCGGCCACCTTCTTTCTATCTATCCGACTCATGCCCTCCATTCTAGGGTCAATGGGGTGCGGTTTTTTTAATGGCTATTTTAGAGTTTTTATTAGTTTAAATTTTTGAGGATTAGGAAAAATGATTTTAGAGATTAATTAGTTTCTTTTCAAAAATTGCAAGAAAAATATTTGAAAAATTACCCAAGAACTGGTCCTGAAAACCCCTTGGAAACCCCACCTTACCCGTCTTGGTGGTCAATACGCCCTTGGGAATCTTTATGAATGGAGAAGTATTTAAGGATTTGATGGATCCGGACAATGGATGGTACAACAAAGAGGAGGACTCAGTGACTGTGTTGGTCGAATTTATTGTGGATGAACCAAAAACAGTCAAAAAAGTGTATAATTGATGGATGGAATTGAATGGAAAACGCAACAAAAAAAAACGAGAGGGAAGTGGAAAAAAATAGTAAATTTACGCTTTTTTGTAAATTTCCCAACATTCTTCGTCATAGCATTGCTCAAAAAAAACAACCAAATTCGACATTTTTGTTTTCTTCCGATAGCTTTTGAATTGCTCTATTAAGATGGTAAATTTCATAAAAAAATTGATTGTGTGTTAAGCATACGTTAAATAGTAGGCGGCGGGGGGAGGGGGGGGGGGTCGGTCTCTCAATACAAACTAGGGTTCCAAACCCGCATGCGGGTAGCGCTCTATGCGGGTAACGGTTTTTTTAATTTAGGGCGGACGGGTAAACCCGTACCCGCATGCGGGTTTCGAGGATGTGCGGGCGGGTACCCGGGTACCCGCTTTTTTAACGCTTGGCTCCTGAATTCAAAAAAAAAAAATAAAATTTGTTCTTTTAAATCAAAAAAAGGCGGTAAAAATCAAATAATTTAATCCGACTTGATTATTCTCAAAAAATTCATTTTCGTCGTCATCAATTGACGGTCCCATCGCAATTTTGTCCATGTTTGCCTTCATAATCAAAATATCTCCCGCCATCTGTGCCGAAAGTCTATTCAAATGATTATTTTTGCAAGGAGGGGCCGGCGGTGCCGATAGGCGCCGCTGGGAAACTTTTTGAAACTTCTGTGTGATTTATTAACAGATTTTTAAGCAAAAATGGTTAAGTTTGGAGAATTTTTGAGACAAAAATACAGAGAAGCATTGTTAAAAAGGGCAAAAAATTAATTTCCGTTTTTTGGTTTGGATGGTGAAATTAATAAAATAAATTATTTTAATGTAAAGAAAAATAATAAGGATTCTGTGATGAGGGGGACTCGAACCCATGCAAACGCAAGGAAGGCAACAGTCATAACCATTACACAAAAATACCAACTGACCGAATATCTAAAATAACCAATTTATGATGAATTTTTTCTCCAAAATTTTTTTTCTATTGAATTCCTCTACTATTTTTTCCTCAGAAATACAATTCTTACCCAGTGCTTAAAATACCCGTTTTTGCGGGTACCCGCAGTGTTTACCCGTACGGGTTTCGAACTTTCAAATCAATTACGGGTAAGTACCGCATGCGGGTTTTTTCCTTAAAATATGCGGGTAAACCCGTACCGGTACGGGTAATGCGGGTGCGGGTTTGGAACCCTAATACAAACGAAGTCCCAGGGGGCACGGAGTGAAAAATTTATGAAATCCCTGTTTTTGCTCCAGATCCCTACGACATATCGCTGAGAAAATTAGGAAAAGGGAATTTAGGAAAAAAAGTCGAAATACTTAATTGTATTCAATCTGCCCCCTATGGCAAGAAATTTCAAACAGTTTATAAATTGTTTTTTTCCCCAAAAATCAATCGTTTAAACGATATTTTGGAAATAAAGATCAACCAACCTATTATAGTTATTTATATTTGTTTCTTTTTTTGATAATTTTTTATTGTAAATTTCATTTTTTTCCAAAAATTTTTCCGGCGGCGCCTATCGGCACCTCCGAAAACTTTTTAACTTAAATTTTCTCACTATTTATCTGAAAATTTTCCAAATTTACCGGGTCCATTCACGGTCACTATCATGGTTCACTTCACGGGTTTTATCAATCACGGCGCATCTCTACTAGTTTTAATGGGAGCCGGAAAATCCGACAGTGGAAAATCCGACAGTGGAAAATCCGACTCAAGCGGAAAATCCGACACCGCCGGAAAATCCGACACAAGCGGAATATCCGACACTAGAAAATCCGACATTACTTTATATTTTTAAAAATAATTTTCGAATTTTAGACTAATATTTAATTAATTTGATATTCTTAAAATTGGGAAACTAAATCGATTTATTTTGAACTTTAATTTCAAAATAATTGATTTTGAGTGTAAAACAATGTTTTTAGTTTCCCAACTTTAAGGACATAAATTAATTAAATATTAGTCTAAAATTCGAAAATTATTTTTAAAAATTTAATTAGTGTCGGATTTTCCAGTGTCGGATTTTCCGCTTGTGTCCGATTTTCATAGAGCCGTTTTAATCAGGTACGGTCATTTAATTATACGAACTGTCAAGTCATCTCACAATTTTGTTAATATCATTAAATATAAAAACTACTCACAATCAGCAAATGGGTTGTGTTCATTACAATATTCATAGTCACTGTACCCGAATGGGACAACTCCAAGCCCAGGGTCCCGGGATCACACCTTTATTGACAGTCTGGTAAAACTGCTTAACAGGGGTACCGTGACAATGTCACCCTTCTTCCTTATCCGGAAGTTCTTCTTACAGTTAGGGGTGTATTTTTCGTTTTTTATTGTAGAATTACGGGTAACAATAGTCAAAAGATACGAGTAATCACGCATAACGAGTATGAGTCGCACCCTTGGTACGGGGACAGCAGGAGCGAATCCCAATTTTTTGCATTTTTTAATTAATTACTTTACATAGAAAATGACAATTTTTAACAAATGATTATTAACAAATTTTCACAAATAATGCTTACAATTGACCATTTTGTTGTAGTGGGCATATTTGTCGTGAATCATTTCAGTTGGGAAAAATATTTTATAGTATTTAGGAGTCAATTCCTATATGAATGGAATTCGGCAAAATGGATGGCATAACGAAAACTCAAAAAACGCCTTCAAAGGGTGCCTAAAGGCCTGCCATAAAAATAAGTGCCGAGCTCATGTCGGTAAAACTTCGATTCGTTCTCACCAATTCGTTTTCACATCGATTCGTTTTTTACGTGTTATAAGTATAAGGACTGTCTAACTTTCACTGTCTGGACTCACACGCAATTATATAGACAAAAAACGAATCAATGTGAAAACGAATTGGTCGAGAACGAATCGATGGTCGTCCCTCATGTCCGTGGTAAAGCAAAAGCCATGACGACCGCATTAAATATGTTTTCGGCATTATTCGACTTTATTTAGCATTTTTTTAAATAAAAATTATTATTTACGATGGTAACAAATTTCATAAAACATTTATAATAAAAAAAATCATTTTTCACGGCGTATGTTGGCACTTTTTAAGAAATTTTCTAACCCCAAAATTGACTTTTCCAGTGCATTTCTACCTTTCTTTATATTTAATTTCTATTGAATAAAAAAAGAAATCAAAGTCCTAACTAATTTCTTCTAAAATACTAAGACGTAGCGAGTTCAAAGCAGGCCAAGTGAGTCTGGCCAACTGCGTCGTGCCAACTGCGTCTGAGCTTTAGAAAATTTTATTCAAAAAGCAAAAAAAAAAAACAGTAAAAGGGGGCCAGTGGTGCCGATAGGCGCCACCGGGGAAAACTTCTGGAATTGCTAACGGATTTTGGCCTAAAAATTTGGCGTAATGTTCACCAAAATTCAATAAAATGACTGAAAATAAGAAAACCGGGCAAAATAAGGCAAAAACCCAAGAAGCCGGCAAAAAATCCGGCAAATTCAAAACGCCGGCAAAAACCCGGCACGGACCACTAAAACCCGGCAAATGCCTGATTTATAAGGTAAAAGGACACCCCTGCGTCTGAGGCCAACTGCGTCTGGGGTCAACTGCCTCTCGCCAACTGCGTCCCAGTTAAAAAAATTATCCTAGTTTTTCTGAAAACACTAAATTATTTGAAAACTGAATCCTATTTTTTTTAAACTCAAAAGTTTTATTTTGAAAAACTATTGCGCTGGGCATTATTGTCTTTGTTCTCATTATACATTTTGTTATGAATATTTTTCGTGGCAAAAATCCTTATTCCATCATAGTTATTAATAGTCGCGAATTTGTCCCAGGAATAGAGAAAACGATTTAAGTCCGTAAAAAGTTGCGAATTTTCGGTTCAAGATTCGAACAAAGAAAAAAAAGGGGAAAATGACAAAACACCTAAATTATGGGAAAACTAGACATAAATTTTTGATATAAAGCTAATCATTAGGGTAGGACACGGTCGGTTAACCGAACCGAAACCGAAACCCGTGGGGACCGGTTTCCCGGTTTCAGTTGAAAAAAAAATACACCCCTAAGAATGGATGGGACTTTCAAGAAAGATGTTGGGGTAAAATTTTAATGGAAAATTGCAACAAATATTTTATTTTTAGTGGCACCGTTTATCAATGATCATGGGTCGGTTGGTTTTGCTTCCCATCCCCAAAAAATTGTTTGGGTTTGATGCCGCTAGAAAGCAATTCGATTTTTAAATGTTTTTTTCAAAGTTTTTCTATGGCAAATCTGTAAAAAATTGATTATTTTAAAGCTTTGAAAACAACAAAAAAAATCGAAAACTTAAATTAAATTTAAATATATTTTTTACATCGTTAAGAGAAAAAATTAACATTTTACGTCTAACTCGAATTCTAACAATAATAAGCGTTTCTGTTTTGAACCCCAATTTGATCACTGAATTCATCCAAAAGCATGCGACATTTGGCACTTTATGCAATGCCAATTTTGAATTGCAAATGAATGCCAATTTTACAAATTTGCATAACAATTTGTGTGCACAATTGGCAAATGGTCAGTGTGGTCAAAGTGTTTCAAAACGTGAATGATTTACTCATGAAAAGCGAAATTCAAATGCCAATTATTGACCAAAAACAACAAATCGACCAAAAAACTTCAAGAAATTCCTTTTCTTACTGACAAAAACAACGAAAATTTCACAAAACTTGTGCACCTTTCAGCCACTATATTAAGCAAAATAATGAACGGTAATTAAAAGATTTCATTTTCTTTTCATTTTACCGTCTGTTTATTTAAGCAAAACATTTGACACCTTCTCAACCTAACAATCGCATCAAAAGTCGAAGACGAAAGAGCCTCACAGAAAAAGGAATCATAATTTGCTTCTTAGCGGGATTATCATTCTACGCTGCTAGTGTGATCGGTGCAATTGTCAAAGTGTGGAAACACGAGCCGAAGACGGAATTCAAAATGATGTTCTTGCATTGGTATATCGGAAATTTTCCTGTCATGGTTCTCGCTTTAATCGGCTTCTTTTTTGTCTTGCACAAAATATCTCAGATCAGAATTCTGTTTTAGTGATGTGATTGACACTTCTGCTGGGCGTTATGCTTAAGCCTATCAAAAAATTTTCAAGTTTGTAATTAGGAGTTTTCAAGGGTGTTGATCCGAATATGATGTTTTGTTTTGACATTTGAAGACATCTAATCATAGATTTGACAATAATATCTATGACTTTAAAAAAATGTTTAAAATGTTCGTTTCCAGTTAAATCATGCAACAAGGGGTATTTTTTGAGTGGATGTAGTAGTATAATACATAACCTGCTGGAAGTATTTTATCCAGGGGTGTCCTTTTGCCTGGAAAACCCGGCATTTTGCCGGGTTTTGGGGGTCCTTGCCCACTTTTTGCCGGGTTTTTGGGTTTTTTGCCTTATTTGGCCGGGTTTCTTATTTTTAGTTAATTTCATTGAATTTCGATGAACATTACACCTAATTTTTAGGCCCAAATCCATTAGCAAATTCCCAAAAATTTTCCCCGGTGGCGCCTATCGGCACCACCGGCCCCCTTTTACTGTTTTGCCGGGTTCTTGAAAAATTTTGTCGGGTTTTTGCCTGGTTTTCGAGTTTTGGCAAGGACGCCCCTGATTTTATCTTCCTTTAGTCATTGGTTTCTCAGCACCTGTCGTCGACCTGTTCTTTTTTGTTGCTATTTTTTGTGATTTATCCGACCATTTTCTTTTAAACGTTTTTCTGTTTTACATTCAAACAATTTTCTGTCTATGCAAAACTCATATTTATTTTTAGAATTTTCCATTTTCCCTATCTGTTTTTTCTATAAAACGCTATCATATTTATTTCCTTGGATAAACTCATTTTACTTTTTTTTTTTTTTTTGTCATTATCAGTAGGGATGCCAAAAATATGGAAATAAAATCGCGAAATATGGTATAAATATGAAAAAGTCAAATTATGAAAAACCATAGAACAAAATATGTATGTACGAAAAACGGCTAAAATTTTTAATTTTAAAATTAAATAAAAATATTTAAAAAATGGCGAGAAGGTCGGGGTCGGGGTCGGAGTGAGCAAAATCAGTCGGGGTCGGGGTTTTCAATTTTTCGCTTTGCCACTGACAGTCAAAAAAATTCATGCCAATTTTATACAACCCAAAAATATAATTTAAATGTTTGGAGCATATTTGTTACTTACGGCCTTTTTTTTAGCTGTTCGGCTTTGTAAATGAGACATTAACTTTTTTATTTCGAAAAGGGAGGGTCGGCGATGCCGTTAGGCGCCGCCGGGAAAAATTTTTGAAATTTTAATCGAATTTGTTAACAGATTTTCCCCAAAAATGGTCAACTTTGGGTCTTAAAATAGGAATATTTCTTATTTTCTACGTCAGAGTAAGAAATAAGAACAAAATAAGAACATAAGGCTGAAATAAGAACAAATCTTAGAAATAAGAACAAATGCGACCTTTGATTTAATAGGATCATCTTTTCGAAAATTTTGATGACTTTTCTTTATTTTGTTGCACTGCCAAACAAAAATTAATTTTTGACAATTTTTGGCAAAAATTTTCGGGTCGGGGTCGTTTCGGCCCCCACGTTTCGGCCCCAGCAACATTTAAAGTATCATAACTTTTTTCATTGCCAACCAAATGCAACAAATTTATTATCATTCGAAAGCTCTTCATGAGCTCTATTATACCTATAAAAGTCTTAAAGAATAGTCGATATACAGAAAATGTATGAACCAAAAAATACAAAAATTCTGACTTTTTTGTGTTCTTCAAGTTGTAACTTTTTTAAGAGTTGGTCAATCGCTTAGCAATAGCTTATTAATACCTTCTAAACACTTAAAGCTATTAAAAGATTTCATTTTCTTTTCATTTTACCGTCTGTTTATTTAAGCAAAACATTTGACACCTTCTCAACCTAACAATCGCATCAAAAGTCGAAGACGAAAGAGCCTCACAGAAAAAGGAATCATAATTTGCTTCTTAGCTGGATTATCATTCTACGCTGCTAGTGTGATCGGTGCAATTGTCAAGTGTGGAAACACGAGCCGAAGACGGAATTCAAAATGATGTTCTTGCATTGGTATATCGGAAATTTTCCTGTCATGGTTCTCGCTTTAATCGGCTTCTTTTTGTCTTGCACAAAATATCTCAGATCAGAATTCTGTTTTAGTGATGTGATTGACACTTCTGCTGGGCGTTATGCTTAAGCCTATCAAAAAATTTTCAAGTTTGTAATTAGGAGTTTTCAAGGGTGTTGATCCGAATATGATGTTTTGTTTTGACATTTGAAGACATCTAATCATAGATTTGACAATAATATCTATGACTTTAAAAAATGTTTAAAATGTTCGTTTCCAGTTAAATCATGCAACAAGGGGTATTTTTTGAGTGGATGTAGTAGTATAATACATAACCTGCTGGAAGTATTTTATCCAGGGGTGTCCTTTTGCCTGGAAAACCCGGCATTTGCCGGGTTTTGGGGGTCCTTGCCCACTTTTTGCCGGGTTTTTGGGTTTTTTGCCTTATTTGGCCGGGTTTCTTATTTTTAGTTAATTTCATTGAATTTCGATGAACATTACACCTAATTTTTAGGCCCAAATCCATTAGCAAATTCCCAAAAATTTTCCCCGGTGGCGCCTATCGGCACCACCGGCCCCCTTTTACTGTTTTGCCGGGTTCTTGAAAAATTTTGTCGGGTTTTTGCCTGGTTTTCGAGTTTTGGCAAGGACGCCCCTGATTTTATCTTCCTTTAGTCATTGGTTTCTCAGCACCTGTCGTCGACCTGTTCTTTTTTGTTGCTATTTTTTGTGATTTATCCGACCATTTTCTTTTAAACGTTTTTCTGTTTTACATTCAAACAATTTTCTGTCTATGCAAAACTCATATTTATTTTTAGAATTTTCCATTTTCCCTATCTGTTTTTTCTATAAAACGCTATCATATTTATTTCCTTGGATAAACTCATTTTACTTTTTTTTTTTTTTTTTTGTCATTATCAGTAGGGATGCCAAAAATATGGAATAAAATCGCGAAATATGGTATAAATATGAAAAAGTCAAATTATGAAAAACCATAGAACAAAATATGTATGTACGAAAAACGGCTAAAATTTTTAATTTTAAAATTAAATAAAAATATTTAAAAAATGGCGAGAAGGTCGGGGTCGGGGTCGGAGTGAGCAAAATCAGTCGGGGTCGGGGTTTTCAATTTTTCGCTTTGCCACTGACAGTCAAAAAAATTCATGCCAATTTTATACAACCCAAAAATATAATTTAAATGTTTGGAGCATATTTGTTACTTACGGCCTTTTTTTTTAGCTGTTCGGCTTTGTAAATGAGACATTAACTTTTTTATTTCGAAAAGGGAGGGTCGGCGATGCCGTTAGGCGCCGCCGGGAAAAATTTTTGAAATTTTAATCGAATTTGTTAACAGATTTTCCCCAAAAATGGTCAACTTTGGGTCTTAAAATAGGAATATTTCTTATTTTCTACGTCAGAGTAAGAAATAAGAACAAAATAAGAACATAAGGCTGAAATAAGAACAAATCTTAGAAATAAGAACAAATGCGACCTTTGATTTAATAGGATCATCTTTTCGAAAATTTTGATGACTTTTCTTTATTTTGTTGCACTGCCAAACAAAAATTAATTTTTGACAATTTTTGGCAAAAATTTTCGGGTCGGGGTCGTTTCGGCCCCCACGTTTCGGCCCCCACGTTTTGGCCCCAGCAACATTTAAAGTATCATAACTTTTTTCATTGCCAACCAAATGCAACAAATTTATTATCATTCGAAAGCTCTTCATGAGCTCTATTATACCTATAAAAGTCTTAAAGAATAGTCGATATACAGAAAATGTATGAACCAAAAAATACAAAAATTCTGACTTTTTTGTGTTCTTCAAGTTGTAACTTTTTTAAGAGTTGGTCAATCGCTTAGCAATAGCTTATTAATACCTTCTAAACACTTAAAGCTTTAGAATGATACCAAATTTGTGAAATTTGGTTGACTTTGAAAAAAGTTACAAAGTCCTAAACGAGTCTGGGGCCGAAACGTGGGGGCCGAAACGTGCCTGGCCGAAAATTTTCACCTTATTGACAATTTTTGGTCGGTTCTTAGGGGTGTATTTTTCGTTTTTATTGTATTTTAGTTAAGGAATTTTGAGCCAAAAATCAAAATTTCCCCCAAAATTACTCAAACTATGTCTTTTATGTTCGAAAGAATTTGAAATATATAAAAGTAATTAATTATTTTTTATGAAAAGTGCCATTCTTAGGAGTGTATAAAAACCCCGACCCCGAGTCGGGGTTGAGGGTCGGGGTCGGGGTTGGAAGCGTCGGGGTCGGGGTCGGGGAAAACCCCGAAAAATGGCCTAAAATGTCGGGGTCGGGGTTGCAACCCTACTTTTCCCAATTAAATTTTTTTCTTGAAAAGATAAAATTTTTTCAGTTATTTTCATTAATTCGAAAATGACTTCAATCACTTTCAAATTATCCGAACTTGCCTTCAACCCGGGTTTTCAAAGAAAATTAGAAAATTTATGACATATTGCCATTAATAAATTAAAACAAAGTCATCATTTTTCTACGGCGTTGTTGCCATTCGCCCCGCTCCAGTCAGATTTTTTTTTTAAAGTAAATCTTAAACATACTTTTCTAACTTCTCTTTTTCATGTTCCTTTAGTATTTTAGCAAAAATTTAAAATCGTTGATAATGGACCACATAAATGGTGCCAATGAAATTGAAATGGGTGGTGCAATCCAGGCCAAAGCAGTCGAAAATGCAAGGTGACCGATCAACAGAGACACAATATTTAATTTTTTCAATCTCTGTTAATTTTTTTCATTCACTGAATTGGACCTGACCCTTGATTTTTCTTAAATGTTTCAAAATTTTAGTCTTAGAATAACTGCATTTTATTACCAAACAAATCCCATTAAGTGAACTCAACCAGCGACTGATTGCGCTGAAGACTGAGAAGAACAACAAAGAAAGGGCAACTTTGGCGGTCAAAGTGTTGGCGGCTTTTATTAATTGTAACAATCTCAGGTTTTTTTTTTTATTATTTTGATAAATAATTTTTAAAACAAATTTTACCCACAGTGCCGCACAAGATTTTGTCGCAGCGTTGAAGAGTTTGCCCGAGTCGGCCACAAACAGCGATTGGGCCCGGTGGTTTTACTATTTGGGACGCATCGAAGCGGTAAAGGGCACCGATGCCGAGACGTACAAAGCGGCACAGAAACATTTTGAGGTTTGTGACAAATGAACGGACATGTTTTGCGGGAGGGTCTTACAAGGGAACTTCGCCACCGGAAAACGTATAGGTGTTATATACCATTGGATAGAGCAGGGTCGACATTCACTAACCCTTTCCCTTCGTCCCACTGGTTATACGACTTTTGCGGCCAAGACATTTGCGCCTATGTTTATAATCGGTTTCAAATTGAATTTCCTTAATCCCAAATGCCCTAAAACGATTAATAATGGAGAAAGCATCATTTTTTGGCTCTTTAGGTAATCCATTGGAGTGTTTTTATAATTTACGATTTTTTTTTCAAAAATCTCAAAGAACGCAATTCTCGGACCATTTCATGGGTTAGCCTGTCTTAAAGCTTTTTAAGGAATTTGGGATTAATTCAACATAAATTTGAAACCAATTTTGGGCATAGCCGCAAATGTCTTGGCCGCAAAAGTCGCAACACCGTGTCCCACTGTCGTTTCAGGCATGAAATTTTCGGTTTTTGAGGCCCCATAACTTTTTGGTTTATTGCTTTCGGTCTTTAATATTAAAATTTTACAATACAAATCGACCATGCTCTATCCAATGGTATATAACACATATCCGTTTTCCGACTTACAGTTAGCGAGGTTCCCTTGTTAGTGAACGACAAAAAAAGACTGATATAAAAAAATAATCTGAACAAAATAACGGCTTTATACTAAATAGGAATTTTCACACTATGCGAAATTGTTTTTTTTAAGTAGGAATGAGGGAATTTATCTCTCGACCAAGCGCGCACACATTTTGGGCTACTAATTTTGTTTGGGTCCCCATTTTTTCAATTTTTTTTTTTTTGCTTTTAAAAAGTTGTAAACACCTTTCTTGTGGTTTCAGGGCACTGACCACGAATATTAATTTTGCCCAATTCCAAACCCTAGACCACTTAGATGGTTTCTGAACTTAAAATAACTTAAATACAGCTAGTTTAAACATTTTTTGGTTTAAAAAACTTGGAATTTTTGACTTTATGTTCGTATTTAGTCAAAATGAATATTATATTCATGATCAACGACCCTGAAAACCCCGGGAAAGGTGCTAACAAGACTTTTTAAACAAAACAGGACCTAAACGCAATTAGTACCCATCTTGGAAGCTCCAATCAAAAATTTGGACAAAAATAAAAAAAAATTTGTTTTACCTATTGAGAAGAGAAAGCTCATTGCGTACTACTAATACAAATGCCAAAAATGTTTTAATTTGCATTGAATGTTTTTTTCTCAGGTCGCTCTTCGAAAAGCGCCGCTGGACGCCGCCATTGGCTTCAAACAAGAAGTATTAAATGGAAATGGGCAATTATTACAAAACCCATGGGACAATAAAAGGATAGAAAATGTCCAAAATTTACCCGTCAGGTGAACAAATGGATTGTGCTGGTCAAATTGCTCATCGGAGAAATTCCCGAGCGCAGTCTGTTCCGTTCGGCCGAACTTTGCCACGTTTTGTCGCCCTATTTGATGTTGACCCAAAGTTTGTTTTTTTTTTTTTTTTTTTGTAAAAACAAACAAACTCAAATGGGCATTCCGCTGTCCTTTATATTACGGACAAAAATTAAATTTGAAATGTCAGACTCAAAAAGTTGGCAATGCTTTTTGGTGTATTGTCTCTCATCAGACATCCAGAAATGAATTTATAAAACTCATTGATGACAGAAAGATGCACATTCAAAACATTGGGTACACTCGTCTCCGCCAAAACATCGTCGAAAAAAAATTGCTAAAAACCCTCGAGTTTTTTTTAGAAAAATTCCTATAAAGTTTTTCTTGCAGAAAATTTCTGAAAACATCCAGAGAATTCTTTAAAAAATATAATTTTAGGGATTTTTTAAGAAAATTTTTCAATTATCGTTTCTCAGAAATTTTATGCAAGAAAAACTTTAAAGCAATTTTTCTAAAAACAAACTCGGTTTTTTAGCAATTTTTTTCGGCGACATTTCGTCCTGCTCCCAAAATATTTCTACTGGAAGGAACTGAAATTGATGATTTTTCCTTCAGCTGTACGCCTCGGCGACGTGGCCGGTTTCGACAAAACGAAGCAAGAGCACGAAGCAACTTTTGTGAAGGATCGCACAATTACGCTCGTCGAGCGCATCCATCAAAGCGTTATTCGCACTGCAATTCGTAAAATCTCGTCAACCTACTCTCGGATTTACGTCTCCGACGTGGCCACCAAATTGAACGTTTGTTTTTTTTCGATTCTTCATTATTTGCTTCACTTACGGGGAGGATACCTTGGAGTAATCTTGAAACTAAGTTTGGCTCTAATTCATTTTATGAGTCCAATCGACTTTTATGAGTCTAATAACTGACCAACCTTGGTTTCATAAACCAAAACTTTCTTCTCCATTAATCAATCCCTGCATTCTTGGTATCATTCGTAAGCCTATAGCTTGTAGAATCTTAAACAATTTTTTTTTGAACACATAAAAAGCAGATAAAAGAAAATGTTATTAAAAATAACTTAAATTCCGTTTTGGTCCTATAACTTTTTTGTTTGACGTAATTTTTCAAAATTTTCATGTACTATCTGAGAGTTCAGGATTTCGATATCAATAATGTAAGGATTGATTCATGAAAAAGAAAATTATGGTCAACGAACCCAAGGATGATCCGTTGATTGGACTCATAAAAATTAAATTGGACTCGTAAAATGCGATTGGACTCATAAAGTGCATTAGAGCCCTAAGTTTTGCCTTTAAAAATGTAACACATCATAACTCAAATTGGGAGTTCATTCATACAATGGGATTTTTTTTGTGTAATTAGCCCATTCAATTTTTCCGAATTTGTGCAATTCAGTCGACCGAGCAGGAGGCTCACGAAATATTGGTCAAAGCGATCAAGGAAGGCATTGTTCGTGCCCAATTGGTCGCCAACGACTCGACAGTGGGCGGACAGCGTTACGTCAAATTTGGCACCACCGACGACCAATACCGTGGGGTGGAGCCCCGCCGGGAGTTTGACATGCGGGTGAACGAGCTGCTGGAGCTGTACAACCAGGCAGTGAAGGCACTGCGATACCCGGACATGCGTAACCCGGAGGTGGAAACCATTGACGAACAGCGCAGACGTGAACAGTTGGTACAGTCCAAAGGGGCATAGACAGGCTGAACGAGGAAAAGGAGAGGGGTAGGCATTAGTTTACGCGTAAGTATTGGCAGGGGGTGAGAAGGGGCGGGGCGGAGCAGGACAAAATTCAGCCGCCGAAACTCAGCCGCTCGAAATTCAGCCGGCCGAAACTCAGCCGAGACATAATTTAGCCGTAAAAAATTTAAAAAAACCCAGGATTTTTTTCAAGGGGAGACAGGGATGGGAGCTGTCTGCTCATCCCCAGGGACGTATCCAGGATTTTGGTCTGGGGGGGAAAAGTCTCGCTTTACATTTGCTTAATAAGATATTCTAAACTCTTAGAGCTTTCGAATAGCATCATATTTATACAAATTGGTCGACAAAGAAAAAAATAACGGCCAAAAAACCCGTTACGGCGGTGTTTGTCCTGTTCCGGGGGTACGGTGGGGGTCAACTGGGCGCCGCGCGTTATAACTTTTTTCTAAATTAGTCTAATGTTTTATTAATATACCGGTACTTTTAATAGCTCTATGGTTTATTTCTGAATCTGCAAAATTTTAAAAAAATTGATTAAGTTACAAAAAAGTTATGATATGTGAAGTGCAAAAAGTCCAATTTTATTAAATCTGTTGCTCAAACATATAGTAAGAGAAGCTCAAAAATTCATTTAACATTTATTACAATTTTGTTTTTTATTGTAACCTAAAAAAGTCCAAGTTTTGTAGGCTCTTGAAATGGCAGCAGCAGAAGAAGAGGATGACGACTATTGATCATTTGTTTCTGTATTCAAAAATTTGTGTTCAATTGTGAGCTAAAAAATTTAATGAAAATTTTCCTCATTTTTATTATTTAAAATTATGAATTTCGCGGAAGGAAATGTGTATTATTTAACTGGAGATTGGATCGATACGATATTTTTTCCTTCGATATTTTTTTCGATATTCACCGATATATATCGACCGGGAAAATTTAAGTTTTTTCGATATATATCGTTTTCAATATTCATCGATATATATCGACCGACCCTTCTATCCGGTCTCTAATTTTAACCCAATGGCGACCATCCCTATTTGGAAAACGTAAACGAAACTTAGCAACATTTTCCTAAGAAATTTAAATTCAGTCGGACTCCTTTTGAGGGGGGGGGGGGGGGTTTGAAAAATATAAGAAGACCCTCTTTAAATATGACTCCGCTGAAAAGTTTTTGCCCTTCTAAACCTTTTCTATCGTATGATATATTCATTCGTTTCTTCTCGTTCATAACAGGTTATTTTTAAAAAATATATTTAAAAAGTGTCCGCTGGTGCCGATAGACGTCAAAGGGAAAGGAATTAGGGTGGCACTAGTTGTAAGCGCTCAATCGATCGAGTCCATCCATGTTAGGCTCATTCTTTTATTGTATCTGAAGCAAGGAATGCATGCTCAAAAGTATTTTCTATTCATCGGTTCTGGACAAAAATCCGTCCCGAATTTGATCAGAACTTTGGAGAATTTTTATATCAAAAATCAGTATAAATTTTTTATTTGTTCGCCTTTTTGTTCAATTTCGGTACATAGAAGCAAAAATTCATCTTACCAACTCGAAACAGGCCTGGCCCTGTTTGAGTTATTTTGACGGATAAAAGCAAATTTGAAAAAATTGAAATCTGAAATTTCCGAAAATCCAACAAATTAGAGGGTGTCTATATGGGGCAAGGTCGCTTGGGCTCCGGGAACATTTGGCGCGTCCCACCACATAAGAAAATTTGTTTTGCAAATTTCTTATTCTTTCACTAGAAAGAACACTACAGTATGGAAGGAAAAAGTGATTGGCTATTGACTATTTTTGTAGAAATTAAAATGCCCATTTTGTTACTGTAATGTGTGCAATGAATGAGAAATTACAAAAGGACGAACAAAGTGCAGCATTCTCCTGTTATTTTTTTGAGTTTATTAATAAGATAAACAAAATTTTAAAAAAACGCAATAGAGCCCATACATGTTTCTGTGTGCATATTTCGTCAAGCTGAGCACAAAAACATTTTCAGTGATTATTTGTTCGTCGAATAAATTTTTTTCAAAATGCCGATTTTGGAACCCAAATGGTGGTCCGTTTTCCGCCAAATCTGTTCTTTTAAAATTTTAATCAGAGCTCCGGTATATTGAATTTCGCATTTGGATCCATTCAATACACTGCTATCTCTATTTTTGTTCATCAATTAAAATTTATCAAACTGTCAAAAACGATTTGATAATTATGGTGGATTAGGATTAGTTGTTGTTTGATCAGATGAAGGCGGGCAAAATGTCGCGTAGAACAAACAAAAAAAAAAAGGAGAATAAAAGGCGAGCAGAAACAATTCAGCCAATCATAAAACTTTCCTTTATTCAATTATTTCCGAGTATTTTTCTGTCGGATATGCGCTCCGCATTGCTACTCGCCTTCGTCATGGCACTGCTCGTCGTCCACTGTTCGGCCGATGGGCCAGTAGAAAGCGGTGAATCAAAAGAGGCCAATCCAGAGATTCAACTCCCAAAAAGTGGTCAGAATTCAACACAAAACTACGAACCAAAAGAGACGAATACACAAAAGCGAATTGTTCCAACTGGTCCGAATCCATTACACAACTAACGGTGGAAAAGTTTAAACTGTTCTCGGGGAAGAAAGATCCAGAGAAGAGCGCTAAAAAGTGAGTGGAGAAAGGAACGCCGGCGTAATCAACCATAAAAGCCACGCATAAAAAGAAGAACACTACAGTATGGACGGAAAAGTGATTGGCTATTGACTATTTTTGTAGAAATTAAAATGCCTAATTTGTTACTGTAATGTACAGCCAATGAGTGATAAATTGCAAAAAGGAAAAAAAAAGTAAAGCATAAGAACTGAAATTTTTAAATATATTTTTTTATTTTTTTTTCTATATATCCGTCCGCGGATTTCCCCGGATATATCAGCATTTAGAGAAAAAAAATTTTAAGACAAAAAATAAAAATCTCCATTACATAAAGCGTAAATGTAAATATGCATTGAAGTATTAATTATTATTTAATTTATCAAAAAAAAAATGAAATAAAAACATTTTTAACGGTTTTTAAGCAGGGTTGCTAGATGAAAACTTTCAAAAACATCATTTGGCTGGCAAAAAGCATCTTTTTCATCTATTGGGATCAAAAAACATCATTGTGAAAAATTATCCTAAAAAAATGAAAATCAGTAATAAGCACAATTTTTTTAATTTAAAGGGGCGGGAGCCGGTGGATTGCCGACACCGGGGAAATTTTCAAAATTTGAATGTATTTTTTAACATATTTTGCACCAAAAAACCGATTTTAATATAGATTTTGAGAAAAAATAAGCAAAGAGGTCGGGCAGTGTTGACAGATGCCGCCGGAAAATTTTTTCAAAATATTAATTTCTCTTGTAAAAATAATAATTTTTCTAACTCCCAGTTTTTTAAAAACCTAACCCCTTAATTTTTAAAATAAAATTTTAAAAATCAAGGTTGGGTTTCCAAAAAACGGGGTTAGATTTAAAAAAAACCCACCTTGATTGAACGCGTAAACTCTGCTTGGACGCGTAAAAGTTGTTTGGACGCATATACTGTGATCGGACGCGTAAATTTAATAATTTATTAAAAAGAACAAATAAAAATTTCTTGGGCGGCGCAAGTGTCTGCGGCGCAAGTGTCTGCGGCGCAAATATCCGCGGCGCAAATGTCCGCGGCGCAAATGTCGGCTAACCAAAAAAACTTGGGCAGGTCCGGGTACCCGATCGAATCCATACCTGAACCCCCGGCTTTTTCAATTCATGCACACGGACCCGAAGTCGGTTATTTAAAATAGAATACCCGGAACCACCCCCGGTCGCTTTCCGGCTCTAACGGGTCCAATAAATCCCAAGTGAGGATAATATATATAAAAATAAAAAATTTGTGCTTTAATGTATTATTTCACCAAATTTTTTTCATTGAACATTTGCTCAAACGCAACCAAATGAAACAATCTTGGTATGTTCCGATAGCTATTGGTTAGCTCAATTAGCATACCAAATTTTAAAAAATTTAATTCAGATTTAAGAAAGTTGTAGCCATAAAACTGCAAAAATCTCTATGTTTTTCTCCAAACTTAAACAAAGTTTTTGAAATTTGGATGGCTAATAGAGCTATCTAATAGCTATTGGACCATACCAAGATTGTGTAATTTGGTTGCATCTGAGCAAGGTTATAAGAGTTTTTTGTCGAAAAATCTGTAAAATGGCGGAATTTACGAAACGGTACGAATCGGGGCAGTACGAATTGGCCCAGCACGAACTGTCTTTTTACCGATAATACTATATGCCTTACTTATCTTTTTAGCACGAAAGACCACCAATTTGTGCTTTAAATATTAGGTCATTTTCTTTTCTTTTTTTTATACAAAATCAAAAAATTCCGAATCAAATACATAACTAAATGAAAACCCAACCCCTAAAAAGAAATTTCAGTTTTCAGAAATACATGCCTAAAACGTAAAATTAAGGTTTTTTTCTGTTATCTTTTTTTTTCTCAATTTTTCGACTAATCAAATTTGAAGCGGTTTTCTCTGTGTTCATTAATGTATTTCGTTTTTTTGGAAGTTATCAGAGATCGGACAAAACATTAATTGATCAAAAAAATCAATTAATTGGAGCACTTCCGATCTCTAGTTATAATCCGCGCCCCATTTATAGCATTTGAATAAAATAACAACAACAACAACAAAAAAAGTCTTAAAACATGACTTTATGTGCGTACATTCACAAAAAGGACCGATAAATAATCATATGTAATCATGCTATAGCAATAATCAACCATCAATCAATAAACCTTGTATCAATCAATAATTTATCGATTGGTCAGCCAACAGCATGAAATCATTTGCTAGAAACGGGGACATCATCAGTGTTTTATAGATCTTTGTATATACGCTTTTTTTTCTCTTCTAATTGTCTCTCTTTTTCAGTTCTTTTCTCCTCCGGTGCCGTATTATCCATTTGCCTTATTTCAAGTGCCAATGCTTCAATTTTTGCTCGTGCATTTGATGTCATTTCAATCCATTTTTTCAGCAATGTCTCAGTATATTCGTTAAATAGGTTCCGAAGCAAATCTGTTTAATCAGAGATGCCCTTATTTAAAAGGATTGCCCTTATATGAGACTAGAATCCTTTTTTTTATCTTTATTCTTACTTTGATTAAAAATTTTAAAATTTCTTTAAGATTACAAAAAAAAATTGCTGGCGGCGCCTGTCGGCTTTTTAATTTATATAAATCACTGGCAAAATGCAACAAAAGTCGAATTACCTTCATATATTTGAGCATCAATTTGATAGTTTTGCTCTTTGTTGGTCGTATGTAATGCCACATGTACAATAACATCGTTAAATAGAAGCTTCGGCTTATCTAAATTTGTATATCTCATTTTGGGCCTATAAGCATAAACCCCAAAAAACAGAGGTTAAAAACGGCAGCAAAACCGGGTTACGGGTAATTTTTGGACAAACCCCGACTCGTACTGGTCCAACTCGTACGACCTCGACTCGTACTGGTCCAACTCGTACGACCCAGACTCGTACTTTTTTAAACTTATTTTGCGTGGGAGCGCAGACAGCGGGGGTTAGCCAGTCCTTATATTTATAACATACGTCACCAGTACTAGTCGGGGTCGTACGAGTTGGACCAGTACGAGTCGGGTTTTTACCGTAGTTTTTGACCTATAATTGAACATAAGCGGGACGAGAACAAGTCCAAGTTTCGGTTTTCTGAGTTTTTCAAAAAAAAATTTCTTTAAAAAAATGGCAAATGAATTTATCCCGAATTGTTGAATTTAATGATTTAAAATAAATGAAAACAAATTTATTTATTTCAAGAAAAATTTTTAATTCTTCAAAAAGTAAATTCTTGCAAAAAAAACCCGATTTTTCCGGGTGCCCGTTCGAAAGTTGGGCAGGGTCCATTAACGATACAAATAAATGAACAGGTAGATGAAAATTCGAAAACCAGGAAAATAGGGGGGAAATAGTAAGACAAGAAATACGGCAGAAAAATGCACAGCTTTTTAGGCAAAATATATCTATTTAAAGGGCGCCAATTTTCCACGGCACTGTGATGCCAGAAGGAAGCAGAGTGTGGGAGAAAGTGGGATAAAGGACATGGGAGAACCTCTGAAAGGGTGTCCGTAGCTCAGTTGGTTAGAGCATTCCACGGAAAGGAAGGGCGTGGGTTCGAGTCCCACCGGGCGCGTAACCTTTTACGTTCTACATGGCGCTCCTGGGTGGATCCCCTCCACACTGCTGGGACCTCTGGACCGTGATCGTGTGCCAAGTCCACTGGTGAAGGGCCAAGGAGAGCCCGAGGGACCGGTCTTCCGAGGGAGGCGGGATGTGATGCCAGAAGGAAGCAGAGTGTGGGAGAAAGTGGGATAAAGGACATGGGAGAACCTCTGAAAGGGTGCCGTAGCTCAGTTGCTTTGGGGGGATTATTACCAGCACTTTCACTGTAATGCCACACTTCCTTCCAATTTAACAAGTTCAATTTTGCAGTCCCATACCAAACAATTTCTTCCAATACATCAGCGTAATATGTGTTGTTAAATGCAAAATACAAAATGGAAATTCTGTTCAGCGCGTTCAGCGCCTCAATTAATGGCACAATTGTGCCATTAATTTCGAACATTGGCTTCACAGTTGTCAGAATGTGGCCGTTGCGAACACGGAACAAATATTCGTACACAATGTCTATATATTGACGAACAATGTCTATATATTGGCGAAATTTGTCGCATTCTTTTCGTTGGTCAAGGGGTTGTTGCCCTTTTTGTTGTTCGAAATTGGCATTGGCGCAATGCCAACGCTGGCGCATCAATGACAAAAGGCCAAGATGAATTTCATTCATTCGTATAAAATCGCTGCGCTTTATTTCATCGAATTGGCCCAACATTTCCATAAAATTGGTTTCTCCTTTTATTAACTTAAGGAGTGCTTCATCGTCGATCTAAGTTTAACTTAACTTTATTTAAAAAAAAATTGCCACGGTTTCGGTCTCAGTTTTGGCTATTGCTTGTTGATCGCTGACCCACGATTGGTCGACGCGACGATTGGTCGATGCGATGATTGGTCGATGCGACGATTCGTCGACACAGTCAAAAAAGAACGATTCGTTGATGCGACGATTGGTCGATGCAACGATTTGTCGATGCGACGATTGGTCGATGCGATGATTCGTCGACACAGTTAAAAACGAACGATTCGTCGACAAATTTTCAAAATTGAATTAAAATACACCCTTAAACCAAATTTTAAACATGTGCCGACAAAATCTCACTATCTTACCCCAATTCTTACGCACAAAGAGTTTTATATACAATTCTCTTGTTTAATGAATAACGATTAAACTTCAGCAAGTGTGGTTAATATTTTAACGGATAAAACTTTCCGGAGTTCTTTCCGTCGACGAAGTGAACAAATTTGACCTGTATGTTTCTCTTATCAACCGATACATTGAAACGGACCTTTCGCCCATTTTGGTCATGGAAACAAATCAAGGTATTGTTTAGGCACCTACTTGAGTCTCCGCTAGGCGTGCCGGTACTAGTCTATTCTTTGTGTCCATTTTTTTGCAGGACTTTTTAAAGCAAAACAACTGGAAATTCTTTCAAAAATTAGGACCCAAAGTAAACTAGTACCGGCATGTCTTTGCATGTATTTTTTAGGTCACAAGGAAGAAGTAAAAAATTTCCTTTTGTTGCTATAAATTGGGAGGGAATTTGGAATGAATGACGTGGTGCTCTCACCTGGTTAACTCAGCTACAAAATTTTTTGATTCCCGTTGAGTCGACTAGATCTCAATTCAACTGTTTCCTCCTCCTCACTTTCTGTTGGATCCGATTCGAACACTCGCTGTTCATCGCTTGAGACACTTCGTCCCGACCGAATTGATAAATCTGTGGGTGCGGAAATCACTGCTTTATATAAACCAAATTGAATTTAAAAAACAAACCTTATCAATCCAATTGAAAACATTAGAGTTGGAGTAGTAAGCGAAACTCGTGCACCAAAAAGTAGCGTCGGTGCTTCACGGGGAGCAGACTCCATAGGCTAAGCAGATCCGAACGGAGTTGGTGCCAACGTCAGCAGCGACGTCATTTTCATCGATTTGCGCTGACATAATGTTTGCCTCCTTCTCTTCGTCTCTGGGTATTTCAATCAAATATTTGCGTTTTCGGTTTTTTTTGGAGATTCTCAAGCGTATTTCGGAACATTTCGTCAATCTAATGGAATACAAAATGCCTTTTACATATTTAATTAAAGTAAAATTTCAATTTTAAAATCTGTCGACGAATCGTTGTGTCGACGAATCGTTGCATCGACCAATCGTCGCATCGACCAATCATCGCGTCGACCAATCGTCGCATCGACCAATCGTCGCATCGACCAATCGTCGCATCGACCAATCGTTAGCGCGCCCTTGTTGATCACCAAGAGCAGAAAAGGCTAATATTTTTCAGTATTTATTTAAATGTTTAAAAGACCATTTATTGTGCCAGTTTCTTGAAATATTGGTACGGGTCAGGAATGGAGCGCATTACTGATTCCAAATCTGGGATTCGGAATCCCGAGTCCCAATTTTTCTTGCGCAAATCAGAATTACGGCCCAAAAAATGGAAACGGGAAATCGGCTCCATCCCTGGTTTGGGTATAAAATAATATGCAAAAACTGTTCACCGCTGCCTCCACATCATAATCAAACAAATTTAAAATGGCGCCATTATTTTTGTGGGTTCTTTTTTCTTCTTCGTTTTCGGCATTTGGTCCCGATGATAAAATATTTACCAATGCCACTGAATTTCTGCTGCCATGATTTTGTGGCTCTTTTTTTAATTGAATTTCTGTCTGTCCCATCATCAAGGCTTTTTCTTTCGCTTTTTTGTACATTTTTTCCATGATTTCATCAAACTGAGCACGTGCTGGTGACATTTGAAGAGTTTATTCATTAACAAGTTTTGAAATGTAAAATGCAAAAAAAAAAAAAGAATTTTTAGCCATGTAATAAAATCAGAAAACCGGAATTCCGATGCCCAAAATTTTTCTCGGAAATCGGCGGCATCCCTGATATCAATACATAAATTTCAGATTAAATGAAACAACACCATAAATTGTGATAAAATTTTTAATTTTCGCTCTTCGGAAGGAAAAATGGAGTCCCATGAGCAAAAATGGTTCGTATAGTAAAAAACCGTGCTGGGACGTTTCTTAAAAACCGCCACTATGGGCGTTTCTTAAATCCGCCACTTTTACTGAATTTTCGACTAAATCAAGTTATAACTTTTCACAGAAGCAATCAAATTAAATAATCTTGGTATTGTAAGATAGCCCTTAAATTGCTCTATTAGCCTGCTAAATTTCAAAAAATTTCATTAAGTTTTTAAAAAATTGGTTAAAAAACTGAAAAAAATTACCATAACTTTTGAAAAACTTAACGAAATTTTTTCAAATTTGTATATGTGATAAAGCCAACTAAGAGCTGTCTTACAATATCAAGAATGTTTAATTCGGTTGCTTCTGAGAAAAGTTATGACTTGATTTAGTCGAAAATTCAGTAAAAATGGCGGATTTAAGAAACGCCCATAGTGGCGGTTTTTAAGAAACGACCTAGCACCGTAAAAAACAAACATTCATACGCAATCAACTGTTAGATAACATTTCTAAACTAAATTATGTTTCTGAGTGGAGACGATTGGTCCTGCAATTTTGTCCCCCTTTTAAATTTAAAATCTATAAAATTTGCAATATTATATTACAAAAAAAAGACAAAAGATTAAGGATTTTTTCTGAACAGGCTATGGATCAAAAAATTTTTGGATCATTAATAACTCGTTATTAAAATTTGTCTATGCCCAGTCTTCCAATTTAAATTAGCCATTGTTATATTTCTTTTTACACTCTCTGATATTCATGAGAATGCATACGAATACGTGTCCTTTAGTAAAAAATAGCGTATACGAGTCTAGCCATTGTTATATTTCTTTTAACCCTCTCTGATATTCAAGAGAATGCATACGAATACGTGCCCTTTAGTAAAAATAGGCGTATACGAGTCTAGCCATTGTTATATTTCTTTTACACCTCTGATAGTCAAGAGAATGCATACGAATACGTGTCCTTTAGTAAAAAATAAGCGTATAACTAGTCTAGCCATTGTTATATTTCTTTTACACTCTCTGATAGTTCATGAGAATGCATACGAATACGTGTCCTTTAGTAAAAAATAGCGTATACGAATCTAGCCATTGTTATATTCTTTTACACTCTCTGATATTCACGAGAATGCATACGAATACGTGTCCTTTAGTAAAAATAGCGTATACGAGTCTAGCCATTGTTATATTTCTTTTTACACTCTCTGATATTCATGAGAATGCATACGAATACGTGTCCTTTAGTAAAAATAGCGTATACGAGTCTAGCCATTGTTATATTTCTTTTACACTCTCTGATATTCATTAGATGCATACGAATCGTGTCCTTTAGTAAAATAGCGTATACGAATCTAGCCATTGTTATATTTCTTTTACACTCTCTGATATTCAAGAGAATGCATACGAATACGTGTCCTTTAGTAAAAAATAGCGTATACGAGTCTAGCCATTGTTATATTTCTTTTTACCCTCTCTGATATTCAAGAGAATGCATACGAATACGTGTCCTTTAGTAAAAAATAGCGTATACGAGTCTAGCCATTGTTATATTTCTTTTTACACTCTCTGATATTCAAGAGAATGCATACGAATACGTGTCCTTTAGTAAAAAATAGCGTATACGAGTCTAGCCATTGTTATATTTCTTTTTACACTCTCTGATATTCAAGAGAATGCATACGAATACGTGTCCTTTAGTAAAAAATAGCGTATACGAGTCTAGCCATTGTTATATTTCTTTTTACACTCTCTGATATTCAAGAGAATGCATACGAATACGTGTCCTTTAGTAAAAAATAGCGTATACGAGTCTAGCCATTGTTATATTTCTTTTTACACTCTCTGATATTAAGAGAATGCATACGAATACGTGTCCTTTAGTAAAAAATAGCGTATACGAGTCTAGCCATTGTTATATTTCTTTTTACACTCTCTGATATTCATGAGAATGCATACGAATACGTGTCCTTTAGTAAAAAATAGCGTATACGAGTCTAGCCATTGTTATATTTCTTTTTACACTCTCTGATATTCAAGAGAATGCATACGAATACGTGTCCTTTAGTAAAAAATAGCGTATACGAGTCTAGCCATTGTTATATTTCTTTTTACACTCTCTGATATTCATGAGAATGCATACGAATACGTGTCCTTTAGTAAAAAATAGCGTATACGAGTCTAGCCATTGTTATATTTCTTTTTACACTCTCTGATATTCAAGAGAATGCATACGAATACGTGTCCTTTAGTAAAAAATAGCGTATACGAGTCTAGCCATTGTTATATTTCTTTTTACACTCTCTAATATTTAAGAGAATGCATATACGAATACGTGTCCTTTAGTAAAAAATAGCGTATACGAGTCTAGCCATTGTTATAGTTTCTTTTTACACTCTCTGATATTCATGAGAATGCATACGAATACGTGTCCTTTAGTAAAAAATAGCGTATACGAGTCTAGCCATTGTTATATTTCTTTTTACACTCTCTAATATTTAAGAGAATGCATAAACGAATACGTGTCCTTTTACTGAATAAATATCCATACCAGATAGAGAGATATTCATTTTTAAAATTTATATTTCATTACCCATTTTCTCAAAAAATAATTCCTTTTTTAATATTATATACCACCTTACTTAACAATATGTGATGTTGAATACCTCCCCCCTCCCAATATATATATGGGTTAGGTTTTCCAAAATATTATGTGGTTAGGTTTTCAGAAAAAACTTTCGAGGGTTAGCTTCTTTTTTTTTTAAATTTCTAAGGCTGGTCCGCAGTTGAGGTACGGTGAGGGAGGGTGTCAGGTTTGATCCCCACACTTTCACTCCGACTTCGAATGGCTAAATGTCGAACGATTTTTAAAACAAACGCATTCTACACTTGGACTGGTAGCCGATCACAAAATTGCCTTTGTTGTTTTCTTTTTAAATTTTTATCCAATCTAATAGGGGTTGCCTTTTTTTATTTATTTGCTTTTTACTAGAGTTGACCGGTACCGGTACTTTTGGGAAGCACCGATATCGGAACTGACCGGTACCATGATGACCGGTACCGGTACCCAATTTTAATGCTGAGTTCGCATCAAAATGTTTCCGAATAAGACAATCAGAGGTCAAAATAAGATTTTGGGATTCAAAATAAGATATTTTGAAAATGTTGTTTTTATTCAACTAAATGAGTCGCCAAAAATTTTTCTGACCATAGATTCAAATTTCATGCGGTGTAGGGGATTTGAACCCACACAAAAGATTAGAAGAAACAATACTTCTACCACCACACCTAAGTAGGCTAGAGCTGTGCGAGAAATGATTTTTACCGAGAAGCGAGACCGAGGAATGAGCCCGAGAAGTGAGACCGACAACGAGAAATGACCCCGAGAACCGAGACCGAAACCCCAAAAAACCCGAGAAATTTCTCGAGTCGGGAACCGAGAGTCTCGCACAGCCCTACTGGCTTGGTGCGTCACAAACGAATGGGCTGGGTTGGTGTGTATTTTAGTTACCAATAGGCTGGACGTTGTTGGGTGCACGATTATTTTGGCGTACCGTTACCAATGTCCTGACTATTGAGTCCCAGTCCTATGGGAACAGCACGTTAGCAAATGCTCAAATTTATTATCATTCGTAAGCTCTTCAGAAGCTGTATTTGAGCTCAAAAAATTATAATAAAGATAGCCTATATTCAAAAAATGTATGAACCAAAATATACCAAAAATCTGACTTTTTGGGTTCTATAAGAGAGTTGATCAATTGCTTAGGAATTTCTTATTCATACCTTCTAACTTGATGCTTTCGACTGATACCGAATTTGTAAAAATTGGTTTAAAATGAAAAAAAAAAGTTACTAATTCTTAAACAAGTCTGGCGCCGAAACGTAGGCGCTGAAACAACACGTACCCCAGTCCCATGGCTAGAAAATCGGAAAGATTTATTGGAAAGGCGCTGTCGATAGTCGCAGCCGACGAAATTTTTAAAAATCTGCAGGGGGTTTTGAAGTTTTAAATTATTTGTACTTGATAATTGATGTAATCTTTTATACCCACCTGATTTACCTCCGTTGAACTCTTCTCATGCTAACTTCGTTTTTAAAGCTTTTTGTTCCTATTTGGGATTAATTATAAATATTTGCAGTTTAACACTATTAAAGAATGAAAAACGTCTTATATTTACGGATTCCTTCCGTATGTTCCATTTTGAAACTCTATTCATATCATTGATATTAAATCCAATTTTTTCAAAACCCATAAATTCACATCATTTGTATGGAATATATGCGCCGATGCTCTGGGCCTATATTTCTCTACATTTGCCGGTTACCGTTTAAATTTTTGTCCTATCTTTAGCCCATTTCAAAAATGACAGTTTTATTCTTTCTTTTGTGCCTTTTTCTATACCTTAAATGTATTGCCGGTGCTGAATTTATTTTTTCTATATTTGATTCAGAAACTGTTTCAGTTCCCGCTGACTATTTTTATCAGGTGCAATCAAAAAAAACCCAACTACCTATATAATCAAAAATGTCATTAAGTGATAAATATTTTTAAATAATAGACCCCTTTAGGTGTCATTGTATGAGGGCTATGGTGATATATCTCAAAAAGTTCCATTGGTTGTAACACAAACTCAAGGGAACACTTTGTGCGTAGCATGTGCAAAGTTCTACTGGAATGAAAATACTAGCAACTTTACAATTTGGGTACAAAAGTTGCATCGAACGCGAACGCAAATAAATGGCCAATTAGCATATTTAAATTTCCAACAATTGGATAAGTGCAATATGCTAAAAAAACAAATAAATAAATTTAGAATTTATTATATACAATTTAATTTAATTTAAGTGATCCAAAAAGTGCAGTTTTTGATGCTGCACAAACATCCACCAATACATGGATTTTTTTTTATCAAGATGGGCAATTATATGATAATGTAAGATAATTATTAGTTTTAAATTATTTTTTACGATAAATTTTCTCGGGATAAGAAGTAAATATTAAAAAAAAACTAATTCTTTTACAGAAGGATCAAAAAGAATTTACAATAAAAACACCTTTCATTTAAAAAAAAAAAAAAAAATTATTTTTTTATTAATTCAAATAGGGGTTTTGGAAACTCTTTTTAAAGGAGGGCTCCGGTTGGTTAGGGCGATACCACCGGTTTCAGTTTTTAGTCGACTACCGGTTAACCCAAACCGAAGCTTTTGGCCTTCTTTCCTTCTGAGTTTTAGTGCACTATCTTTGATTTTTCATAAGAATTTCTATTAATATTTACAAAAAAATTTTTTATTGAATAATCAGATTCAATAAAATATTTTATATGGGTCGAATATTCCTTATTTTATTGTAATTTTTTTTTCAGAGCCTTGCAGTAGCACAAAGTTCGGTATTTAATCTGCCACCACACAAATTCACCTTTAACATTCATATTGTGGACAGTAACTCTAATCGATACACCATATATTTTTTCCATTTATGGTGTTCTGCGCGTCCTTCAAATTATTTTTATTCTGAAACAAAAGTTGGCCAAAAATTTGCACAAATTGAATTTTTCGACGATTTTTGTAAAGACAATACATTCCAAATTAGTGTGATAAAAGCTAAGCAAGATTCCGACTATTTTTTTATTATGGTAATTTTTCAATTATAAAAATTCGTATAATTCATAAATTGACATTTTCTTTATAAATTTTATTTATTTTTCAAAATTTTCTCGGGGGCGCCTGCCGGCATCGCCGGACACCTTTTAACATGATTTTTAAAAATGTCCACGGCGGCGCCTCCGGCTCCCACGGTCTATGCCAACTCGGCGCTGCACAACTCGGCGCCGTGCGATGTTACTTATTTCTAAGTTCGTCTAATTTTATGGTCAAGGTATCTTTGAATAGCTCGCTCTGCTTTATCTATTAATATGCAAAATTCAAAAAATTTTGTTAAGTTACAAAAAAGTTATTAACTTTACAGTGCAAAAATCCAGTTTTACCAAAATTTTCGTTCTTTTTCGCTCATACTTTTTATTATTTGGACCAAATTTTTTGAAATTTTGCATACATGTAGTACTTTTCAGTGAGCTTTCGAATGATATTAATAACGTTCAATTAGATTTCTGCTGGAAAACGTTATAACGCGCGGCGCCGAGACGTGTCGGCGCCGAGTTGACGGTATCCGGGCTCCCACTCGCTTAGGGTTTTCAATCAATCTCAAATCTACTTGAGGGTTTATGTTTTGACTATGAAAATTTTGGGAAAATTTTGAGAATAGGGCGGCAGCATAGAAGACAAGTTAAGAAAGGGAGAGAGAGATACAAGGAGAATAAAAGGAGTGAATGAAAGAGAAATGAAAAAGAGTATTGGCCGATTGACCGATATTTGCGGCGCGTGACCCAGAAAAAGTTGTAGAGTGAACTAAATCTATTATTCTTAAGGTCATTCGAACCACCTAAATATGCTCTACATTATACCAAAAAAAAACCAAAAGATTGATTGAGTTTCAGAAAAGTTATGACCTAAAATGTTCGAAAATTTGGGAACGTTGGTTTTTGGTTATGTTTTATCATAACTTTTTCCCGAAACTTAATCAATTCTTTTGATTTTTTATTATAAGGTAGAGCATATTTTGGGCTTTCGAATGGCACTAAGAACAATTAGCTTAGTTCATTCTACAATTTTTCTGGGTCCCGCGCCGCAAATGTCGCATCACCAAAAAATAGAAGCATAGGAAAAAGAGTAAAAATTGAGAAAAAGCGAAAGAAGAGAAGTCCAGAAATAATATAGAGTCAAAAAAATATAGTAAGAGAGAGAGAGAGAGTGAGGGAGACTAATATGATGAAAAAGCCAGTGCTGTTCGGGACCAAGAATTTTTCGGGACTCGGGATCGGACCGGGACCAGGGGTACCCTTTTACCTTATAAATCAGGCATTTGCCGGGTTTTGGGGGTCCGTGCCGGGTTTTTGCCGGCTTTTTGCAAGTGCCGGGTTTTTGGGTTTTTTGCCTTATTTTGCCGGTTTTTTTATTTTAAGTCATTTTATTGAATTTCGATGAACATTACGCCAAATTTTTAGGCCTAAATCCGTTAGCAAATTCCCAAAAATTTCCCCGGTGGCGCCTATCGGCACCACCAGACCCCTTTTCGCCTATGTTTACTCAAAATTTTTCTCAAAAAACTGACAAAAATCGTACTTTTTTGGTAAAAATTTCTTATCAAAATATATACATTTTTTCAAAAATTTTCCCCGGTGGCGCCTATCGGCACCACCGGCCCCCTTTTAGTGTTTTTTTTTTCGCTTTTTGAATAAAATGTTATAACACTAATTTCAATCAAATTCAATGTTAATATTTCATCCCCCAATGCTCACAATTACTTTCTTTCATTGACAAATTTTCTCAAACAGGTGAAAAGTGGTGATAAATTTGTTATTTAAATCTTTTTTACGTTTTTTAAACTAAAGAATTGGCGTAAAAAATTGCCTTATTTTTTGCCATATTTTTGAAAATTTTTGCCGGGTTTTTGAACTTATTTGCCGGGTTTTTGAGTTTTGCCAAGGACACCCCTGACCGGGACCGGGACTAGACACCGGGACTCGGGACCATTTCGGGACCGGGACTTCCTAAGCCAATTTTTGGGGGGGTGTGTTTTTGAAAAATTTTGAAGATAATCCAGTACTGAAAATTTTCTTCATTTCCTTAACACTTTCTGGCCCATAAGTCAATCTTTAGGGGGTGTAAAAAAGTCCCAAAAACCGAGACTAAAACACCGGGACTCGGGACCGGGACCAAAAAAACCGGGAAAATCCCGGTTTTCGGGACCGGGACTCCCGAACAGCACTGGAAAAAGCTAAAGAGAGAGAGAAAGAGAAACTTGAAAGAGAGGAGGAAAAATATGAGAAACATAAAGCGCATAACAGGGGAGAAAGATAGACAGGGATCAAAATTAGACGAAAAAGGGCGAGAGAGAGAGAGACAGAGAAAGTGACACGAGAAAACGATGGAGAGACAGATAGAGGAACAAAAATAGAGCAAAAAACACTGAAGAGAAAAACTGAGAAGAAGGAAAAGGATGGAGAAGAATAGAGGAATATGGGGAGAGAGAGAAATAGAAGAGGGTAACTAGAAAGATAGGAAGGGGAATATGAGTTTAGTAGAAAAAAAACTTTCGCCAAATAAAAGTTTAGGTAGAATTTTATTTATTTTTTTATTTCATCAAATTAAATAAAAAATAAATAAATAAATAAATGTCCAAAAAATACATGACCATACAACTATATACAATCAAACATTTTTAAAGCATGAACAGTCTGGTAGTGTAGTGTGTTACACTTATCAATTGTATCAACTCAATTATCAACTGTCAGTCATGTTGTACTCATCGCCACTATATACGCAATGCAATCAAGGAGACGGGACTAATCGTAAAAAAAAACTAATTTATTTCTTTATTTATTTTTCAAAATATTTTTAGCTTTTGGAGCCGATGGAGCAGGGCCTAGCGTAAGTAGAAAAAAAATAAACAAAAAAACTTTTTTGTTTTTATAAAAAAGAACTGAGTTAATTTAGTGTTTTTTCGTAGATGCTGTTATTTAATATTTTATATTAACATTTTGTTATTTTTATTTAAAATAAATTTTTTGTTTGGCTTAACAGAACACTGTCGGATAAAACGAACAGCAGCAGAAGGATGATGAACTTGGATTTATCATTGCGTCCTTAGATGAATTTCTTAGAAGATTAGAAAGATTTTTTAATCTTTACAACTTCTATTGTTACATATTTTTTTACTTGTAAAGTAAAAATTTATTTTATTTTGTTAGTATTTAATAGAGTTGGGCGGGAACGGGATTCCCCGGGAAAAGACGGGAATCCCTTTCCCGTTTCCCGCTTTTTTTCCCGAACAGGATTTTTACGGGAACGGGAAAAGTGCGGGATTCCCGAACGGGATTCCCTTCCCGTTGTTTTTTGAATTCCCGTTCCCGTTCCCGGAAAATTTTTTTTACCCAACTCTAGTATTTAACATAAATTTAGGGGAATGACAAATTTTGTGGCATGGGGCGGGGCGATAGTTTAAGACATGGTCTGATGGCCGGAAAGTCGTCGAATTAAAATTTGACTTTGTCCATCCAGTCTTCCTGTTCCAATCCCCTTGGAAAATTAAAGTTTAAATTTTTAAGCATTTTTATTTTTTTAATAAAGTAAAGAATTTACCTATGATTTGAATTAATAAAAAGACCTTAAAGGGATCAAGAACAATGAAATATATAAATGTTTTTTTTTCTCTGAGAATAATCTAAATTCCTTGTCAAAAATTATTTATTTTTTCGGTTTCTTAAATAAGGGGAGTTTGCAGTGCCAACAAGAAATGGAATTTAAAAAAAATGGATTTTAACACCTAAAATTCAAAAATAGTTTTAAATTTTTTACAAATAAGAACATGTAGAAATCCTGCCTTAATGCTTGATTGACCAATGAGTTTATTTGCAGAATGCCAAGGTGATTAAATCTCTTTGCCAAATATGAATCAATTTTAAAATTTTCTAAAAATTTTTGAATGAGTTTACGCCGCGAAAGCTTGAAACTTGAAATGGGTATTTGTGTTCGAAAATGGTGCTAGGTCGTTTGTTAAATACCGCCACTATGGGCGTTTGTTAAATCCGCCACTTTTTACAAATTTTCCGAACATAATCCGTCATAACTTTGTTCAAACGCAACTAAATTAAATAATCTTGGTATCATCCGATTGCTTTTGATTAGCTCTATTAGTCTTCCAAATTTCAAAAAATTTGATTAAGTTTTACAAAAATTAGGACCGTGAGATTGAATAATAAAAATATTTTTGGATATATTTTTTTTAAAACTTATTCAATTTTTTTGAAATTTAGTAGATAAATAGAGCAATCCAATAGCTATCGGATGATACCAGGATTGTTTAATTTGGTTACTTTTGAACAAAGTTATGACTAATTATGTTCGGAAAATCTGTAAAAGATGGCGGATTTAACAAACGCCCATAGTGGCGGAATTTAACAAACGTCCCAGCACGTTCGAAAATTAAAAAAAAAACGAGTAACATTTGACCAACTTTTTCCAAATAGGGTGTTCGGCATTGCGCACTTTTGGCTCAAGATTTTGACAAAAAATACTCGAAATTTTAACTTAAATATTTAGTTTTTTTTTCGAAAGAAATTGTACGAGCAAATGACTAATTCGCAGAAAAAAGGCAAATAAGAATAACAAATTTCTTCGTTTAGACGAGACAATCCCAGACAAATCAAATGGAAAATCCAATACATCCTACCCTATGCTAACAATCATTCAAAATCTTTCAAAAAATTTTCAGAAGTGTTTTTCAAAATTTCCTCCTTGTATCTCCATTTGGCTTCTTTGGCCAATGCCTTCGCTTTTCGCGCCATTTCTTGTAACATTTTGCCAAAATGTTGTCGAAGAATATCCTCCTTCTGGGCCATTTTGTTTCCAATTTTGGGTGTGTCGTTTCCAAACAAATTTTGGTGGTCTTTCTCATCATTTTTCTTTTCCAATGTCTCCTCCATCATCCGCCGCCGTTGGTATTCATCACTTAGTGTCTTTAGTTGTGCCTCATTTTTCAATTGCGGTTTCCAAATTCCCGTTAAAATAAAATTGTTCAGATAAAGCCAACTCACTCTCTTCAGCATTTCATGAATTGTTCTGATGCTGCTGTCTTCGCTTAAATGAGCTCGTTGAAATGCCGTGGCATTTTCTTTGCTTTTATTACCCAACATGTTTCTTCTGTCCCCTTTCGGATAATCATCGTATTTTCCAATGAAAATTGGCTTTACATTGTCGGGCAACGGAGCAGCAAATAAAATACTGTATTTAGCTTGAACAAAAGAGGGAAACGGTGGTAAACTTTGGAAAGAAACGACAAAAACAATATAAACAATGGGTCAAAAATATTGAGAATATTTGAAAATTAAATAAAAAAAATTTCATCACTGCTAACTTTTTTTTAAAATGCTTATCTTAGGCCATAAAATATAACTTTAAAAAGCGATGCTTATTCTGTCATTTTGTGACCTTTTCCTTGGCACATTTATTTGATCGCATAAATTTTTGTTAGTTTCTTAAAAATTTAATTCTTTTTCGAATTGGTCACATTTTTTTCATTGGACCAATAAATGTCTTCTTTTTTTTTTTGCACAAAATATGCTGTCAAAATGAGTTTTTTGAAGGACTTTGTTGCCAACATTTTTAGTGGGTAAACGTCAAATGAAGGCAAAATAAAAAGAATATTTTATTTTGTAGGAAATCGGTTTACCTCTGACATACAGTCTGAAAAAATATGCATAAATATACTGTACATAGCTGTACAATTTGTAGCATTCTTTTCGCTGGAAATTTTTAAAACCACCGTTTCCACAGTTCCATTTTTCTTTTTGCATTAAATACATAATGCCAAGATTTATTTCAATCATTTGGCTCTTTGGATTAAAATCAGAGGAATACGTTTGTTCAGTGGTTGGCAGTTGTGCCACAAATTTTTCAAACTCATTATCAGTTGGCTAAAAATGGTGTAATAACTTAATGCCTGTTTTTATACTTATGCCGACATTTTGTCAATAGTTTTGAATAAACCCCCAAAATCCGATGCTTTGCCTAAACACAAAAAACATGCATTTGGCCAACAGATTTGACATTTTGCGCTTGAATGTTAAATTCGACGATTTGCTGAAAATTTATGGGCAAAAGTCAAATTTTAAAAAAGCAAAATTTCGAATTTTGACTCTACAAGGCATCAATGGAGCAGATGTCGGGTAGGCCAAATGTCCATTTGGCAAAATGTCGGCGCACCTTTTGAAAATGTTGTCAAATTTCATTTGAAAATTCTGCAAAAAGTGACACATTTCAATTCCTATAATAAAACTTACGCATCGTATCTTCATTAATTCGCTAAATTCGTATTCTTTCTCTTTTTCTAGTAAATCACATAATTTGGGTTTTGCTGTTTTTACGAGTGGTGCCTTTATAATTGCAATAGCAAATAAAAAATAGAGAGAATTATACATAAAGGGAATTTTTTTGTTGTTGAAAAAGTTGGCTTTTGTATGGCACAATTAGCTAAATTATAATACCATTTTGGCACCCATTCTAATCAGTAATCAGAGAATGGATTATCAATGCTCATTGTTTTAATAAAAAAAAGATGAGCGTTTTTTTATTAATAAAAAGGATTAACTATTTTACTAATAAAAAAATGATCATTCATCATTATATTATTAACAAAATTTTCAAATAATAATTGTTAATTTATTAATATAAACATTATTATTAATTACCATAATAATTCAGACACATAAGTAATACATGAAAATTTTTAATAAATGGACATTTAAATATTTTAGTTATAATTTATATTCAGTTGTGATGTTGGCAACAATTGTCAATCAATAGCGCATTGAGGCAAAAAAAAAACCCTAACATATTAAAAAATATTAATCAAAATAGCAAGTAAAAACGTGCCAAGTGATTTCGACAGTGTGTGAATTCATATTTATGATTAGGGCTCAGATTTTTAAGTGCTAAATATCGTTTTACCTAAATAGTTGCTAAAAAAATTGCTCTAATTCAGGGCTCCTATCGGCCGAGCCCGATTTCAAAGTACAGCCAAGCTGATTTCAAAATAAATAATGGAGAAAATTCGTCAAAATATGGTTTGTATTTTTCACCAAGGGCACGGCAGCAGTGCCGATAGGCGCCGCCGGGGAAAATATGGGTGTATTTTCGTAACAGATTTTGACCAAAAACAAACCTTTTATTGTAGCTTTTTTAGACAAATTTTGAGAAAACTTACCGAATGTCCGATGTTTTATCCAAATAAATTAAAAAACTCAATTTTTTTTTCTCACATTGACAAATCAAATACATTTCAGGAAATGTATAATATTATTTTTTCAATATATAAAAATAAAAGTATATTTTTAAAAGGGAAGAGACCATACTGAGATGATGGCCCACTTTTCCTTTTTATTTGTAACAGAAAATTTTTTCTTAGATTCCGTCCCCAAAAGTTATATAAAAGGGGTGGTCATTTCATTTTATTAATATTATAAAAGGGTGAGGGTTTTTTGATCATTTTATTAACTCATTTACCTGGAAAGTCGGATTTAAAAGTGACTGAAGACGAAATTTGAATGGAATAAAAATATTTCATAAATTTTAATGTTTTCAATAAAAAATATTGCTTCAAAAAAGACTCCGCTTAGTCCCAGTCCCGGTTGAAAATAGAGGGCCCGGAATACGTGTGCCGTGTTTTCCTGGCGCAGAAAGTCCCGATTTTTGCCAAAATCCCCAGTCCCAACCTACTCTAAATTCGATCTGGAAAATTCGGGGCCTGCAGAAAATCTCCTGATCTACACTGGTTCTAGCAGGCCGTATTTTTTTTTATTATTAAATAAAGAGACCGATCTATAAAAAAAATTTTTTGCAAACTATCGCTAAGCTTGTATTTTCGCAATCTTAAAAAAATTAGAAAAATAAAAATTAAATGTTCATTATTTAAATCTCTTGAAGCAAATTTAAATTTTTGGGAAAAAAAATTTTTTCCATTCTATTGGAATAATGGAAAAACTACCGTACCTAAAACTATCCCACTTCCCCAACTCACACGAAGATTTCAAAATGAATTGCAAAACGGTGACAATATTTGGAAATAAATCTATAAAAATTATCTCATTCTTAATCTATTCCAAATCAAAGACATTTTAAGGGGTTTCGGAGTAAACTTTCTCGACAGGATTCGGTTCACTTTGAGTTTTTGGCCTTTTTTTTTTTGCAAATTTCTTTAGTGAGCAAATAGTTGCAAGATGTCAAACTAGGTGGCAATAGTCTTAGAGGCAAATCTCCAAATGAAAAATTTGAATTTCTGGTCAAATATAAAAAAAAAACATTTTCAAAATTTTACTTGAAAAATTTTTCAGAAGGACCAGCCATGAAAACTAAATACAGTTAAGTGTAAAAGCATTGCTTAAATATTTTTAACCATAAAAGCATTCTGAAATCCCAAATATCTGAAACCGGGGTTAGTTCGGGGAAAAAAATCCAAGGTTCATAGTTTAAAAGTAAAGTTTCAAATAACTATAAAACTCCTTTAGATTTTTAAATAAAAATATTTGAAAAAATTTATGTCCTTATTTTTTATAATTTTTGACCATATTTTAGCATTTTTTTTTTTTAATCTTTTTGTGATTTTCTTTCCATGCCATAATGCATATTTTGGAATTTTTTTGTCCAAATTAATTCGACCCCTAATGATCAATGATCAATCATTTTTTTGAAATTCTTTTTTTTTTACCAATTTATGCGGTGCAAATTTTTTTATGTGGTCTACGTTTAATTTAAATTATAAATAAATAAATTCAAAAATAGAAATTTTTTGAATTTAATAGAAAGGACAGCCAGAAAGAAATTTTGAAAACACAAAATTTTAACCCTAATAACAAAAATAACCAATGAATAGAGTCATTCACAAACAATAAACTACCCTCAAGAAATATCACTGTTTCCTCGCTTCCTCCACTTCATAATCGCGCAAGTTCAAAATGACGCCTTTTTTGGCATTTCCATTGGCTTGTAGGGCCATATCTCCCATAAATTCTTTAAACTGAACACGTGCTTCTTCCAACATTTTCTCTTCTAAAATTGACGAAATGGACATGTTTTCTTTACTCGCTAAGAGCTTTTCGTAAAAGAATTACCAGTGACGACCAAATGAACTGTTTTTGATTTTTAGAAGCTGCGGTAAATTTTAATTTGTATTTTTTTTATTGAAGCACCAATGGCACCCCTAACTTTTATTAGTGATGTTCGAGAGTCTCGGTCTCGAGTCTCGACTCGAGAAAAGTCTCGGGTTTTTTCTGGTCTCGGTCTCGGTATCGAGTCTCGGGGTCAAGTCTCGGCCTCGAGTCTCGGGGTCAAGTCTCGGTCTCGGTCTCGAGTCTCGGGGAATTTTCGGTCTCGAACATCACTAACTTTTATGTGCAAGATTTGTTACTAAAAAACACTCCAATTTTTCAAAATTTTCCCGTCGGCGCCTATCGGCACCGCCGCCCGCCGCGCCCTTAGTGAAAAATACAAACCATTTGAATAAATTAACAATTTTTATTGCATATAAATAGAATTTTTGGAGGAGTCTATTTGGAATTTACAAATTCTCCCCCTTATGTACGCAGGGTTTGCAAATGTGAGGCTTTAGCCTCATTTTGCGGTTTTTTGGGAAGCTGATAAGGCTAAATTTTTAAAATGAATTGTGGTTTTTTTAAACGGAGTATAAATCCCTTAAAACTTGAAAAAACTGGAATTTAAATCATTTTAGAATAATTTATAAACACAAAAAGGGCCTATTATCCGGCAAAACCCGTTGTACAGGAAAAGAGTCAAAAAATGTTGGACATATACCCAAAAGTCAGTGGCGTGCCATCACTTACCCTCAGTTTGAGGCTTTTCCTCCGACGAATCTTCCGGTATTTTGTAACCCAAATGCTCCTCATTTATAATCATCGGTGGTACAACACTCATGCTGGAGGAGAATATGTCTTCAATCCATTCGTTATTGTCCTTGCCAAATTCCACTCCAAAACATTCGTTCGCAATTCTTGCCATGAACTTCAAGTCTTCAAGTATTACATTACAAAAAATATTTCCATCGTACGCAAAATTTGGTTTCTCTACGGTATCTCCGATGTGAACATGGAACAAATATTCATACAGTACATTCAAACATTTACGAAACATTGTCCATTCATTTTTATTTTGAACCTTGACATTTTTGCTTAGAAAATGCTCTCTCATATTGTACAGAAGGGCAAGATGAGTGCCGTAAATTTGTGCCAAACGTTGCTTGCTTTCAGCATTGGTTACCCCATTTTCTGTGCAAAATTCCTCAAAAGCAACGGGCCCTTTCACAAAGGCGAGAAAAGCTTCTTCATCGACCTAATTAAGTTACTCTGTGTTTGTTGGCTTTAATTTCGGAAATTGTGAATCTTTTTGAGGGAAAGTTATTTTTTCAGAAAAAATATTTACAAATACCATTTTTCATTTCGGGTTCTGGGGTTTCTGTTTTTCCAACCCCTTTCACCCTTTCAAAGGGAAAAGCTTAACTCTCGGGGACGCCCCTAATTAAGGGAATGCCTCTGTTTCAGGAATAAAGAATTATAAAATAATATTTTTTAAATAAATTTATTTTCATTTTACAAAATTACCTGTATTAAAACGGCGTTTGAGGCGGGTAAAAACAGACAATAAAAAATGAACGGAAAATAAAACAATATAAAATAAATCATTTTCCTAAAAAAGAAAAGGTTAATATTTTTCTCTTTAAAATTGCTAAAATAAGCAGGTAGGTATTAAAAATGGGAAAATTTCCATAAAACTTCCATCTGTATGTACAAAATTAATTTAAGGAGTGAGTTTAGGCAATAATAAATTATGAGAGAATGAATTTTACATGTAAATATGCCAACAAAATATTTTCAAAAGAGATAAACCTTTCTTGCTATATTTGAAAATATAATAGATTTTCATTTTCCTTTATTATTAAATTTTATATTATGGGGTGCCTGCCATATACGAATGCACATATTCATAGAAAAGCAATTTTAGAAATAAAATGCTTAAATCAATAATATTAAGAAAAATAAAAAAATTATTGGCTGCCTACTGCACTTATTAACTTGGTTTGAAGCTCTTTTTTTTGCATATTTTACTCAGAATTTAAAAATTCACCAAAAAAAAATAAAAATAAAAATTGACCTGTAATGATCGCCCTTTAATTTTTAAAAAATGAATACACCTAAGGCCCGCCGGAATTAGAGAGGAACTAATTTTATTTGTCAAAAAATCTAAGTTCACATTGACCGATGAAGAATAATTCTATAGTGATGGAGAATTGACCCTTTTTTGTTTTAATGGAACAATCTTCGGGTCGTCGTGAATTTGCTTGGTGCTATACTGGTACATAAAAATTGAAAAGAATAATTAAAGCGAGTCTTTGAAGACGAAAATGGCGAAATTAGGTATATTATGCTTCTTCGAAAAATTCATTGGATGTTGTGCGGTACAACAAGTCGAAGGGCAGTTTTTAGATGCATTTTTCTGCCCCTTTTTTGCCATATTCGCATTAGTTAAAGGGTGAGAAAATTTTATTTTGAGTGTGTTTTAGCATTGTAAAAATTAAGCTGTTGTTAAGGCTATTAGCAAGCCAAAAATAAAATTAAATTTTCATTATTTAAATCTCTTGAAGCAAATTTAAATTTTTGGGAAAAAAAATTTTTTCCATTCTATTGGAATAATGGAAAAACTACCGTACCTAAAACTATCCCACTTCCCCAACTCACACGAAGATTTCAAAATGAATTGCAAAACGGTGACAATATTTGGAAATAAATCTATAAAAATTATCTCATTCTTAATCTATTCCAAATCAAAGACATTTTAAGGGGTTTCGGAGGTAAACTTTCTCGACAGGATTCGGTTCACTTGAGTTTTTGGCCTTTTTTTTTTTTGCAAATTTCTTTAGTGAGCAAATAGTTGCAAGATGTCAAACTAGGTGGCAATAGTCTTAGAGGCAAATCTCCAAATGAAAAATTTGAATTTCTGGTCAAATATAAAAAAAAAACATTTTCAAATTTTACTTGAAAATTTTTCAGAAGGACCAGCCATGAAACTAAATACAGTTAAGTGTAAAAGCATTGCTTAAATATTTTTAACCATAAAAGCATTCTGAAATCCCAAATATCTGAAACCGGGGTTAGTTCGGGGAAAAAAAATCCAAGGTTCATAGTTTAAAAGTAAAGTTTCAAATAACTATAAAACTCCTTTAGATTTTTAAATAAAAATATTTGAAAAATTTATGTCCTTATTTTTTATAATTTTTGACCATATTTTAGCATTTTTTTTTTTTAATCTTTTTGTGATTTTCTTTCCATGCCATAATGCATATTTTGGAATTTTTTTGTCCAAATTAATTCGACCCCTAATGATCAATGATCAATCATTTTTTTGAAATTCTTTTTTTTTACCAATTTATGCGGTGCAAATTTTTTTATGTGGTCTACGTTTAATTTAAATTATAAATAAATAAATTCAAAATAGAAATTTTTTGAATTTAATAGAAAGGACAGCCAGAAAGAAATTTTGAAAACACAAAATTTTAACCCTAATAACAAAAATAACCAATGAATAGAGTCATTCACAAACAATAAACTACCCTCAAGAAATATCACTGTTTCCTCGCTTCCTCACTTCATAATCGCGCAAGTTCAAAATGACGCCTTTTTTGGCATTTCCATTGGCTTGTAGGGCCATATCTCCCATAAATTCTTTAAACTGAACACGTGCTTCTTCCAACATTTTCTCTTCTAAAATTGACGAAATGGACATGTTTTCTTTACTCGCTAAGAGCTTTTCGTTAAAAGAATTACCAGTGACGACCCAAATGAACTGTTTTTGATTTTTAGAAGCTGCGGTAAATTTTAATTTGTATTTTTTTTTATTGAAGCACCAATGGCACCCCTAACTTTTATTAGTGATGTTCGAGAGTCTCGGTCTCGAGTCTCGACTCGAGAAAAGTCTCGGGTTTTTTCTGGTCTCGGTCTCGGTATCGAGTCTCGGGGTCAAGTCTCGGCCTCGAGTCTCGGGGTCAAGTCTCGGTCTCGGTCTCGAGTCTCGGGGAATTTTCGGTCTCGAACATCACTAACTTTTATGTGCAAGATTTGTTACTAAAAACACTCCAATTTTTCAAAATTTTCCCGTCGGCGCCTATCGGCACCGCCGCCCGCTGCGCCCTTAGTGAAAAATACAAACCATTTGAATAAATTAACAATTTTTTATTACATATAAATAAAATTATTGGAGTCTACTTGGAGTTTACAAATTCTCCCCCTTATGTACGCAGGGTTTGCAAATGTGAGGCTTTAGCCTCATTTTGCGGTTTTTTGGGAAGCTGATAAGGCTAAATTTTTAAAATGAAGCTTTGATGCTTTTTGTGGTTTTTTTAAACAGAGTATAAATCCCTTAAAACTTGAAAAAACTGGAATTTAAATCATTTTAGAATAATTTATAATCACAAAAAGGGCCTATTATCCGGCAAAACCCGTTGTACAGGAAAAGAGTCAAAAAATGTTGGACATATACCCAAAAGTCAGTGGCGTGCCATCACTTACCCTCAGTTTGAGGCTTTTCCTCCGACGAATCTTCCGGTATTTTGTAACCCAAATGCTCCTCATTTATAATCATCGGTGGTACAACACTCATGCTGGAGGAGAATATGTCTTCAATCCATTCGTTATTGTCCTTGCCAAATTCCACTCCAAAACATTCGTTCGCAATTCTTGCCATGAACTTCAAGTCTTCAAGTATTACATTACAAAAAATATTTCCATCGTACGCAAAATTTGGTTTCTCTAGGGTATCTCCGATGTGAACATGGAACAAATATTCATACAGTACATTCAAACATTTACGAAACATTGTCCATTCATTTTTATTTTGAACCTTGACATTTTTGCTTAGAAAATGCTCTCTCATATTGTACAGAAGGGCAAGATGAGTGCCGTAAATTTGTGCCAAACGTTGCTTGTTTTTAGCATTGGTTACCCCATTTTCTGTGCAAAATTCCTCAAAAGCAACGGGCCCTTTCACAAAGGCGAGAAAAGCTTCTTCATCGACCTAATTAAGTTACTCTGTGTTTGTTGGCTTTAATTTCGGAAATTGTGAATCTTTTTGAGGGAAAGTTATTTTTTCAGAAAAAATATTTACAAATACCATTTTTCATTTCGGGTTCTGGGGATTCTGTTTTTCCAACCCCTTTCACCCTTTCAAAGGGAAAAGCTTAACTCTGGGACGCCCCTAATTAAGGGAATGCCTCTGTTTCAGGAATAAAGAATTATAAAATAATATTTTTTAAATAAATTTATTTTCATTTTACAAAATTACCTGTATTAAAACGGCGTTTGAGGCGGGTAAAAACAGACAATAAAAAATGAACGGAAAATAAAACAATATAAAATAAATCATTTTCCTAAAAAAGAAAAGGTTAATATTTTTCTCTTTAAAATTGCTAAAATAAGCAGGTAGGTATTAAAATGGGAAAATTTCCACAAAACTTCCATCTGTGATGTACAAAATTAATTTAAGGAGTGAGTTTAGGCAATAATAAATTATGAGAGAATGAATTTTACATGTAAATATGCCAACAAAATATTTTCAAAAGAGATAAACCTTTCTTGCTATATTTGAAAATATAATAGATTTTCATTTTCCTTTATTATTAAATTTTATATTATCGGGTGCCTGCCATATACGAATGCACATATTCATAGAAAAGCAATTTTAGAAATAAAATGCCTAAATCAATAATATTAAGAAAAATAAAAAAATTATTGGCTGCCTACTGCACTTATTAACTTGGTTTGAAGCTCTTTTTTTTTTTGCATATTTTACTCAGAATTTAAAAATTCACCAAAAATAAAAATTGACCTGTAATGATCGCCCTTTAATTTTTAAAAAATGAATACACCTAAGGCCCGCCGGAATTAGAGAGGAACTAATTTTATTTGTCAAAAAATCTAAGTTCACATTGACCGATGAAGAATAATTCTATAGTGATGGAGAATTGACCCTTTTTTGTTTTAATGGAACAATCTTCGGGTCGTCGTGAATTTGCTTGGTGCTATACTGGTACATAAAAATTGAAAAGAATAATTAAAGCGAGTCTTTGAAGACGAAAATGGCGAAATTAGGTATATTATGCTTCTTCGAAAAATTCATTGGATGTTGTGCGGTACAACAAGTCGAAGGGCAGTTTTTAGATGCATTTTTCTGCCCCTTTTTTGCCATATTCGCATTAGTTAAAGGGTGAGAAAATTTTATTTTGAGTGTGTTTTAGCATTGTAAAAATTAAGCTGTTGTTAAGGCTATTAGCAAGCCAAAAATAAAATTAAATTTTCTCAATTTATTTTTCAGTTTGCTTTTTTTCATTTTTTGCATGTGACTATCATACTAATTTGTGATCAGGTCTGTTCCCGAGGCCGTTCTGGGGTGGGGCCTCATTGTCTCCTATCATTCTCTAATCAGTGGCACGTCGGGGATGGCATGCCCCAGATGATCGAATGAGGGTGAAACACTTTGGCATTATTTATACCATGAAATGAATTTTTTTCGGTACCTGCCAAAATTTCGCGTGAATCCGCCATTTTTACTGAATTTTCGACTTATTAAAGCCATAATTTTTCTAAGAACAACCAAATTAAATAATCTTGGTATCGTACGATAGCCCTTGAATTTGTCTATGTGTTGTATAAATTTCAAAAAATTATATATATATATATATAGGGTTTTTAAGAGTTATATCAATTTTTTTCATTTTTTGTCACAATTTTTTAAAACTTTTTACGAAATCTTCTGAAACTTAGCAAGCTAACAGAAACAAATAAGAGGTTATTGGATGATACCAAGATTACTTAATTTATTGCGTCTGAGAAAAATATGACTACATTTATTTAAAAATACAGTAAAAATGGCGGATTCACGAATTCAGCAACAGCAATTAACAGTTTATGATGTATGGTTGACAAAATTGGCTGGCAGTTACTCATTTTATTCTGTGCCAAAATTAATAAAGGTTACGAGAACAAATTTGAGCAAATTATTGGCAGTGAGACATTATTGTTGAAAAATGGGGACCAATTGGTGGACTAGACAACTGAACACGAAAAATCATATCTTACAAAAAATTTGACAAAATGAATTTGCATTATGAGAAAGTTCCAAAGCTTGACACAATTTTGAGAATTTTCCACGGATGAACAAAGGAAGGCGACTGAGCTATCTTATTTACCTTTTTTTAGTGTATTATCCTTTTTTTTTGGGTTTCAACTAGGTGATTACAGCTTTCTTTATTTCCGACAAAAAGCTCATCATAATTTTTATAAAAAAACACTATTTTAAACAAAATATTCCCTATTTTATGGCGGCATTTACAAAAAGCCCATAATGGTGGAATTAAGAAACAACCTAGCAACAGTTCGTTTTCCTTTTTTCTATCTTTGAATTATCTTTTTTCTTCTTGATTTTTTGAGATAATCTATTGTTTTTTTTCTCGTATTGGACAATTTTTGATTTGTTCGCTCGGTATTATTTATGTGTTTCAGATACTGGGAAAAATGGGATTTCATTTTCCAAAATAGGATGTAAATCCCCCTCTTTTAGAAGACCCACTCCCCTTCTATTAGAAGTCACACTCTATTAGAAGAACCGTTCTATTAAAATAACCTCACTATTTAAAAATTTCCTTTGGCGCCGCCTATTGGCTCTGTCGGATAAATCTCAAAGAATTTTGCAATATTTTCTAATAAAACTTGAAAGATAAGTAAATTAGACAAATCTCTTAATAATTCATCCAATTTTGAGACAAATTCTTTTTTATCGGAGTGCCTCAACTGCGGACAGACAACTCCGGACCAGAGCTGGACGAAATGTTCGCTTTCGTTTCGAATTTCGTGAATTTTGTGCCTTTTGGGGCGATTCGTTTTCGTTTCATTTCATAATTTTTTCCCTTGTCTCGTCCAGAGCAGAGATGTACGAAATAAGGAAAAAAAAAATTTAGGAAACGAAACGAAATAAAATTTTATGAAACGAAATCTGCAAAAAATTTTTTGACGAAACGAAACACGAAACGAAACCGGCAATTTTTTTTTTGACGAACCGAAACAACGAGATTTTGGAAAAACGTTTTTCTTTAAATAAAATATAACACATTCTATTAATTCGAGTTGGCCGATACCGGTTCTTTTGTTACCGGTACTAACCGGACCTTTTTTTCAAGGAAAAATTTAGAAAAAATAATAAAATTCAAAAAACTAAACCTTTGGCCAATTAAAAAAAGTCCGTATCAAAATCATGGATGGCAATAAAATTTCAAAAATTTTTGGGGTCAAAAATTTTGTATGAAAGAGGCCCAATTTTTGTGGTTCTTGAGACAAATTTTAAGAAACCCTAAGCGAATTGGGGTCCGGTGGCGCCGATAGGCGCCGCGGGGGAAAATTTTGAAAATTTTGTTAACAGATTTTGAACAAAAAATGTCCAATTTTGGTGGACCTTCCTTGCTATAAATTTTGATAAACCCTAAGCAAATTTGGGTCCGGTAGTGCCGATAGGCGCCATCGGAAATTTTTTTTAAAATTTGTGTCAAATTTGTTAACGGAATCTAGCCTAAAAATGGCCACTTTTGAAGATTTTTCTCAAAAAACCCTATCTTTAGGAGTGTGTTTTCGTTTCGTGTTTAGTGTAAAATTACTGGAAACACGAAACGAAACTGGCTATTTTTTTTAGACGAAACGAAATTCGAAACGAAACCCAAAAAATTTTACGAAACGAAACGAAACACGAAACGCCCAAAAAAGCACGAAATTCACGAAACTCGAAACAAAACAAAACGTTTCGTGCATCTCTGATTGGGACGACCCAAATGGTGATTAATTCTGTTTTCACATCCCGTTGGCCCTCGGGAAAGGTTTTTTTTTTTAAATAAAAATTGGAAAGAGGTGTACTGTACTTAAAAAATGTATTGTGATTTGTCTATTGTGTTGTGGTTAGTATGGGCTCAAAATTCTGCTACCTCCTCGCGGTGAGCCCGGAAACAGAGTTAATTTTAAAAATAATATTTTGGTTTTCCTTGCAATGGAATAGCTCTGGCTAAAGCAGAATAAATTTGTCTAATTTTGGGCATAAAATTAAATTTAAATTTTTTTTTTAATTTGATTAGAATAAATTTTCGGCGCGCAATCTGTTTCTTTTGTCCGTCATAATCAGGGTAGCCAGATAAAAATTGTCTGTGTTTTGGTAACAGATTTACACCAAAAAAGCCCGGTTTTTGTGAATTTTTGAGAAAAATTTTGAGAAAACATAGGCGAAAGGGGTCCCAGTGGTGCCGATGGCGCCGCTAGGAAAAATTTTGAAAATTTGAGTCGGATTTGCTAACAGATTTTGCCTCAAAAATGATTCTATTTTGAGGTTTTTGGCTTTTCTGCTCCTTTTTTCTAAAAAAACCACAAAAAGCCACAGCAAATCACTAAAAACCTCAAATCCTCATTTTGAAAACTCAATCCTACATTCTTACCAGTATTTTTATCGTCTATTCCTCGGGTTGGGGAAAAATTGGGGTTTGGGTTCGGGTTTCGGGCGGCAACACTGGTTTGCAGTAAACTTAAAACATTTTATCCAGTTATTTAATTGCTTAACAATGTCTTAATGAAAGTTTTAAAACACGTAGAGCATTCGCGTGGTATCAAAGTTGTAGAATTTGATCAAGTTAGAAAAAAGTTATTGGGTTCTAATTGGCTGGTCCGCAGTTCTCGCGGTTCTTTGAATCAAGCTTGGCCGATCCGAGCCCAGTGCTAATAAATATATGTCACCTATCTGTATTTTATTGCCCTTTTTCTTAACAATTTAGTTAATAATCCAAAACATGAGTTAAAAAAGTACTGGACCAGGGTTAATGACAACTTACTGTAAAATCTCTCTATAGCCTTTCAAGTAGGGTTTAGCCCCGACCCGACGTCCCCGACCCGACCCGAAGCCATTTTTGGGCCTCATCCCCGACCCGATCCCCGACATCCCATCCCCGGCGTTCCCCGTTCCCCGACATATCATCCCCGTGTCCCCGACAAAAAATAAGCACTGGTAAGAATGGCGGTCTGAACAAGAAATTGTTGAGAAAAAATGGAGAAATGGGAATTATTTGAATTATTAAACATTTCGCCATTTCCCTTTTCTCTCTTCCACCTTTTTTATTTTGTTGTCTCTTTTTTCATTTTTAGCCTGAGACTATTTGTGTCAAACTGAAAATGCATTGGTATTTAAGCCTTCTTTTTTTGTTCGTTTATTAAAAACCTTTAGCAAAATCAAGACATTTCAAGATTTTTGGGTAAAGAAGACCTCCAAAAAAGGGCTGATGAGCAAATCGCTAGGCTTATGATTCGGTCTAATTGCTCGTTTCTGTTTGTCGAAACTCCTGAGTTGCTTTTTTATTAACGATTCTATGCTTTGTGAGTCAAAAAACATATATTGATTTTTGAAAAAAAAAATTTAAATTTCTTATTCCCCGATCGGGGTCCCCGTTCCCCGACAATTTTGACCGTCCCCGACCCGATCCCCGACACTCCATCCCCGGCTCTCCCCGTTCCCCGACATTCTTGTCCCCGAAGGGTCGGGGCTTAACCCTACTTTCAAGATTTTGATAAAGCAACTTGTTCCAGCACATTTTTTTAAAGTGTAGTTTTACGATGGTGGAGGGGCGCGAAAATTATTTAATGTTTCTTTTTTCCTCGCTAAAATTTCACCTGAAAAATTAAAAAATTTGGTTTACAACCTTTGGGATACAAGCAATTTTCAAAATTTTCTTCGAACATGAGAAATAAAGAAAAAACTCAAGAACTTTGTTTTTTATGCATTTCATCGAATGGAAGGAAGAATGGGATGTAGGAAAAAAAGTATGATAATCACAAAGGGTACCCCTAAGGGCAATAATCTGTCTTCATCACAATGATCATTCATTAATCAATCAGTGATCAATCTTCCATCAATCAATAACCCATGCTTTCATCGATTAAAAAAACTCATTCAACAATTAATGTTGGCCACATTATTTGAAAAAATGGTGACATCAGCAGTGTTTCATAGTTCATCTCATATTCCTTTTTTTTCTCTGCTTTTTGGCTCGCTTTTCCCGTTCTTTCCTCAGCCGATGCTGTATTTAGAATTTGGCTTATTTCAAGTGCCAACTCTTCAATTTTTGCCCGTGAATTTGATGCCATTCCCACCCATTTTGCCAGCATTGCTTCAATGTATTGGTCAAATTGGTGTCGAATGAAATCTATTCAAATTGTTCACTATTACGGTACTTATGCTCTTACAAAGGGAGATTCTCAGGTGTCCGTGGCATTTCGGAATGAAACTTGGTAGGTGGGTAGAGTACCCCTAGGTTCTTAAGAAAAATGTTATTTTTTTGTGCCGATCAAAAAATTCTTTTTGAAAGAATCAACATTAGTATAAGCTTATTAAATATAGCAAAAATTTGTGACGCAAAGGAATTGATTTTTTGACCAAATAATGGGCATAAAAAGGTAAAAATAAGGAAAGAAAAAAAATTCGCGCAGTTGGGGTTTGAACCTGTGAGGAAAAAATCTGAACCCAGAGCACAACCTCCACACCAGAAACGCCGATGCTCTTGTTGTTTTATTTGTTTATTTATTCAACCCTTAAAATTTCAAATCTTTGGCACGTCATAACTCGGCACTCAGACTCATTCGGCAAAAAAAAATAACCGTTTTCTTAAGAACCTAGGGGTACTCTACCCACCCACCAAGTTTCATTCCGAAATGCCACGGACACCTGAGAACCTCCCTTTGTTAGAGTCTCTTTTTTTAGTTAAATTAATTAAACCGTAAAAAGACCTCAAAAGCAGAATCACCTTCATAAATATCAGCACTTATTTGTTGTGGTTGTTCTTCATTTCTTGTTTCTAGTGTCACTTGTACGATAACATTTTCTAACGAGAACTTCGGTTTTCCTAAATTGTTTAAATTTTGTTGTTTATGCCCATCAGTTGCCGCTTATAAAAAATCATAATCCCTTGTAAAACATAGGAAAATCCCGGTTTACCACGAAAATCAGGGCGGCTATATTACGCCTATGCACTTCCTATACACTGGGACAACTTTTTTTAATAAAGTTTTTTTCAGAAACAGATTTTTTATTTGAAAAGGGGGTGTGAGCCGGGGTGGCGATAGGAGCCACCGGGAGAAATTAGAAATCTGAATGTATTTTAGTAACGATTTAGGAGATGCATCGTTTGCGCCCCAAAATTTGCGCCGCTACATTTGCGCCCCGATATTTGGGACCATTAGAGGAAAAATTTAGTTTAGAACGGGGGTCGTAGAGGTGCTTAATTCCTTCCGGAAACTTGGGAACATGCATGATTCAGTACTAGCAGATATTGGAAGAACCAACAGTACAAAGGAAGTGACAATTGAATTGATTAATGACTGATATTCATAGTATTCTTCCGTTAGCCCTTAGGGAAGAATTCAATTTGTTAACTAATGGGCGCAAATGTGCGGGGCGCAAATGTAGCGGCATGAATGCGGGGCGCAAATGTGCGGGGCGCAAATGTAGGGGCGCAAATGATCAGTCACCACGATTTGTAACAAAAAAAGCCTGGCACGCGTAAAAAAAACGCCAATGAGATTATCGGGCGGCGGCGAATTTTTTGTAGTCAAAAAACAACAAAATACTCCCAAACCGAAACAGAAATCCACCACAATTCATTTGTCCGGCAATAGTTTTTTTATATCAAAAAAACATAAGTAAAAACAAGCCCAAGGCAAAGGTATCCCAAAAACCTGTTATTTACCATAAATATTTTATTTTACATTACTAAGGCATTAGATGTGTCCAGAATTGGAGAAATTGTCACTGGACGATGCGGAAAGAAAAGGAGGCCGACGACGCACCAATCACTCGGATGTCGGCGTGCCTTCCGGCTGGGATCGGGGCAATGGTCATCAAAATGTTTGCTTTGGTAGGCACAATTATTGCAAATGATAATGGGTATACTGTAGGTTATTCAATAAGTTTATTTGTTGTGCAATTATTTATTATTATTCTATTATGCTAATTTCAGCCACTGCTTTTGCTGCAGAAAGCAGTCAGCGACGGCCGAAAAAGAATTTGGCGGCGAAAATTGACCAAATCGAGTCGCGACTCCTTTTTGGTGGTCAACTGGGCGCAATGGACAAGTTTCGCTCGGAAATGGACCGTGTGGTGAAAATGCTGGATGAAATGTTCACTACAATTTAACATATAGGAGCGAAGCGTATGGAAGGGTAATATGGTGGCTAATAAGGGAATGAGGCATTGAACTAACTAATTACTCTTTATATTTTTTAATAACAACAGATGAGCTTTTTTTATTAATAAAAGGATTAACTATTTTACTAATAAAAATGATCATTCATCATTATATTATTAACAAATATTTTCAAATAATAATTGTTAATTTATTTTATAACTTATTATTAATTACCATAATAGTCAGCCACATAAGATACATACTGAAAATTTAATAAATGGACATTTATTTTGTTTATTTATTTATTCGTTGATGTTTGGCAACATTGTCAATCATATAGCGCATTGAGGCAAAAAAAAACCCTAACTATTAAAATAATAAACAAAATAGCAAGTAAAACGTGCCAGTGATTTCGACAGTGTGTGAATTCATTTATTTAGTAGGCTCAGATTTTTAAGTGCTAAATATCGTCCTAATAGTTGCTAAAAAATTGCTCTAATTCGAGGTCCTATCGGCCGAGCCCGATTTCAAAGTAATAATGGAGAAAATTCTTCAAAATTTTATCATTGGTAATTAAAATTTTTGTATTTTTCACCAAGGGCCGGCAGCAGTGCCGATAGGCGCCGCCGGGGAAATATGGGTGTATTTTCGTAACAGATTTTGACCAAAAACAAACCTTTTATTGTAGCTTTTTTAGACAAATTTTGAAAAACTTACCGAATGTCCGATTTTTTATCCAATAAATTAAAAAACTCCAATTTTTTTTCTCACATTGACAAATCATACATTTCAGGAAATGTATAATATTATTTTTTCAATATATAAAAAAAAAGTATATTTTAAAAGAGAAGAGACCATACTGAGATGATGGCCCACTTTTTCCTTTTTTTGTACAAAAATTTTTTTCCTTAGATTCCGTCCCCAAAAGTTATATAAAAGGGGTGGTCATTTCATTTTATTAATATTATAAAAGGTGAGGGTTTTTTTGATCATTTTATTAACTCATTTACCTGGAAAGTCGGATTTAAAAGTGACTGAAGACGAAATTTGAATGGAATAAAATATTCATAATTTTAATGTTTTCAATAAAAAAATATTGCTTCAAAAAAGACTCCGCTTAGTCCCAGTCCCGGTTGAAAATAGAGGGCCCGGAATACGTGTGCCGTGTTTTCCTGGCGCGGAAAGTCCCGATTTTTGCCAAAATCCCCAGTCCCACCCTACTCTAAATTCGATCTGGAAAATTCGGGCCTGCAGAAAATCTCCTGATCTACACTGTTCTAGCAGGCCGTATTTTTTTTTATTATTAATAAATAAACACACGATCTATAAAAAAATTTTTTGCAAACTATCGCTAAGCTTGTATTTTCGCAATCTAAAAAAATTAGAAAAATAAATTAAATGTTCATTATTTAAATCTCTTGAAAGCAAATTTAATTTTTGGTAAAAAAATTTTTCCATTCTATTGGAATAATGGAAAAACTACCGTACCTAAAACTATCCCACTTCTCCAACTCACACGAAGATTTCAAATGAATTGCAAAACGGTGACAATATTTGGAAATAAATCTATAAAATTATCTCATTCTTAATCTATTCCAAATCAAGACATTTTAAGGGGTTTCGGAGTAAACTTTCTCGACAGGATTCGGTTCACTTTGAGTTTTTGGCCTTTTTTTTTTTTGCAAATTTCTTTAGTGAGCAAATAGTTGCAAGATGTCAAACTAGGTGCAATAGTCTTAGAGGCAAATCTCCAAATGAAAAATTTGAATTTCTGGTCAATATAAAAAAAAAAACATTTTCAAAATTTTACTTGAAAATTTTTCAGAAGGACCAGCCATGAAAACTAAATACAGTTAAGTGTAAAAGCATTGCTTAAATATTTTTAACCATAAAAGCATTCTGAAATCCCAAATATCTGAAACCGGGGTTAGTTCGGGGAAAAAAATCCAAGGTTCATAGTTTAAAAAAAGTTTCAAAATACATAAACTCCTTAGTTTTTAAATAAAAATATTTGAAAAAATTTATGTCCTTATTTTTATAATTTTTGACCATATTTTAGCATTTTTTTTTTTAATCTTTTTGTGATTTTCTTCCCATGCCATAATGCATATTTTGGAATTTTTTGTCAAATTAATTCGACCCCTAATGATCAATGATCAATATCTTTTTTGAAATTCTTTTTTTTTACCAATTTATGCGGTGCAAATTTTTTTATGTGGTCTACGTTTAATTTAATTATAAATAAATAAATTCAAAATAGAATTTTTTGAATTTAATAGAAAGGACAGCCGAAAGAAATTTTGAAAACACAAATTTTAACCCAATAACAAAATAAAACCAATGAATAGAGTCATCCAAACAATAAACTACCCTCAAGAAATATCACTGTTTCCTCGCTTCCTCCACTTCATAATCGCGCAAGTTCAAAATGACGCCTTTTTGGGCATTTCCATTGGCTTGTAGGGCCTATCTCCCATAAATTCTTTAAACTGAACACGTGCTTCTTCCAACATTTTCTCTTCTAAAATTGACGAAATGGACATGTTTTCTTTACTCGCTAAGAGCTTTTCGTAAAAGATTACCATGCGACGCAAATGAACTGTTTTTGATTTTTAGAAGCTGCGGTAAATTTTATATTTGTATTTTTTTTTATTGAAGCACCAATGGCACCCCTAACTTTTATTAGTGATGTTCGAGAGTCTCGGTCTCGAGTCCGACTCGAGAAAAGTCTCGGGTTTTTTCTGGTCTCGGTCTCGGTATCGAGTCTCGGGGTCAAGTCTCGGCCTCGGTCTCGGGTCAAGTCTCGGTCTCGGTCTCGAGTCTCGGGGAATTTTTCGGTCTCGAACATCACTAACTTTTATGTGCAAGATTTGTTACTAAAACACTCCAATTTTTCAAAATTTTCCCGTCGGCGCCTATCGGCACCGCCGCCCGCTCGCCCTTAGTGAAAAATACAAACCATTTGAATAAATTAACAATTTTTTATTACATATAATAAATTATTGGAGTCTACTTGGAGTTTACAAATTCTCCCCCTTATGTACGCAGGGTTTGCAAATGTGAGGCTTTAGCCTCATTTTGCGGTTTTTTGGGAAGCTGATAAGGCTAAATTTTTAAAATGAAGCTTTGATGCTTTTTGTGGTTTTTTTAAACAGAGTATAAATCCCTTAAAACTTGAAAAAAACTGGAATTTAAATCATTTAGAATAATTTATAATCACAAAAAGGGCCTATTATCCGGCAAAACCCGTTGTACAGGAAAAGAGTCAAAAAATGTTGGACATATACCCAATCAGTGGCGTCCATCACTTACCCTCAGTTTGAGGCTTTTCCTCCTCCGCGAATCTTCCGGTATTTTGTAACCCAAATGCTCCTCATTTATAATCATCGGTGGTACAACACTCATGCTGGAGGAGAATATGTCTTCATCCATTCGTTATTGTCCTTGCCAAATTCCACTCCAAAACATTCGTTCGCAATTCTTGCCATGAACTTCAAGTCTTCAAGTATTACATTACAAAAATATTTCCATCGTACGCAAATTTGGTTTCTCTAGGGTATCTCCGATGTGAACATGGACAAATATTCATACAGTACATTCAAACATTTACGAAACATTGTCCATTCATTTTATTTTGAACCTTGACATTTTTGCTTAGAAAATGCTCTCTCATATTGTACAGAAGGGCAAGATGAGTGCCGTAAATTTGTGCCAAACGTTGCTTGTTTTTTAGCATTGGTTACCCCATTTTCTGTGCAAATTCCTCAAAAGCAACGGGCCCTTTCACAAAGGCAGAAAAGCTTCTTCATCGACCTAATTAAGTTACTCTGTGTTTGTTGGCTTTAATTTCGGAAATTGTGAATCTTTTTGAGGGAAAGTTATTTTTTCAGAAAAATATTTACAAATACCATTTTTCATTTCGGGTTCTGGATTCTGTTTTTCCAACCCCTTTCACCCTTTCAAGGGAAAAGCTTAACTCTGGGACGCCCCTAATTAAGGGAATGCCTCTGTTTCAGGAATAAAGAATTATAATAATATTTTTTAAATAAATTTATTTTCATTTTACAAAATTACCTGTATTAAAACGGCTTTTGAGGCGGGTAAAACAGACAATAAAAATGAACGGAAAATAAACATATAAAATAAATCATTTTCCTAAAAAAGAAAAGGTTAATATTTTCTCTTTAAAATTGCTAAAATAAGCAGGTAGGTATTAAAATGGGAAAATTTCCACAAACTTCCATCTGTGATGTACAAATTAATTTAAGGAGTGAGTTTAGGCAATAATAAATTATAGAGAATGAATTTTACATGTAAATATGCCAACAAAATATTTTCAAAGAGATAAACCTTTCTTGCTATATTTGAAAATATAATAGATTTTCATTTTCCTTTATTATTAAATTTTATATTATCGGGTCCTGCCATATCGAATGCACATATTCATAGAAACAATTTTAGAAATAAAATGCCTAAATCAATAATATTAAGAAAATAAAAAAATTATTGGCTGCCTACTGCCTTATTAACTTGGTTTGAAGCTCTTTTTTTTTTTGCATATTTTACTCAGAATTTAAAATTCACCAAAAATAAAAATTGACCTGTAATGATCGCCCTTTAATTTTTAAAAAATGATACACCTAAGGCCCGCCGGAATTAGAGAGGAACTAATTTTATTTGTCAAAAAATCTAAGTTCACATTGACCGATGAAGAATAATTCTATAGTGATGGAGAATTGACCCTTTTTTGTTTTAATGGAACAATCTTCGGGTCGTCGTGAATTTGCTTGTGCTATACTGGTACATAAAATTGAAAAGAATAATTAAAGCGAGTCTTTGAAGACGAAAATGGCGAAATTAGGTATATTATGCTTCTTCGAAAAATTCATTGGATGTTGTGCGGTACAACAAGTCGAAGGGCAGTTTTTAGATGCATTTTTCTGCCCCTTTTTTGCCATATTCGCATTAGTTAAAGGGTGAAAAATTTTATTTTGAGTGTTGTTTTAGCATTGTAAAATTAAGCTGTTGTTAAGGCTATTAGCAAGCCAAAATAAAATTAAATTTTCCAATTTATTTTTCAGTTTGCTTTTTCATTTTTTTTTTGCATGTGACTATCATACTAATTTGTGATCAGTGTCTGTTCCCGAGGCCGTTCTGGGTGTGGGCCTCATTGTCTCCTTCATTCTCTAATCGATGGGCACGTCGGGGATGGCATGCCCCAGATGATCGAATGAGGGTGAAACACTTGGCATTATTTATACCATGAAATGAATTTTTTTCGGTACCTGCCAAATTTCGCGTGAATCCGCCATTTTTACTGAATTTTCGACTTATTAAAGCCATAATTTTTCTAACAACCAAATTAAATAATCTTGGTATCGTACGATAGCCCTTGAATTTGTCTATGGTTGTATAAATTTCAAAAATTATATATATATATATTAGGGTTTTTAAGAGTTATATCAATTTTTTTCATTTTTGCACAATTTTTTAAAACTTTTTACGAAATCTTCTGAAACTTAGCAAGCTAACAGAAACAAATAAGAGGTTATTGGATGATACCAAGATTACTTAATTTATTGCGTCTGAGAAAAATATGACTACATTTATTTAAAATACAGTAAAAATGGCGGATTCACGAATTCAGCACAGCAATTAACAGTTTATGATGTATGGTTGACAAATTGGCTGGCAGTTACTCATTTTATTCTGTGCCAAAATTAATAAAGGTTACGAGAACAAATTTAGCAATTATTGGCAGTGAGACATTATTGTTGAAAATGGGGACCAATTGGTGGACTAGACAACTGACACGAAAAATCATATCTTACAAAAATTTTGACAAAATGAATTTGCATTATGAGAAAGTTCCAAAGCTTGACACAATTTTGAGAATTTTCCACGGATGAACAAAGGAAGGCGACTGAGCTATCTTATTTACCTTTTTTTAGTGTTTATCCTTTTTTTTTGGTGTTTCAACTAGGTGATTACAGCTTTCTTTATTTCCGACAAAAAGCTCATCATAATTTTTATAAAAAACACTATTTTAAACAAAATATTCCCTATTTATGGCGGCATTTACAAAAGCCCATAATGGTGGAATTAAGAAACAACCTAGCAACAGTTCGTTTTCCTTTTTTCTATCTTTGAATTATCTTTTTTCTTCTTGATTTTTGTGAGATAATCTATTGTTTTTTTTCTCGTATTGGACAATTTTTGATTTGTTCGCTCGGTATTATTTATGGTTTCAGATACTGGGAAAAATGGGATTTCATTTTCCAAATAGGATGTAAATCCCCCTCTTTTAGAAGACCCACTCCCCTTCTATTAGAAGTCACACCTATTAGAAGAACCGTTCTATTAAATAACCTCACTATTTAAAAATTTCCTTTGGCGCCGCCTATTGGCTCTGTCGGATAAATCTCAAAGAATTTTGCAATATTTTCTAATAAAACTTGAAAGATAAGTAAATTAGACAAATCTCTTAATAATCCATCCAATTTTGAGACAAATTCTTTTTATCGGAGTGCCTCAACTGCGGACAGACAACTCCGGACCAGAGCTGGACGAAATGTTCGCTTTCGTTTCGAATTTCGTGAATTTTGTGCCTTTTGGGGCGATTCGTTTTCGTTTCATTTCATAATTTTTTCCCTTGTCTCGTCCAGAGCAGAGATGTACGAAATAGGAAAAAAAAATTTAGGAAACGAAACGAAATAAAATTTTATGAAACGAATCTGCAAAAAATTTTTTGACAAACGAAACACAAACGAAACCGGCAATTTTTTTTTTGACGAACCGAACAACGAGATTTTGGAAAAACGTTTTTCTTTAAATAAAATATAACACATTCTATTAATTCGAGTTGGCCGATACCGTTTCTTTTGTTACCGGTACTAACCGGACCTTTTTTTCAAGGAAAAATTTAGAAAAATAATAAAATAAATCAAAACTAAACCTTTGGCCAATTAAAAAAAGTCCGTATCAAAATCATGGATGGCAATAAAATTTCAAAAATTTTTGGGGTCAAAAATTTTGTATGAAAGGCCCAATTTTGTGGTTCTTGAGACAAATTTTAAGAAACCCTAAGCGAATTGGGGTCCGGTGGCGCCGATAGGCGCGCGGGGGAAAATTTTGAAAATTTTGTTAACAGATTTTGAACAAAAAATGTCCAATTTTGGTGGACCTTCCTTGCTATAAATTTTGATAAACCCTAAGCAAATTTGGGTCCGGTAGTGCCGATAGGCGCCATCGGAAATTTTTTTTAAAATTGTGTCAAATTTGTTAACGGAATCTAGCCTAAAATGGCCACTTTTGAAGATTTTTCTCAAAAAACCCTATCTTTAGGATGTGTTTTTCGTTCGTGTTTAGTGTAAAATTACTGGAAACACGAAACGAAACTGGCTATTTTTTTTAGACGAAACGAAATTCGAACGAAACCCAAAAAATTTTACGAAACGAAACGAAACACGAAACGCCCAAAAAAGCACGAATTCACGAAACTCGAAACAAAACAAACGTTTCGTGCATCTCTGATTGAGGACCCCAAATGGTGATTAATTCGTTTTCACATCCCGTTGGCCCTCGGGAAAGGTTTTTTTTTTTAAATAAAATTGGAAAGAGTGTACTGTACTTAAAAAATGTATTGTGATTTGTCTATTGTGTTGTGGTTAGTATGGCTCAAAATTCTGCTACCTCCTCGCGGTGAGCCCGGACAGAGTTAATTTTAAAATATTTTTGGTTTTCCTGCAATGAATAGCTCTGGCTAAAGCAGAATAAATTTGTCTAATTTTGGGCATAAATTAAATTAAATTTTTTTTTTAATTTGATTAGAATAAATTTTCGGCGCGCAATCTGTTTCTTTTGTCCGTCATAATCAGGGTAGCCAGATAAAAATTGTCTGTGTTTTGGTAACAGATTTACACCAAAAAAGCCCGGTTTTTGTGAATTTTTGAGAAAAATTTTGAGAAAACATAGGCGAAAGGGGTCCCAGTGGTGCCGATGGCGCCGCTAGGAAAAATTTTGAAAATTTGAGTCGGATTTGCTAACAGATTTTGCCTCAAAATGATTCTATTTTGAGGTTTTTTGGCTTTTCTGCTCCTTTTTTCTAAAAAAAACCACAAAAGCCACAGCAAATCACTAAAAACCTCAAATCCTCATTTTGAAAACTCAATCCTACATTCTTACCAGTATTTTTATCGTCTATTCCTCGGGTTGGGGAAAATTGGGGTTTGGGTTCGGGTTTCGGGCGGCCAACCTGGTTTGCAGTAACCTTAAAACATTTTATCCAGTATTTAATTGCTTAACAATGTCTTAATGAAAGTTAAAACACGTAGAGCATTCGCGTGGTATCAAAGTTGTAGAATTTGATCAAGTTAGAAAAAGTTATTGGGTTCTAATGGCTGGTCCGCATTTCTCGCGGTTCTTTGAATCAAGCTTGGCCGATCCGAGCCCAGTGCTAATAAATATATGTCACCTATCTGTATTTTATTGCCCTTTTTCTTAACAATTTAGTTAATATCCAAAACATTTAAAAAGTACTGGACCAGGGTTAATGAACTTACTGTAAAATCTCTCTATAGCCTTTCAAGTAGGGTTTAGCCCCGACCCGACGTCCCCGACCCGACCCGAAGCCATTTTTGGGCCTCATCCCCGACCCGATCCCCGACATCCCATCCCCGGCGTTCCCCGTTCCCCGACATACCATCCCCGTGTCCCCGACAAAAAATAAGCACTGGTAAGAAGGGCGGTCTGAACAAGAAATTGTTGAGAAAAAATGGAGAAATGGGAATTATTGAATTATTAAACATTTCGCCATTTCCCTTTTCTCTCTTCCACCTTTTTTATTTTGTTGTCTCTTTTTTCATTTTTAGCCTGAGACTATTTGTGTCAAACTGAAAATGCATTGGTATTTAAGCCTTCTTTTTTTGTTCGTTTATTAAAAACCTTTAGCAAAATCAAGACATTTCAAGATTTTTGGGTAAAGAACCTCCAAAAAAGGGCTGATGACAATCGCTAGGCTTATGATTCGGTCTAATTGCTCGTTTCTGTTTGTCGAAACTCCTGAGTTGCTTTTTTATTAACGATTCTATGCTTTGTGTCAAAAAACATATATTGATTTTTGAAAAAAAAAATTTAAATTTCTTATTCCCCGATCGGGGTCCCCGTTCCCCGACAATTTTGACCGTCCCCGACCCGATCCCCGACACTCCATCCCCGGCTCTCCCCGTTCCCCGACATTCTTGTCCCCGAAGGGTCGGGGCTTAACCCTACTTTCAAGATTTTTGATAAAGCAACTTGTTCCAGCACATTTTTTTAAAGTGTAGTTTTACGATGTGGAGGGGCGCGAAAATTATTTATGTTTCTTTTTTCCTCGCTAAAATTTCACCTGAAAAATTAAAAAATTTGGTTTACAACCTTTGGGATACAAGCAATTTTCAAAATTTTCTTCGACATAGAAAAAGAAAAAACTCAAGAACTTTGTTTTTTATGCATTTCATCGAATGGAAGGAGAATGGGATGTAGGAAAAAAAGTATGATAATCACAAAGGGTACCCCTAAGGGCATAATCTGTCTTCATCACAATGATCATTCATTAATCAATCAGTGATCAATCTTCCATCAATCAATAACCCATGCTTTCATCGATTAAAAAAACTCATTCAACAATTAATGTTGGCCACATTATTTGAAAAAATGGTGACATCAGCAGTGTTTCATAGTTCATCCTATTCCTTTTTTTTCTCTGCTTTTTGGCTCGCTTTTCCCGTTCTTTCCTCAGCCGATGCTGTATTTAGAATTTGGCTTATTTCAAGTGCCAACTCTTCAATTTTTGCCCGTGAATTTGATGCCATTCCCACCCATTTTGCCAGCATTGCTTCAATGTATTGGTCAATTGGTGTCGAATGAAATCTATTCAAATTGTTCACTATTACGGTACTTATCTCTTACAAGGGAGATTCTCAGGTGTCCGTGGCATTTCGGAATGAAACTTGGTAGGTGGTTAGAGTACCCCTAGGTTCTTAAGAAAAATGTTATTTTTTTGTGCCGATCAAAAATTCTTTTTGAAAGAATCAACATTAGTATAGCTTATTAAATATAGCAAAAATTTGTGACGCAAAGAATTGATTTTTTGACCAAATAATGGGCATAAAAAGTAAAATAAGGAAAGAAAAAAAATTCGCGCAGTTGGGTTTGAACCTGTGAGGAAAATCTGAACCCAGACACCAACCTCCACACCAGAAACGCCGATGCTCTTGTTGTTTTATTTGTTTATTTATTCAACCCTTAAAATTTCAAATCTTGGCACGTCTAACTCGGCACTCAGACTCATTCGGCAAAAAAAAATAACCGTTTTCTTAAGAACCTAGGGGTACTCTACCCACCCACCAAGTTTCATTCCGAAATGCCACGGACACCTGAGAACCTCCCTTTGTTAGAGTCTCTTTTTTTAGTTAAATTAATTAAACCGTAAAAGACCTCAAAAGCAGAATCACCTTCATAAATATCAGCACTTATTTGTTGTGGTTGTTCTTCATTTCTTGTTTCTAGTGTCACTTGTACGATAACATTTTCTAACGAGAACTTCGGTTTTCCTAAATTGTTTAAATTTGTTGTTTATGCCCATCATGTTGCCGCTTATAAAAAATCATAATCCCTTGTAAACATAGGAAAATCCCGGTTTACCACGAAAATCAGGGCGTATATACGCCTATGCACTTCCTATACACTGGGACAACTTTTTTTAATAAAGTTTTTTTCAGAAACAGATTTTTTTATTTGAAAGGGGGTGTGAGCCGGGTGGCGATAGGAGCCACCGGGAGAAATTAAAATCTGAAGTGTATTTTAGTAACGATTTAGAGATGCATCGTTTGCGCCCCAAATTTGCGCGCTACATTTGCGCCCCGATATTTGGGACCATTAGAGGAAAAATTTAGTTTAGAACGGGGGTCGTAAGGTGCTTAATTCCTTCCGGAAACTTGGGAACATGCATGATTCAGTACTAGCATATTGGAAGAACCAACAGTACAAAGGAAGTGACAATTGAATTGATTAATACTGATATTCATAGTATTCTTCCGTTACCCTTAGGGAAGAATTCAATTTGTTAACTAATGGGCGCAAATTGCGGGGCGCAAATGTAGCGGCATGAATCGGGGCGCAAATGTGCGGGGCGCAAATGTAGGGGCGCAAATGATCAGTCACCACGATTTGTAACAAAAAAAGCCCGATTTTTTTCAGTCTGCCCATATGAAAAGTCAGACATACAACTCAATTTAGCCGTTTATTTCTTATATT
>JBDPZO010000004.1:5102919-5365734 GCA_039877585.1 Heterodera filipjevi | reverse complement strand
ATTTATTTTTTTCGTAATAACAACGAATGACTATCAATATTTTCGTTTTATTAACTGAATCTATGCTTTTTATTCTTTTCATTTTATGATATTCAAAAAAAAAAACCATATCCTGAAGCGAATGGTCAATGTGTAGTCTGCTCTTTTCTGAAAGTTTTAATGAATGTGAGTGGTGGCATGCAATCAAATTACATAAGAGCTTGGACATTTGGGGCGGGTTCATAGACGTAATTTTGCCTTTGCTTTTTTGTTTCTTATTCTCCATCTGTTCGTTTTCTTTTTATTAAGCGTATTTGTGCCATGTATTCTCTCCTCCTCTTCCTCCACTCTTTGGTTGTGTTGTTTCTGCGGATGCTGGTATTTTTGGTTTCTCCGTCAATTATTTTCATTAGAAATTTAATTCCTTAAATATCCGATATTTGTATATTCTTTTAAGCTGAAATCCGTTAACAAATCTGACCCAAATTAAAAAAAAAAAACAACAAAAAACAAGTAGTTCACTCAGGTTTTTTCAGAATCATCATCCTCAAAAGTAACCATTTTTCGGTAAATCTTTTAACAAATGAGATCAAAATTTTTAGTTTCACCCGTCGGTGGTACCTATTGGCACCACCGGCACCGCGCCCTTGAATTATTTTAAAAATTTAAAAAAACAAGCCAAAAAAGATTTTGAATATGAAGAAAATTGTTTCGCAAGCGATTTCGCCTTTCGCATTTTTTGCCTTTTTTGGGCCTTTCTTCTTCGGATTGGGTCGTTTTCGTGCTGCCATTTTTGTGGCCGTTTTGGTGCGGGGTTCGTTTTTGTGCGAGTGCCCCTTTCTATTAGTATTTAAAAAATAACAAATAAAAATAGGTTTAATTAAAAAACAATATTTTCAGCTAGCCCATAAGAAATTTTAATGGAAAATTTTCAAAAAACATTTCTTTGCTTATTTGGGTTGCTGAGCTCTAATACAGTTTTGTGCTAAGAAACTATGATTTTTGTGCCTGAAGTTTTTTTGAATATTTTTTCAAATTTAAAATTTGTTCCGAGGGGTGGAGTCGGGGGCGTTTCGGCCCCGACGTTTTGGCCCCTACGATTCGGCCCCAAGCCAAAAATAGAAAAAATCGTGCGCAAATTTCTTTTTTTGAAAGCTTAACCTCCTAGTATTTTCGAAAATCTAACCCTAAGTTTTTTGAAAATCGTGCCAAAGTTTTTTGGAAAACGAACCCCTATGTTTTTTTTGGAAAACAAACCCTTAGTTTTTTGAAAATCGTACCCTAGTATTTAAAATTTCTATTTCTTTTTTCGAAAAAATTTAGGGGGTTAGATTTTCAAAAAATTTAAAAACTAAGAGACGGTTTTCAAAAAAAAATTAGGGTACGATTTTTCTATTTTTGGCTTGGGGCCGAAACGACCCTGGGGCCGAAACGAGCCAGCCCCTAGGGGTGCCATCTCAGTTTATTGAGTTTTTACATAGGATGATTTGGCCCAACCCTGCTATACACACTAACTATTTTTAAGTAAACAAGCCAAATAATTTAATATGTGACTAAATTCTGCAAGGAGAAACTCCCGCGAGGATTATTACCGGCACTTTCGCTGTAATGCCATACTGTCTCCCTATTTAACAAATTCAATTTTGCTGACTCAATATCATGTTCATTGTTAGCCCCGTTTTCAAATCCAAAAAATAATTTCGATATTTTGTTCATCGCCTCCACTGCCCCAGTTAATGGCACAATTGTGCCATTAATTTCGAACATTGGCTTCACAGCTGTCAGAATGCCGCCGTTGCGAACGCGGAACAAATATTCGTACACAATGTCTATATATTGGCGAAATTTGTCGCATTCTTTTCGTTGGCCAAATAATTGTTCTGTTTGATCTTCAAAATTGGCATTGGCACAATGCCAATGTTTTCGCATCAATGACAAAATGCCAAGGTGCAGTTCATTCCCTTTGATAAATTCGTTTTCGGTTTGTTTCATCGGATTGGCCCAGTATCTCCATAAAATTACTTCCTCCACTCACAAACACAATGAATGCTTCATCAAGTATCTACGAATTAGCTTCATTCTTAGAAATTAAAATTTTTTTTTGTTTATTTATGGGGTTTTTAGTCCGTTACGGTAGTTTAACTAAAGGAAACAAAAGACGGTGCTGGCGCATTTCTTAAAACTGCCAATTTTACAGATTTTTCGACTAAATCTTGTCATAACTTTGCTCATAAATAACAAAATTAAACAATCTTGCTAATATAAGATAGCTCTTGAATTGCTTTATGAGCTTGTTAAATTTCAAAAAATTCTATTGAGTTTTTCAAGAGTTATGGCAATTTTTACATCTTGTTTGGCTCTAATTTTTTTTAAACAATGAAATTTTTTGAATTTAACAAGCTCATAAAGCAATTCAAGAGCTATCTTACATTAGCAAGATTGTTTAATTTTGTTATTTCTGAGCAAAATTATGACAAGATATAGTCGAAAAATCAGTAAAATTGGCAGTTTTTAAGAAACGCGCCGGCACCACAAAAACCAGGTTTCAATTTTGTTTTGAACTTCGCTTATTCTAATTAAGATAGCGCAAATTTTCCAAAAATGCCAAAATATGGACATAAAATATGGGCAAAATGCCGAAATATGGACAAAAACGAGAAATATGGAAATGTATGGAAAATATGGAAATAAAATTGCATCCTAGAAGCTTCAAACCTAACTAGAAATGGGTTTTTATACTGTTAATAACCCGAAATAAGCTTGCAAAAAAATATGGAACTCCATACTAACCGGTCATCGGGGACCCCGATCGGGGAATAAGAAAAAAAAACTAATAATCACATTTTTTTCAAAAAAACAACTAAATTATATGTTTTTGATGATTAAAGCATATACGCGTTGTAGCACGGACCCAGGTATTTCGGCTAAAATCGGTTCCGGATATCGGTCGGTCCATAAACCCGGGTTCGGGTCCAATTTTTACAACCGGGTCCGGTTCAGAGTATCGAGCCGAACCGAGTATTAAGAAAAGGCTACAATTTTGAAGATTCTTTTTATAACTCTATTATTTTGTCTAATTAGGAATCCAAAACTATCATTATGCAAAAAAAAAAAAGTATTCCAAGAAAAAAAAATCAGCAAAATGATAAATTTGATAATAAATTTTGCACAAAAAATGACAAATTCTCTGGATTTTGAGAGATTTCCAGAAACCCTAAGCGAAATTCAGGCGGTGCCGATAGCCGCCGCCGGAGAATTTTTGAAGATTTGATTTTAATTTATTAATAGATTTTTACAAAACCGGTCAATTTGGTAGAATTTAAGATAATTTTGAAAAAAATATTTAAAAAGTGTCCGACGGTGACGGTAGACGCCGCCGGGAAAATTTTTTAAAATTAAAGGTTTTATGAAGAAAATTGTCAAAAAATTTTAATTTTATGAATTATATCACTTTAGTTTCATAATTTTGAATATATTATGGCAATTTTTAATCCGTGTAAAGCTTTTCACCGCTGTCTCCACATTATACACGAGCAAATTCAAAATGACGATTTTTTCGGCATTTGATTCTGGTGACAATGCCGACGACGAAGCTTTCCACAATGCCAGTGCTTTTTGGCCATTATTTTTTGTCATTTGTTCCAATTGAATTTTTGCCTGTTCCATCATTGGTGCATTATGAATCGCTTCTTTTAACATTTTTTGCATGAATTTGTCAAACTCAACACGCGCTTCTGGAATAAAGGACCTTAAGTTCATGTTTTCTGCGGCTTTGTTTTGGCTAAATGACCACGATAAGCCGCCCTTTTAGTTCGAATTCTTCATTTTGGCTTCACTACCCGATAGTTGAAAGCACTTTTTTTTTGCATTGAATCGTTATTTTGCCACTATGCGAGCTTTTAAAAAAATTTTAGCTTTTATTTTTGCATTTTTTCTTACTAAAATTAATTCAATATTTTGAGCTTGAATGGGACCCTTGATTTTAGCACTCGCTGAGAATAAGTTGTTCCACCATTTTAATAGAATCTCGAAACTCAATAACCTCATGTTTTCTTCACTCACTAACAAATAAGAGCTTTTGTAAAAGAATAAATACATGTCACGACCAAGTAACTGCCCTACTCTCTTTTAATTGTTAGAAGCTGAAGTCAGAACATATGTTAAAATTATACTGGAGTGGTAACGGTACGGTAATTACCGGTTTCTCAGATACTGATACCGTTTAAAAAATACAGGTTTTTCAGTAAGGGTGGTAGGTACCCATACTAACCAGTAACAAATAAACACTGGTAAGAATGGGGGTTTAATGCAGGGATACCATTTGTTCATATTTGGAGGTACAGATAGATGCTCTGATTTCGTCTCATTGTTCTTAGTGTTTTTATTTCGAACTTTAAGGTAAAAAAATAAGAAACAACTTTATTTTTCAGTTTTTTGTAGACGAAAAATATTGAAATAAAGCCCTAATCTAATTTTTAATTTTCTCTGCACCGAACTCTATGGGTTTAACATTTTAATACAATTTTTATTATTGAAACTGGAAAATCAAAATTCAAATGACCAAATAAATTTTGGAACAACTAAATTACATGGCAAATCTGAGTTCCTATCTAAAAAAAAAAAGAAAAATCGCAATTTCTATCCAAACTTTTTTTCGGAGATCAGAATTTTGGGCACAGAAAAATATAAATAGGAATATATATTGGCCACATCCGATACAAAAGTTATAAATGTTTTTGTAAACGGGAAGGGGGTATATTAACCGACAAAAACCATAGTCCAAGAAGGAGTCGAAAAAGAGCGGACATTCAGCGTCTGAGGCGTCGGTAAATCTCCAAAAAATCGGTAATTCGGCATCACTTACCCTCTGTTTGAGGATTTTTCTCCAACGAAACTTCTTCCGTCAGTGCATAATCCAATTCCCACTCATTCGAAATCCCCGGAGGTTCACACATATGGATGTTGGAGGAGAATATATTTTCCACCCAATCGTCATTGTCCTCGCCAAACTCCAACTCAAAACAAAGTTTCGCCATTCTTGCCATGGACTTCAAGTCTTCGAGTAATACAACACAGTGAATATTTCCACAATCGTACGCAAAACCTGGCTTCACTGCGGTATTTTCCATGTGAACATGGAACAAATATTCGTACAACACATCCAAACTTTTACGAAATTTATCCCAATCTTCCCTTATTTTAGGATTGGCATTGGCCCGATGAAAATGGCTTCTCATATTGTACAAAAGGGCAAGATGAGTGCCGTAAATTTGTGCCAAGAAGTGTTTGCTTTCAGCATTGGTGACCCCTTTTTGAGTGCAAAATTGCTCAAAAGTGTCGGTCCCTCCTTTCACAAAGGCGAGAAACGCATGTTCATCAACCTAATTATAGTTACATTAATTTTTGTTTGCTTTAATTATGCTAATAAAATTAGTGACTCTATTTGAGGAAAAGTTCTTTTTTCGCAAACCTATTTTCAATTACCATTTTCCATTTCGGGTATTTTTCCCATCCCTTTTTAAAGGTGAAAGACTTTTTATCTCGGGGGCGCATCTCATTAGGCGGCATAGGCTGCGGTGGGGGGGGGGGGGGTGCTTCTATTTCAGGAATAAAGAATTAAAAATATATTAATTTTTAATAATTTTATTTTCATTTTACAAAATTACCTCTGATGAAATGGCGTTTGAGGCAACAAAAAACGGACAATGAAAAATTAAAGGAAAATAAATGAATATAAAATAGATCATTTTCCTTCAAAGAGATATTTAATATGTTTATGCTTTAAAACCGCAAAAATAAACTGTCGTCTTTAGACCTAAAAAACCCATTAAATCGCTTTAAAAATGGGAAAATTAGATGCTGGTGCGTTTAGTAAATCCGCCATTTTCACTAAATTTTCGACTAAATCGACTCGGAGCGACCAAATTTAATAATCTCTATCAGCCTTACAAATTTCAAAAAATTTTATAACTGGAAAAAATTGTGGACAAAAACGTGGAAAAAATTGCCATAACTTTTGAAAAAGTTAACATTTTTTTTTTGAAATTCACTAAGCTAATAGAGCTATTCAAGAGCTATCATATGATAATATGATTGCTTAATTTCGTTAGGTCTGAGAAAAGTTATGACTTGATTTATTCGTAAATTCAATGAAATAAAGAAAAATGTAATTGATTTCCAATTTTGTTTATTATTACAAATTTATATATTATTTTGGTGATGGTCTGTATCCGAACTCGTCAAACATACGAAAAGTCTCAGCCATTTTATCAAAAAATGTACGAAAAATGAAAATTCTTCTAATGGTCTTAAAATATTTAAATAATATTTTTGTTATGGCAAAAGAAGTAAGTTATTAATGGGGCTCTAAAAACGTTGTAATTCCTCAGTGCCTAAATTTGTATCCGATTAGTTATAATTAGGGTTCAGCCCCGACCCGACGTCCCCGAATCCCCGACCCGACCCGAAGCCCTTTTTGGGCCTCATCCCCGACCCGATCCCCGACATCCCATCCCCGGCGTTCCGCGTTCCCCGACATGTCATCCCCGCGTCCCCGACAAAAATTAAGCACTGGTAAGAATGGAGGTCTGAGCAAGAAATTGTTGAGAAAAATTGGGAAAAAAGGAAATTTAGGAAGAAAATTTTCTAGGAAGAAAATTTTCTTATAAATATATATGTATTTCTTAATTTGTACCAGTGATTAGTCGGTGTGATGGTAGAAGTACTGTTTCTCCACATCTTTTGCTTTGGTTCAGATCCTCCTCATGCAGGAAATTTAAATATTTTTATGAAATTGTTTTTACCCAATAACAGTTCGGTTAAATTCAAAAATAAGCAAAATAAAATGATAAATTATATTTTTTTGAAGATTATCTTTAACAATTCATTTAATTTTCAAAAACTTTTCTAGTCGGCGTCTACCGACATCGCCAGACATTTTTTAAATATTTTTTCAAAACATCTAAATTCTTCAAAAAAAAAACCAGTTTTTGGTAAAAATCTATTAGTAAATCACACCCAAATCCAAAATTTTCTCAGGCAGTGCCTATCGGCACCGCCTGAATCCCATTCGCTTTTTTTCATAATGATGGTTTGGACACCTAATTTGTAGACAAAATAATGGTTTTCAAACAAAAAAAATTCTTCTGAATTGGCGCCTCGCCTTTTCTTAATACTCGGGTTGGGCCCGATACTCGGACCCGAACCCGGGTTTATGGACCCACCGATGTGCGGAACCGAATTTAGCCAAAACATGGGTCCGTGCTACAACGCGTATATGCTTTAATTTTCAAAAGCCCTTATAATTGGTTTTTTTTTCGAAAAAAATGTATTTAAATTTTTTTTCGTATTCCCCGATCGGGGTCCCCGTTCCCCGACAATTTTGACCGTCCCCGACCCGATCCCCGACATCCCATCCCCGGCGTTCCCCGTTCCCCGACATTCCTGTCCCCGAAGGGTCGGGGCTGAACCCTAGTTATAATCCCTATTCAGCAAAAGCCCCAAAAAATGATGCTTTTCTTATGCTTTAAGTAAAAATGAAAGCATTTATTGAAACTGGGGAAAATTATTGTCTTTAAATTACGCCTAAATTTATGACGATGCATTATTTGAAAATGATATTATCTTAATGCCAAAATTAGTCACATACGTATGCACATATTCAAAGAAAAGACATATTCTTATCGATGCCACATACTTATGCAAATATTCATAGAAAATGCAATTTTATTCTTATGGGGTGTGCCACATACGTATCAGGGATGGCGACGATTTCAAATTTGAAAAATCGGAAAACCGGAATTCCGATGCCCAAAATTTTTTTCGGAAATTGGAAAATCGGAATTTCGGTCCAAAAATCAACGGAAATCGGGAAATCGGAAATTTTTTTAAATAAAATAAACAATTTTTTTTTTATAATTTTTTTTTTAATTCGTATTGTAAAAAGGCAATAAAAACTGTGCCCCCAGGTGTGATGAGAATTATCATAATTTTGATGTTTTTACGGGTCAATGATGATTTTTTTTTGAAATGATAATTTTTAGTTTTTTTTTTTTTAAGAAAACCTTCAAAAAAGATCTTTTAAGACTACATTCCGTTGACAAATCAGACCTAAATTTTCAAAAATTTCCCTCCGGTGGCGCCTATCGGCACCACCGGACCACTTTTTTTGGCGTAGGTTTTCTTAAAAAATTAAAAATCCAAAAAAATTGGCATTTAGGTGCAAATCTGTTATTAGAATACACTCTGATTTTCAAAATTTTCCCCGGTGGCGCCTATCGGCACCACTGACTCCCGTACCTAAAAAGCGATACATTTTATTGGGTTTCCTTGCACTTCAAATCATTTTTTCAAAATGATCATTGATGTTTTTGCCAGCAAGATGATTTTGAAAATTTTATCTGGAACCCTGAAGAAAAAAAATGTCGAATTATTCCATATCTTGAATTTTAAATTATATTCGCAATATAGTTTGAAGAAGAATTAAAAAATGAACAGAACTTGGATTATTATAAAGCAAAATTACATAAAACAGCTCGAAACTTTGACAAAATAATGCAGAAAATGTTGAATGCGTTGATGGTGAAGTACAAGGACCAATTGGTCAACAAAGATGTCACTCATTTGTTAGACCTTCGTTCGCGATTGCCACGATATGGGATTAGAGATGCTGCGAGTTTTTCCAACAACAAAAAAAAGTACGAATTCCACGAGATTTTTTTGAATTAAAAATTTTCCAAAAAGTCTTTTACTAAAAACTCGAAGTATCTAAACTTTAATAAATCTATAAAAATTTGTAACTTTTACAATTTAAAAATAACTTGTTTGATTACACATGTGTTGCCAAAAATTTTACAAAAGAATTATTTTTATTTCTTTTAATAAAAAAAAAATTAATTTGTTAAGCTATTACTCGAGTAATCATTTTGCTAGAAATTTTCTTATGAAAAAATTCATAGGTTACTTTTTGAGATTAATGCACGCTTTTTTTTTTGCCCCATTCCTATAGATGAATCAGAATGTATTTACAGAACTTGTTGAAAAAAAAATGGCAAAATTTAGAGGTACACCTTTAATTGAAACTAGGGTTCGAAACCCGCACCCGCATTACCCGTACCGGTACGGGTTTACCCGCATATTTTGAGGGAAAAACCCGCATGCGGTTCTTACCCGTAATCGGTTTGAAAATTCGAAACCCGCACGGGTAAATACTGCGGGTACCCGCAAAAACGGGTTTTTTAAGCACTGGTAAGAATTGTATTTCTGAGGAAAAAATAGTAGAGGAATTCGAGAGAAAAAAAAAATTTGGAGAAAAAATTCATCATAAATTTAGATTCCCGGTCAGTTGGTATTTTGGTGTAATGGTTATGACTGTTACCTTCCTTTCCTTTGCATGGGTTCGAGTCCCCCTCATCACAGAATCCTTATTATTTTTCTTTACATTAAAAGAATTTATTTTATTAATTTCACCATCCAAACCAAAAAACGAGAATTGACTTTTTGCCCTTTTTTAACAATGCTTCTCTGTATTTTTGTATCAAAAATTCTCCAAACTTAACTATTTTTGCTTAAAAATCTGTTAATAAATCACACCGAATTTTCAAAAATTTTCCCAGCGGCGCCTATCGGCACCGCCAGCCCCTCCTTTTTAAAAAAATTTAGAGATAAATTTTTGGAAAAATTTAAGCATAAAAGTATCTAGAAGTATCAATAACTGCTGCCGGAAAACTTTCAAAAAATTTTTTCTATATGAAAACAAGACTAATCTTAAAATTTTAAAAAAGAACATTCAGTTCAAAAAAAAAGATTTTGGGGCCAAAAAAAGAATATTGCAAAAATAATCATTTGAATAGACTTTCGGCACAGATGGCGGGAATATTTTGATTATGAAGGCAAACATGGACAAAATTGCGATGGGACCATCAATTCATGACGACGAAAATTAATTTTTTGAGAATAATGAAGAGCCTGATTAAATTATTGATTTTAACCGCTTTTTTAAAAAAGTTGCAGTTATTTAAAAGAACAAATTTTGAATTTTTTTTTTTTGTAATTCAAGAGCCAAGCGTTAAAAAAGCGGGTACCCGGGTACCCGCCTGCACATCCTCGAAACCCGCATGCGGGTACGGGTTTACCCGTCCGCCCTAAATTAAAAAACCCGTTACCCGCATAGAGCACTACCCGCATGCGGGTTTCGAACCCTAATTGAAACAGAGAACGATTTAGAAAAAAAGAAAATTAATAAATTCGCAGCCAAACTTATCCTACTGTATTTAATGAACAAGAATTGGCATTGTGCCAATGTCAAAAACAAAGAACATGTCAATGCCAAAGAATGTGGCAAAATTACGCGGATATTTGGACTTTTTGCATGAATATATGTTCAGTGTTCGTTATGCAATGCTTGGTGTTAGGCCGTTGTTTGAATATTATTCAGTTAGATTCAGGCAAATTATTTCTTTTATTAAACATGAACCTTTGTAATCCACATTATTTGCCATCTACCGTATGATTTGCCAATTAAGCAACAGAAAATTTTATTTTTTAAATAATGTGTTATGTGTCTATGCCAAAAAAATTAAGGATTTGCCTTTCTTTTTTAGGCAAATTACTTTTTTTTTTGCTAAGTTGCCATTTGTCTTGTACAGACTGGGACGTTTTCGTGGTGGCCGTTTAAAAAGTTGCAACATGAAAAAGCAAAAAAGTCAGAATTTTTGTAATTTTTTATTCATATCTTTTTGGTAAATTAGTGAATTTTTTATGATTCTTTGCTCATTAATAGAGTCCATAAAGAGCTTTTGAATGACACTAAGACCGCTGTTGGCTAAGAAAGAAAAAGTTATGGCATCTTAAACATGTCTCCACGAAAAGGTCCCCCACCCCGTCTAGTAGGCCGGCCAAAAGGTGCAAAACCTACAAAAAAACCTACAAAAAATGTAGTTTCCTACATTGTGGCAGAGAAATGTAACAAGAAATAGGTAAATGTAGCCGGGATGGACCAACCTTTCGCCTTTGATGTCTTTCGCCTTTTTTGGGCCTTTCACTTTTTATTTTCAATTTAAAACTTCCACTTTGATTAATTTGCTAATTTAGAATTTTAATGTTTATTTAATCTGCTAAAATGAATGAAAAAGACCTCTTCTTGAATTTATAATAAATTTATATTTAAATTGCTAATAAAAATTAAAAAAATGACTATGTATCAAACTAGAGGTAATCTTGTTTAATTTAATAGTTTAGTTTATAGTTTAAGATCATACAAAAAAAAAGTCAAGTCTTTGATTTTTGCACTTTTTGTCAATTGACCAACTCAATTTGTAAACATATAATTTTAGTCATGGTACAGCTGAAAGTCTTTGGTTTGATTCTGTTGTGCGTAAAAATTTATTTTAATGAGAAATCGAAAATAAATATTCTCGAATATGCCAATGATCAAGCATTTTCTTTGCTATTAAGAAATGAAAATGAACTGACAAGTGCAGCAGCCAAAGGTACATAAAATTCGTGCTGGCGTGTTACGTAAATCCGCCATTTTTTCGACTAAATAAATTATAACTTATCTCAGAAGCAACCATATCAAATAAGCGTGGTATCGTACGATAGCCCTTGAATTGTTGCTCTAAAAAGTTACAAACTTTCATTAAGTTGTGAAAAAATTGTGGCCAAAAAAGGGTAAAAAATTGCCCTAACTTTTGAAATTTCAATTATTTTTCGAAATTTACAAGTTACTAGAGCACTTAAAGAGCTATGGTATAATACAAAGTTTGCTTGCTTGAGTATCGTCTTAGTAAAGTTATGGCTTTATTTAGTCATACGGATCTACGAATAGCGACAGCATCCACCAAATATGGCCAATCAGTGAAATAAAGAGACATTAAATAAAAATATATTTTAGAAAATTCAAACATGACATTCGAATACAGTGAAGTACAAGTGGCATTAGATGCATCAGCAAATGTTAAAAAGCAAATAAATGCTACTAATTTTGAAGGTATTTTTTTACAGTTTGAAATCGCTCAAAAATCTATTATAAATTTTTTCACAAATTTAACACCAAACCATTTCTTAATAAAGCTCTAATAAAGGAGAACTTTTTGAAAAGATATAAACGGATAAAAAATACAAAATCGGCACTCTTTTTTTGGCGGGGAACCAATTAGTTTAGAAAAAAAAACCATAAATACAAGAAAATGATTTTTTTTCTTTTAAAATAATTAACATAAGAAATTGTCAATCATGTATGCCACTTTACTTCAAGGCATATTTCGCCGTGCATTTGACAAAGAATTAGAAGAAATATTTGCAAATTGGAAGAAATTGTCACCTATGGAAAAAGAGGAGGATTTGGAAATTATTGATGAAAGAGTACTAATTAATTCACTGCTCGGTTCCCCGTTTTTTAATCCCTAATATTTCAATCATTTTTCACTTATGGCTAGGCTGTCGGTTTGAACCCAAACCAAACCAAACCAAATCAAAAACCCGTGAAAATTCAGTTTCACTTATTGGTTTTGTTCGGTTAGCCGGAATGCTCGATTATCTATTTCAATTTTTATTGCTCTATTATTTAGATAAATTAAAAAAAACAGTTTTTTAAAAGTTTTTGCGAAAAAATTCACAAATTGACAATGCAATTGGGTGCAAGTCAGGCGGTATTTTGGAAAATGTCAGACAAAAATGCAACCCGAAAAGTCACTGAACGTGCGAGAGGCAAGGCTAACCCGGTGCCATTTGACCCACAAAATATTGAACTGTTGGTTTTGAGAGACTCGGACAAGCCTTTCGATGGACAAAATTTTTTATTATTGGATGCAGGGTCCGAAGAGCAGGATCATAACCATGTGATTGTGTTCGGAAAACAGTCAGTGTTAGACTGGCTTCTTCTTGTTGAGAATATTTTTGTTGATGATACTTTTAAAATAGCACCACGTCCCTTTCACAATGGCCAAATTTTTATGGTTTTGGGAAAAAGGAATGGTCATATTATTCCAATGTTTTATTGCATCCTTAAAAACAAACAACGCGCGACTTATGAAAAAGTGCTAGGTGCAACAAAAAATTTAAACCCGAGTGGCAGCCCAATTCCGTCACATTGGATTTCGAAAACGGTCTTTTTCAGTGTTCAAGCAGTTTGGCCGAATGCCCAATTGCATGGGTGCTTTTTTCCCACAAATTAAAATGCATTCCAAAATGATCGTTGCCATGTCATTTGTGCCATCTCGACATATTGAAGATGCGCTCACTGATTTAAAGGCACTTTTTGGTGACGACCAAAATTTGAATTCGTTAAACCGGCTCTTAGATTGGTTTGAAACATATTACATAGGGCAGCTTAACCGAAATGGTATGAGACGCAGAGCACTTTTTCCATGCTGGAAACTTTTATCTTTTTTTTTACTTAGATAGAGAGGCTAATCCTAGTCGAAAGTGGCTAGGAAGCGAACAAATGGATTTTAGCTGAGCGATTGTTTTGTTTTCAGGCGCGATATTTTGCCTCGTCGAGATTCCGGCGGCACGGAAATATTTTTTCTCATTTGATTAATTTTTTTGATTTTTCTTGAAAATTTCTGTTTGATTTTTTAAAAAATTTCGTGGCGACATTTTGCCTCGGCGATATCTCGGCGGCGATATTTTGTCTCGGCGAAATCTCAGGCGGCGATATTTCGGGCGGCGATATTCCGGCGGCGATATTTCGGCGGCGATATTTTGGGGTGCACCCGTTTTTTAAGCTTTTGTCCACTTCCCATTTGTTTAGTCGTCGTGACCAACCATTGCGTGAGCAAGCCGTGTGGGACTTCCGAACTGGCGAATTAGTTCCAGTCGTCTGCTTTTTTGTAAATTTCTTTTATTCTTTTTATATTTTTACAATTTATAGAATGAATCAACTTTTTTACCATTAGAGCTTCTTTCCGAATTGACCGATATTCTTCCCTTAAACGATCGTTGGGCCACCCTCCGGGTACTCGGTCTTTGACTATTTTGTTCGAAAAAAACAATTCATTTTACGACGCCGCAGGGTTTTTCATTTTGTTTTGTTTATATTTATTTTTAAATTAAGGCAAAGCGTCAACAAAAAAATGCGAGAAGGGAATTTAGAACAGTGGCAAAAACCTTGCCTGCCAGTTATTATTTGCCGACTTTACGTGGTTGGTATTTTTTTTGTAAAAGAAACTGACTAAATATAGTAAAAAATATTTAAATTTTACCCAAATTGAATAATTTTAATCTTCAATTAATATAGTAATTATTTTAATATAAAAAGCGAACAATTTTTAGGTATTGCCTCAATTTTTGGCGCGCTACTTGAAAGCACTTGCACGGGACCCCATGCTGTTAGAAAATTTTTTCGGTTTTCCAATTCGTTCTTCCAAAAAAAGAAAAAACTCAAGCAGAACTGCTCGAAAGTAAATATTTTAATAAGGGTTAATTGCATTTTTACTTTTGTTATCCAACAGATTACAAAAAAAAAAAAAGTTCCGTTCCCAAAGTAAGCAAATATTTTTTTGAGGCTGGAACTGAAACCTGCCAATATTTTACTTTCAGGGGCTTTTAAATGAAGCAACAGTTACTCGCCGTTCGTAAAGGGCAAGAGAACATACCGATGCGTCTTGGCGATTGTCAATTAGGTAAGCCGTTTTTTGACTTAGGCATGTATATTAAAGCCGCTCAAATTAACAATTTATAATCTAACTACCAAGTATTTTACAATTCCAGTGCCTTAAATGGATTTTCTAACAAAATATAGGAATTGATATTGCAAAAATTAATTTCTAGGTATAGCCCAACATATGACTCTGTTACCTTTTAAGATTATGGTAAAAAACTGCCATGTTCTAGCTTAATCATCGGTGGCCTGGGTCCATGGGCCTCCAAAGAACTGCTCGAGAGGGCATTCTATAAGCATGGCGAAGCGTCAATCCAAATTTGTAAGTGCTAAAAAGCCCCCAAAAAGTTTTTCTACTTATTTTTTTAATTCCTTCAAAAATTAAGGTGGAGTCAGGACAAACGAAGGTAACAAAGCATTTTACCGCTATCGCTTGGGTCCTTGACTGTTAAAATGGTACATTTGCAGTTGTATATGCGTGGCCTTCCATTACACGTGACTGCCAAAGATATTGAACGATTCTTTGCGCCGCTAGTCCTTGTGGACATTCAGGTAGTAGTACCACACAACACTCACATTTGGCATTTTTAATATTCAGGTCGGCAAATGTCGGATGGTCGTTTAAGCGATGATGGAATTGTCGAGTTTCCAACGCCGGCAGACGCGGACCAGGCAATAAGCAAGTATACACCATTCAACTGCGTGGAACTTTTCACGTCACCGCCCCAGTATGAAAGCAATGGTGGCAAGGGCGGCGGAGGGCATGGCGGTGCCACAGTTGGGCCGGTGATGCCATCGGCTGTACAAGCACAATAAAATGTTAATGGTGGATGCTATAAATTTGTTCGTCACTTCCAAAGCCATTAAGACCGTTGAAATATCTTCGGGAAACGACCAAAACCGGGAGTAGGGTCCGACATCGGGCTAAAGGGGAATAAATTGAAAAAATATTTAACTAAACAAAAAAAACTTTTCCCAAGTTGCACTCGATGAGCGTTTCTTTGCTTTAAGACTCAAAACGTATAGTTTGAGACTCTCTTCTGTAAAAGTACAGAGAATTATTTATTTCAGGACTACAAAAATCCATCGAATTAGTCCTACTTTGAGCCCATTTTGAATTTGCTTTCTCGGCGAACCTTCGAGATCAGTTTCACCCGCAGAGGACAAATCGTCCACGTTGTAATTGTCTTCAGTGGCAGGAATAGGGAATATCTTTGGTGATGTCGTAAGTACTGAATGTCCTTTGTTCCGTTTAAATTGACTGACTATCCCCTTCTTTTTTCCCTTTTACCTGATTTTCAAAAGTTCGCCCAACTCAGTCAGGTCCACTACTTCGTCCTCGTTTGTCTGTTTCGGGTGGTGGTGTTCTCGTGAATCATTCTCAAAGGAGTTTATAAAATTTTTCTCTCCCTCAGTCATTCACCTCTTTCTGACTCCCGGCATCATTTGAAATTGAAGTTACATTCGATTTGACACAGAATTTGCAAAAGGCGACGCCACGGAAAGTTTGAAATAATCCCATATTAAAGACATTTTCAATGCTAAAAAAACAATTTGTTTTGAAAAAAATATATAAAAAAATATTCGATTATAACTTTGCCCAACGTTTCGGATTTTGGTAGGCCCAAAAAACCCGAAAAATCCGAAAGATCCGAAATTGGCCCATCCCTGCTACAAACTCTTCAATTTACCCACTATTTCTTTTGTTTCACTTCTTTCACCTTTTCTGCTAGTTTTTCCCTGCACTCTCTCTCATTTTGACTTCTCTGTTCCTTGGCACTTAAGCCATACGCACCTTTCCTATGTTAGCATACGGGCAACATGACGATTCGTCCGGACGACGATTCGTCCGCCCAGCCAAAAACGTACGATTCGTCCGCTCAGCAAGAAAACTACGATTCGTCCGGACAACGATTCGTCCGTCAACGATTCGTCCGCCCATCCAAAAAAGTGCCAAAAATATAAAATTATTTTAAATTTTTTTGGTTTTTCATTTGGCACTTTTATTAGTTATCATTTTAGCTATGTCCAATGTTAAAAAATTTAAATATTTTTATGTTTTTGGTAACTGGGCGAGCGTTGTCTTTAATCGTCTTTCGGACGAATCGTATTTCTTTTGCTGGGCGGACGAATCGTAGTTTTTTGGCTAGGCGGACGAATCGTACGTTTTTGGCTGGGAGGACGAATCGTTGCCGGACCAATCATTGTCCGGACGAATCGTCGTCCGGACGAATCGTACGGCAGCGAGCATACGCACGCGTCCGAAATCTCCAGCACAATGAAAGTTTATGCGCTTTTCTGGCATAGTGATTTTGTAGGTACCTACAATTTGAATTTGGTTTTGATAAATCTAAAAAAGGCGGTAATAAATAGCTGCGACATAATTAAAAAGCTGTACTTTTTGATAAATATCCCAAAACCCTTGGTTGTGCTAAAGTTTGAATAAATAGTAAAATAAATACGCTAAAATATTCAAATTTTTAACAAAAAATACAAAAATTATTAGAGTTAGTAATTTCTCCACAAAGAGTATCAAAATAGCTCTCACCTTACAGATTTCTTAATTCGAGGATTGATTAGTAAGTGAACAAAAAATCTTATATAACCATATTTCGCCGCCTCTGTTAGAAGACCTTCCCTCTAATTTAAAAAGAGTTCTCGAAATTATCGAAATATAATTTTCCACGTTTAAGACTCAAAAACAAATGTTAACCCTTATGGCAATCCATCTTTATCACTGTGTTCATATCATTCGGCCAATAATCAATCATCCCTCGATTAATAACCCTTAGATCAATCAATAAATTCGCTTATGTCAATGATCATTAAATCATTAACTAAGAATGGTGACATCAGCAGTGTTTCATAGTTCATCTCATATTCGCCTTTTTTCTCTGCTTTTTGGCTCGCTTTTCCCGTTCTTTCCTCAGCCGATGCTGTATTTATAATTTGGCTTATTTCATGTGCCAACTCTTCAATTTTTGCCCGTGCCTTTGATGCCATTTCCACCCATTTTGCCAACATTGCCTCAGTGTATTGGTTAAAATTGTGTCGAAGTAAATCTATTTAAATTGTTCGCTACTCGAAGTTTCATATAAAAAAAAGTACGCAAAGAAAGAATTACCTTTGTAAATATCATTACTTATTTGATGGGTTTGTTCTTCGTTTCTTTTTTCTAATGCCATTCGTACAAAAACATCGTTAAGTTGGAGAATCGGGTTGTCTAAAACATAAAGAATATGTGCATTTGACCAAATGATTGAGCATAAAGCAAAAAACTACCAGAAAAATCATTTCAAACCTGCGAGAATCATTTCATTACAATAAAAATCGTTGTTCGACTTTTCAACCAAAAGATTAACAAAAAAAATAAAATAAAAGAATTTCGAAAAAAAACGGAAGCCAATAACTCATAAAAGCGGCTAATAATCCGACAGGGAGCCAAAAATTCTCAATCATTAACTCTTATACTCCTCTCAGAATAATTACCAGCACTTTCACTGTAATGTGATACTGTCTCCCAATTTAACAAATTCAATTTTGCTAAATTATTGTCTTGAATCATTTGGATCATAAATTCATTGTTGATCACATTCTCCAGTCCAAAATATAAATTAGTAATTGTGTTTAGCACGCCCACCGCCTCAATTAATGGCACAATTGTGCCATTAATTTCGAATATTGGCTTCACAGCTGTCAGAATGCCGCCGTTGCGAACGCGGAACAAATATTCGTACACAATGTCTATATATTGGCGAAATTTGTCGCATTCTTTTCGTTGGGCAAATAATTGTTCTGTTTGAACTTCAAAATTTAAATTGGCACAATGCCAATGTTTTCGCATCAATGACAAAATGCCAAGGTGCAGTTCATTCCCTTTGATAAATTCGTTTCGGTTTATTTCATCGGATTGGCCCAGTATCTCCATAAAATTACTTCCTCCATTCAGAAACACAATGAATGCTTCATCAAGTATCTACGAATAGCTTCGTTCTTAGAAATTAAAAATTTTTTTTGGTTTAATTATGGGTTTTTTAGTCCGTTACGGTAGTTTAACTAAAGGAAACAAAAGACGGTGCTGGCGCATTTCTTAAAACTGCCAATTTTACTGTTTTTCGACTATATCTTGTCATAACTTTGCTCATAAATAACCAAATTAAACAATCTTGCTAATGTAAGATAGCTCTTGAAATGCTTTATGAGCTTGTTAAATTTCAAAAAATTCCATTGAGTTTTTCAAGAGTTATGGCAATTTTTACATCTTGTTTGGCTCTAATTTTTTTTAAAACAATTAAATTTTTTGAAATTTAACAAGCTCATAAAGCAATTCAAGAGCTATCTTACAATATCAAGATTGTTTAATTTGGTAAGTTCTGAGCAAAGTTATGACAAGATTTAGTCGAAAAATCAGTAAAATTGGCAGTTTTTAAGAAAGGCGCCAGCACCACAAAAACCAGGGTTCAATTTTGTTTTGAACTTCGCTTATTTTAATTAAGACAGCGCAAATTTGCGTTAGGCTGGTGTTTGAATTTCAATACTGCCAATCTTGCGACTTCTCGGTGTTCGGTTTCGGCACCGGATACGCCAGTTTTTAATTTCGAACCGGTTTTTTGATATCATGGGTATAGGTGGTTTGAATTTAAATATGCTAATTCACCGCTGTCCCCACATCATATACGAGCAAGTTCAAAATAGCGCCACAATTTTTGCCGTTTTTTTGTTTTTCATTTTTTACGGCATTTGGTGCCGATGATGAAACATTTGACAATAAATTTCGGCCATTATTTTTTGGCACTTTTTCCAATTGAGTTTCTGTCTGTTCAATGATTGCTGCATTTTCTTTCGCTTTTTTGTACATTTTTTCCATGATTTCATCAAATTTAGCACGTGCTGCTGACAATTTTGCTTGTTCTAAATTATTATTTATTAAATGGCAAAAATTGTTCGACAATCACTACACATTTACTTAGTCTTAGACGTCATATACCGACTTGGGCATGTTAAGTATTGGATACTCAGAGCCAAGAAAAAAGGTGGGACTTTAGTGTCGGTGGCATTTTGGCGGTAGGGAAAGACAAGTGTTCAGCATAGCAAAATTAAGCATGGTAAAAAACGGTTAAAAACCTATTCCGGTAAATTATAAATTTTCGGTATTAATTATGATGACTTAAGTAAAATTAACTTTTTGACTTATTTTGTTGTAAATTTTTGGCAATATTATTCTCAGTGAATTTTTTAAAATTTTTCATTAGATAAAAATTTTATCTTTGTAAATGGAAGCCGATCCAAGAATCTTAGGTAATCGCAATAAGAAATCGGCCAGACACCGGCGCGGTCCCTAATTTTATACATATAACCCATTAACCGGCAAAAAAGCCTTGTCCAGAAACGAAGTCGAAAATCGGTCTGAGACGACGATAGTTCTCCAAGTCGCTTCACTTACCCTCTGTTTGAGGCTTTTCCTCAACCGAATCTTCCGGCATTTTGTAATCCAAATATTTCTCATTCCAAATCTCCGGTGGCTCACCCATATTACAGCAATCGAATATTTCTTCCGTCCATGGGTCATTGTCCTTACCAAATTCCAAATTAAAACAAAGGTTCGCAATTCTTGCCATGAATTTCAAGTCACCGAGTAATATATGACAACTAATATTTCCATAATTGTACATAAATTCTGGTTTTGCTACAGTGTGCCCAGTGTGAACATGGAACAAATATTCATACAGTACATTCAAACATTTACGAAACATGATCCATTCATTTTCATTTAGAACATTGGCATTGGCACGATGGAAATGGCGTCTCATTTTGTACAAAAGGGCAAGATGAGTGCCGTAAATTTGTGCTAAGAATTGTTTGCTTTGAGCATTGTTAACCCTTTTTTCTGTGCAAAATTCTTCAAAAGCAACGGGCCCTTTCACAAAGGCGAGAAACGCATCTTCATCGGCCTAATTACGATAATTTGTGTTTTTTTTTTATTTTGAAAAGGATCCCATGTGGCTCTAGCTGAGTAAATTTGTATTAAGAAAACTAATATTTATTACCGTTTTTTATGGAATAGGGCCCATGCAGTCATTTTTTTTAACCCTTTCACAGGCTTTTTCTCCGGATGGCTCTATTAATATTCCACTCAATTAAAAGACTTTAATGAATAATACGTAGAAATTACCTTTGATGAAACGGCACTTGAGGAGTGGAAAAAAGGGTAATAAAAAATAAATGTTAAATAAATGAAAATAAAATAATTCATTTTAATTCGTAATAAAAAAAAATATAAACGATCGAATGAATTTTACATGTAAAAAAATGCGCAATCATAAATTTTAATTGGAATTCTAATAAATGTAATCAAAAAAGCAAAAAAAAAATGAGCAAATGCCTTTTTTTCTATGCACTACTTCCGCCGGGATAAAACACATAAAAAATACATTTTCCACTTGGTTTGAAAATGTAATTTTGATGTTTTCTTGCCTTTTTATTTGGTTATTTTAACTCTGAATTATGTAAGTCTTAAATTGAGAAAATTTATAGCGAGTGAGCCAATAGTGCCTATGAGCGTTGTCGGGAATTTGGTTATTAACGTATTTTACTATCAATAAATTTTTTAGAAAAAAGTCGAAAACCAAAAAAAGTCGATGATTTTTTTCCGACTTCTGATTTTTTTTACCGAAAAACCGGCCGAAATAAGTTTGAATTTTTCACTTTTTTACTAGTAGTGCTCGAGAGTCTCGGTCTTGAGTCTCGACTCGAGAAAGTCTCGGGTTTTTTCTGGTCTCGGTCTCGACTTCTTAGTTTTACGCCCCTAAAGATTGGCTTTTCGTTAGCTGGCAAAACATTAAATTGGGTTGAATTTTAAATTTGAATAATAAAAGACATCGGCAATAAATAATTGTGATGACTTCATTTATTACAATTATTCTTCTTTTATTTGTGCTTTTGGATAAACAAATGTCATCGAATGTCGCAAAATCACGGAGGTTATGGGGGAAAACATTTTTCTTATTTTTTGAATTATATTTAATATTATTTTGACAAACCTTTTTTTTCTTCACTGCAATATTCATATTTTGTACGTTTGGATGTGCTGTATGAATATTTGTTCCATGTTCACATTGAAATACCGTAGTGACACCATTTTTATTTTGATAAAATTCATGGCAAGAATTTCGAAAGATTGTTTTAATTTGGAATTTGGCAAGGACAATGACCAGTGGGTGGAAGAAAGATTCTGCTTCGGCATTATGAGTGAACCGCCGGAGATTTGGATAGAAATATTTGGATTACAAAATGCCGGAAGATTCATTAGAGGAAAAGTCTCTGATAGAGAATAATCGGTGATGCCTATTTAACGGATAATATTTATGAAAATCCCCTTTTTGAAAAAACAAAAATTGCAAGCAAAATCAGTTAACAGCGGTGAAGGTAGATAAAATTTCAAACAGATTAAGTGTCCGGCTGTTTCGACCAACGCAACTAAAATTTTTCAAAATTTTAAAGAAATTGCGAAATAAATCCCCATTTTTAAAAAATTTCTAAGCTTTCCACGGTCCTTTTAGGCTCGTTTTTAGGAAATTCAATGGGGCAGGAGTCGGCATAGCCGATAGGCACCGATTCTTGAATTTTTGATATATTTTGGTACAGAAATTGCATGAAAAAAAAATCATCGGCGTGGGATTTTCGGCGTGGGTTTTTTCGGCGTGTGTTTTTTCGGCGTAGGAATCGCTAATAGTGAAGTTAAAACGAAGCCTTTTCGAACTAAAAATTGCTTATGGTGATTATTTGCCAAAACGAAGCCACAGAAAAATATGAACACTTAAAATTCTCACCTTATAAATTAGATAAAGGTTCTTTTTTACTTGATTATGTTAACACGCCCTTAAGTGTCCAATTGGAGAGCCAGACTAAAAAATTTTGGAGAGTGAAACTAATCATTAATCATTTTCACTGATCTTTTTGCTCATCGAATTAATTTTTTCGAAATGCCAATTTTTGACCCCAAATAGTGATACGTTTTGAGCCAAATTATTCTTTGGAAAATTTTAATCTGAGACCCCCGGTTTATTGAATTCCACATTTGGATCCATTCATAAGAGGCACAAATTCACTGCTGTTTCTTTTTTTTCTATTAAAATGTAAAAACGATTTGAATAATTATGGCGGATTATTTGTTGTTTGATCAGATGAAAGCGGCGGACAATAAGACAAGTGAAAATGTCCATCTAACGCCACAGAAAAGGGAGAATAAAAGGCGAGCAGAAACTGTTCAGCCAATCATAAAGCTTTCATTCATTCAATTATTTCGAGTATTCCTCTGATGAATATGCGCTCCGCACTGCTACTCGCCTTCGTCATGGCACTGCTCGTCGTCCAATGTTCGGCCGATGTGTCAGAAGACTCACGCCACGAAAAAGCGCAGTCCCAAATGAACGTTGGTGGTCAGAATCCGATACACAACGACGAACCAAATGAAATCAATACACAAAAGCAAAAAATCCCAGGTGGTCCGAATCCATTACACAACTAACGGTGGAAACGAATTTGAACCGGAGAAGAGGAGACCTAACGCCGACGGAATAACCACAAAAAGCATGCATTAAAAGAAGAACACTACAGTATGGAAGAAAAAATTGATTGGTTATTTAGCACTTTTGTAGAAATTAAAATGCCTAATTTGTTACTGTAATCTGTGAATGATAAATTACAAAAGGACGAAAAAAATGCAACTGCAACCTTCTCTTGTACTTCTTTTTTTTTGAGTTTATTTAAGATAACCCCTAAGAAAAAGTTTTAGAAAACGCAATCAAGGGGTGTCGTTCGTTTCCGCGCCACCGTTTCCACGCCAGACGTGTTTAAGACATATTGAACGCGAAAACTTTGATTGGATGCGTAAAAGTCGTTTGGACGTGTAAATTTTGTTGTAAACAAAAAATAAAATTTTCATGGGCGGTACAAATGTCGCGGCGCAAATGTCGCATCACCTTCATTAATTATGGTAAAATAAATAAATTAAATGATTTTAAGTTTGAATTGCTCAGATTGGCGAAGGACCAAATGGACACTGAAAAGAAGTAGACGAAGTGACAAAAAAGGAAAACAATACAATTATAGATCTTTTAGAGCAAAATTTTAATTATTGGAGAAAAAAAAATTTCCTTTCAATTGGAATAATGGAAAAGCAATTTTCTCATGCCGAGTTGAGTTCCAAATTTCTTATGTTTAAACAATAATTATGGATTTCATTTCCTTCTGCTGGGGTCCGGGTCAGTTCGGCGCGGAACCTTTAGGCGCAGCCAACTTTGAGAAGATATAACTTTTTTCTAAGTGTGCCAATTTAAACATAATAGGTATCATCAGAAAGCTCTATATGTACTGCATTAATTTGCCCAAAATTAAAAAAAAATCATCAAGCGCTTTCCAATAATACCAAACTTGTTGAATTTTGACGAAGATTAAAAATGTTATTGCCAGTTGCGCCGAAAAGGTCCGCGCCGAACTGGGCGGTTCCCTTCTGCTGTTGTGCTTTTGTTAAAAATAAATTATTTCAAAAAGTATTTATTTATTTTTAACAAACAAACCACAAGGTGCTAATTGCATTCTAACAGTGGTGTAAAATAAAAATGAATCATAAATCACAAAATAAATGTCATCAATAAACATAAAATACATGAAAATTTCAAGATGAATAGCAAAAACCGGTGACAATATTGGAAAAAGCGTTCAAAAAAAAGTAAATCAATAAGAATTATCTCATTCTTAATCTTTTCCATTAAAGACAATTCATTGGGTTTCGGAGTAAATTTTCTCAAAATTTTTCGCAGTTTTCTCCGCTCAAAAGTTTCGGAATGTCGTTTTAGGAATCGTTTCACTTTGAGTTTTTGGCATTTTTTTTTGCAAATTTCTTTGGTCAGGAGCAAAAAGTTGCAAGATGCCAAATTACTGGCAATAGTTTTTAGGTGCAGACCCCCAAATGAAAAATTTGAATTGCTGGCGAAGAAATTAAAAATCAACTTCAAAATATTACTTTTAAAATTTTTTCATGTTTTTTTTTGCCTTCGCCTTAAAATAGCCATCACTATGATTTTTTTTTAAAAGTTTGAATAAATCTGAAATTTGGGAAATTCTTCCCTTTGGAAAAATTTATGACCATATTTTTTATAATTTTTGACCATATTTTAGCATTTTTTTATTCTTTTGTGATTTTTGTCTATGTTACAATCCATATTTTGGAATGTCCAAATAAATTTGACCCCTAAATGGTCAAATGATCAATCATTTTTTTGAAATTCTTTCTTTTACCAATTTTATGCGGTGCAAAATTTTTTTTTATATGGTCTACGTTTAATTTAAAAGATAAATAAATAGAGAAAAGAATTCAAAATAGAAATTTTGTGAATTTAGACAGCCAGAAAGAAATTTAGAAACCCCCAAATATGTAGTAACCCTGATAACAAAAATAATCAATCAATAGTAGTCATTCACAATCAATAAACTACCCTCAAGAAATATCACGGGTTCCTCGCTTCCTCCACTTCATAATCGAACAAGTTCAAAATGACGTGTTCCTCTGCATTTGCTATTGATGTCGATGCTGATGGTTTTCGGCTATTTTTCTTCGCATTTCCTTCGGCTTGCAGGGGCATTTTTTCCATAAACTCTTTAAACTGGACACGTGATGCTGCCAACTTTTCGTGTTCTAAAATTGACGAAATGGACATGTTTTCTTCACTCGCTAAGAGCTTTTCGTAAAAGAATTACCGGTTACAATCAATATGCACAAAAAAAAATGAAAAATATGCACATAATTTTTCCAAATTTGGAGTAAAATCGTAAATTTTTTTTTTAATTTCTTCAAATTTATTAGTAGTTAAAATTGTTGATGAGATACATTTCCAAGTTTTGGGATAAGACGAATTCAATTATCGTTTTTTTTAAATTAGGTATACAAAAAAAATTTGTCCTTTCTATTTTTGTGGAGAATTTTTTCAATTTTTTAAAAAGTTTGATTCTTATGGGTATATAAATTAATCATTTTAGGCAAAATCTGTTAACAAATCACGCCCAAATTTTCAGAATTGTGCCCGGTGGCGCCTTAACCCAACTGAAACTACTCAGTTTTCGGTTTGGTTCGGGTTTCAAACGGACAACTCTATTTATGGTTGCATCATCCGGCGGGACGTTTGAACTAGTGTTCCGCACGATAAAAATTTACCGCGTTAAAAATCGGTAAATTTACTGAGGTAAATTTTTACCGATTTCCAATTTTTCGATGAGATCGGTAATCGATAAAAGTCGGTAAATTTACCGTTTTTACTACCGATCCGACTCAATTTATTATGGTAAAAATCGGTAAAAAGAAAACTTGTTTCTCGGAAATCTTCGATCACAGAAAAACAAAAATATAGGGGGAATAGTTAAATGTTTTTATAAACAAAAAAAAAAAGGCCCATTATCCGGCAAAACCCGTGGTTCAGTAAAAGAGTCAAAAAAGTGGGCATATACCCAAAAGTCAGTAATTCAGCATCACTTACCCTCTGTTTGAGGATTTTCCTCTGACGAATCTTCCTGTATTATGTAATCCAAATGCTCCTCATTCATAATTTCCGGAGGTTCAACCACCGTGATATTGCTGGAGAATATATCTTCAATCCATTCGTTATTGTCCTTGCCAAATTCCACTCCAAAACATTCGTTCGCAATTCTTGCCATGAACTTCAAGTCTTCGAGTAATACACCACAAAAAATATTTCCATCGTCATACTTAAAAATTGGTTTCTCTACAGTATGTCCAATGTGAACATGGAACAAATATTCATACAGCACATCCAAACATTTACGAAACATGGCCCATTCATTTTCATTTTGAACATTGGCATTGGCACGATGGAAATGGCGTCTCATTTTGTACAAAAGGGCAAGATGAGTGCCGTAAACTTGTGCCAAGATTGTTTTGCTTTCAGCATTAGTGACCCCTCTTTCTCTGCAAAATTTCTCGAAAGGGACAGACCCTTTCACAAAGGCGAGAAAAGCGTTTTCATCTTCCTAATTAAGTTAATTTTTATTTTCTGGCTTTAATTCCAAAAAAAATATTTGTTAATTTAGTTGAGGGAAAGTTATTTGTTCGGCAAAAAATTTTCAAATACGATTTTTCATTTCGCCTTCTGTTTTTCCAACCCCTTTCAACGGGAAAGGCTTAAATCTCGAGGGCGCCTCTACTTAGGGGAATGGCTCGCTTTCAGGAATAAAGAAAAAAAAATTAATATATTTTAATTTAATTAATTTTATTTCCATTTTACAAATTTACCTCTATTAAAACGGCCTTTGAAGTAGGAAAAAACTGACAATAAAAAATGAACGAAAAAATGAATATAAAATAAATCATTTTCTTTAAAAGAGAGCGTCAATATTTTTCTCTTTAAAACTGCTAAAATAAGCATGTAGGTATTAAAAATGGGAAAATTTCATCAAAACTTCCATCTGTGATGTACAAAATTAAGTTAAGGCAGAGGTTACGGAACCCCGACATTTGCGGCCCCGACATTTGCGGCCGCGACATTTGCGGTCCAACTTTTGCGGCTATGCCCAAAATTGGTTTCAAATTTAGGTTGCATTAATCCCAAAGTCCTTAAAAAGCTTTAATAGAGGCTAATACATGAATTATATCCAAGAATTGCGTTCTTGGAGATGTTTCAAAAAAAATCATAAATTATAAAAACACCCCAATGAATTACCTAAAGAGCCAAAAATGCTGTTTTCTCTATTATTAATCCTTTTATGAAATTTGGGATTAATGCAATCTAAATTTGGAACCAATTTTGGACATAGCCGCAAAAGTCGGACCGCAAATGTCGGGGCCGCGAGGTCACATTGAAATTTTCCGAAATAAGGACATCGCAGGTTAAAAATAAGGATTTAGGGTCAAAAATAAGGACATTTTTTTAAAACAGGCTTCCAACACTTTAAAATGCATTTTTATTCAAAAACCAACTGTTTTCAACGTATTTGTTCCCTATGACAGTATTTTTTAGCTGTTAGGCTTTTTCATTATTAATTTCAAAAAAGGAAGGCCCGGTGGTGCCGATAGGCGCCGCGGCGAAAATTTTGATAACAGATTTTGCACTAAAAAATAACAATTTTACTGCTTTTCGAGATAAATTTTGAAAAAACATAGGCGAAAATGGGTCCGGTGGTGCCGTTATGCGCCACCGGAAATGTTTTTTTTTTAAAAATAATAACGAATCGCTTCAAAAATGTAAAAAATAGTATTGTTTTTTTAAGTTTTTACCTCAGAGTAGGAAATAATGACCAAATAAGGATTCGACCCCTCAAATAAGGACAATCCTTATAAATAAGGACAAATGCGACCCCTGATTTAAGGGGTGAGTTTAGGCAATAATAAATTATGAGAGAATGAATTTTACATGTAAGAGATTAACCTTTCTTGCTATATTTGAAAATAATAGATTTTCTTTTTCCTTTATTATTAAATTTTATATTATGGGATGCCATATACGAATGCACATATTCACAGAAAAGGCAATTTTAGAAATAAAATGCCTAAATCAATAATATTAACTAGGGTTGGTCACGGTCGGTTAACCGAACCGAAACCGAAACCGAAAACCGGCCTTTTTGGGCCAAAAACCGAAACCGAAAACCGGGGGTAGCAAAACCGGCCTAACCGAAAACCGGGGGGACCGGTTTCCCGGTTTCGGTTTGAAAACAAAAAAAAGTACATCCCTAAGAATGGGACTTTCAATGAAGATGTTTTAGTAAAATTTTGATGGAAAGTTGCACCAAATTTGAATTTCTTTGTTCGTTTTTGTGAGTAAGTCGTGGTTCAGTTGGTTTTCTTCCTGTTCCTGTGAAAAATTGATTTGGTACTATGCCGCCATGCAGAAATTCATTTTAATTTTATTATAACAAAATTACTGCCCATTTTATTATTTTTTTTAAATTATTCCTTTTAATAAGCAAATTTTAATTTGTTTGTGTTAAGTTCTCTTAACAAATCTGACCCAAATATCAGGGATGTTAGATGTCCTTTTTTTAAAGAAATGTCCTTTTTTCTTGCTGTGAGGTAAAAAAAAGAAGAAAACAATACTATTTTTTATAATTTTTAAAGCGATTTCTTAGTATTTTTTCAAAATTTTTCCCGGCGGCGCCTATCGGCACCACCGGACCCACACTCGCGTAGGATTTCTCAACATTTATTTAAAACCCCCTCAAAAATTATTTGTCAAGATTTGTTACCAAAATAAAACTAAATTTTCAAAATTTTCCCACGGCGGCGTCTATCGGCACCGCCGTAACCCAGCCCAATTAATACTTTAATAAAAAGCAAAACCATATAACAGCTAAAATTGTCATGAAAAATGTTTTCATCAGCGAGCCCTGCCTATTCAGGAAAGAAAAAACCAAAAAAAAAAAACCCAAAATATACAAAATATTAAAAAAATGTTTAAAAAATTTAAATTAAGTGTACTAAAGTTGGGACTGAAAATAAGGCGAAAAACCGATTTCGGTTTTCGGTTAACCGGGTATCGGCCAAAAACCGAAACCGAAAACCGGGGGTAGCAAAACCGGCATAACCGAAAACCGGGGGGACCGGTTTTAAACCGATTTTGACCAACCCTATTATTAACAAAATAAAAAAAATTATTGGCTGCCTACTGCACTTATTAACTTCGTTTGAAGCTCCTTTTTTGTATATTTTACTCACAAATGAAAAATAGACCTATAAGGATCGCGCTTTCATTTAAAAAAAAATGAATACACCTAAGGCCCGGAATTTTTACTAAAAAATACCCCAAATAGTCATTTTTTTGCCAAGTATGAATTAATTTAAAGTTTTCTAAAATTTATTGGATGGACGCCTGAAAATATTGAAAAAATTTTGGTTTGTAACAACAACAGCAAAAATTCATTTTTTGTTAGGGTTGGATGCGTCATGATATTCGTTTATTTTGTTTACCATCTTTTTTTTCTTTAAATTTTGGAGGGTAGCATAAGTTTTTGGCCACACAATTAGAATGATTGCACATTTTTCATATATTGTGTCGGAATGAGCTGCCAACATCTGCCAAAAGGAAAAGATCATTAAAAGTTATATAAGAAAATAAATTAGATATGGAAGATACACTCGGGAACTTTAAGACCGACGGGTCGGGACTCCCGGGAAATTATATTATAGGAACAGAGCCTAAGTTTTTGACAGTAATCCCGGGATAAGATCCCGCATGCGATTTGTTTATTTTTGCCAGCCTCTAGGGGATCCACAGGGTCGAAATCACCGGGGTGATTATTTGGGATTGCGGGTCGGCATTTTGGCCAGGCCGGGTGGCTACCTAATTTTTAATCCGATTAGACGAGATTTCTACTTTTTAAAATACTCACAAATTTGTTCACATACACCAAATTTCCGTTGACCCGCAATGGGTGGACAGGGCGAAGTCCGCTAAAATAAGATTCATTTAAATTAAATTTACAAGTAAAAAAATATGGTAACAATAGAAGTTGTAAAGATTAAAAAATCTTTCTAATCTTCTAAGAAATTCATCTAAGGACGCAATGATAAATCCAAGTTCATCATCCTTCTGCTGCTGTTCGTTTTATCCGACAGTGTTCTGTTAAGCCAAACAAAAAATTTATTTTAAATAAAAATAACAAAATGTTAATATAAAATATTAAATAACAGCATCTACGAAAAAACACTAAATTAACTCAGTTCTTTTTTATAAAAACAAAAAAGTTTTTTTGTTTATTTTTTTTCTACTTACGCTAGGCCCTGCTCCATCGGCTCCAAAAGCTAAAAATATTTTGAAAAATAAATAAAGAAATAAATTAGTTTTTTTTACGATTAGTCCCGTCTCCTTGATTGCATTCCATATATAGTGGCGATGAGTACAACATGACTGACAGTTGATAATTGAGTTGATACAATTGATAAGTGTAACACACTACACTACCAGACTGTAATGTCTGATTGTATATAGTTGTATGGTCATGTATTTTTTGGACATTTATTTATTTATTTTTTTTATTTAATTTGATGAAATAAAAAAATAAATAAAATTCTACCTAAACTTTTATTTGGCGAAAGTTTTTTTTCTGGGAACCGCCCAGTTCGGCGCGGACCCTTTCGGCGCAACTAGCAATAACATTTTTCATCTTCGTCCAAATTCAACAAATTAGGTATTATTCGAAAGCGCTTGACGAGTTCTATCAAGGTACTAAATTTCAAAAAATTTAGAAAATAAACAAAAAAGTTATGGCCAAAAAACCTCAAAAAATTGAATTTTGCTTGCCGGTTCGGCGCAACAGAACATAACTTTTTTTATGTATGGGTGATTTTTTTAATTTTTGGCGAGATTAATGAAGCACATATAGAGCTTTCTGGAGGTATCTATTATGTTTAAATTGGCACGCTTAGAAGAAAGTTATGTCTTCTCAAAGTTGGCTGCGCCGAAAGGTTCCGCGCCGAACTGACCCCGACCCTTTTTTTCTACTAAACTCATATTCCCCTTCCTATCTTTCTAGTTACCCTCTTCTATTTCTCTCTCTCCCCATATTCCTCTATTCTTCTCCATCCTTTTCCTTCTTCTCAGTTTTTCTCTTCAGTGTTTCTTGCTCTATTTTTGTTCCTCTATCTGTCTCTCCATCGTTTTCTCGTGTCACTTTCTTTATCTCTCTGTCTCTCTCTCTCTCGCCCTTTTTCGTCTAATTTTGATCCCTGTCTATCTTTCTCCCCTGTTATGCGCTTTATGTTTCTCATACTTTTCCTCCTCTCTTTCAAGTTTCTCTTTCTCTCTCTCTTTAGCTTTTTCCAGTGTTGTTCGGGAGTCCCGGTCCCGAAAACCGGGATTTTCCCGGTTTTTTTTGGTCCCGGTCCCGAGTCCCGGTGTTTTAGTCCCGGTTTTCGGGGCTTTTTTACACCCCTAAAGATTGACTTATGGACCAGAAAGTGTTAAGGAAATGAAGAAAATTTTCAGTACTGGATTATCTTTTGAAATAAAAATTATCGACAAGAATTCTTCAAATTTTATGTTTGATGATATAATTCTAATTATGCTAAATCAGGGCAGGGATTCGTCCCTTTGAAAACGGATTTTGCCCAAAAAATGTTCATTTTTAGGTCAAAATCCATTAGCAGATCTGACCCAAATTGTCAAAAAATTTCCCGGCGGCGCCTATCGGCACCGCCTCCGCACCCCCCCCCCCCCCGCTCTTGGTGAATAAAACCATTTTTATTGCATAAAATAAAATTTTTGAAGTGTCCTTTGAATTCGCAAATTCTTCCCCTTATGTCATTTGAAATCACCTTATCAGTCCTTTGAAATAGAGCTCGACCGATCCCTACCCTGTGCTAAATGTCTAAATATCTTCAAATCATGCTTCACTTAACTATTCTTAAATGTTTATTAATCAGATTAAATGGAAGGCGCCTAAAAGATCATCGCTTTCAAAAGAACATGCCTTCATAATTTTGACGACCAAGAATGAGAAATAAATTATTATTCACATAACAAAATTTTTTTCTTTAAAATTTTTCAAAAACACACCCCCAAAAATTGGCTTATGAAGACCCGGTCCCGAAATGGTCCCGAGTCCCGGTGTCTAGTCCCGGTCCCGGTCCCGATCCCGAGTCCCGAAAAATTCTTGGTCCCGAACAACACTGCTTCCTTCATTGAAACATTTTCATTAAATGGGCGTAAATAGAATTATTGGTGCTAGTCGTTTCGTAAATTGCGCCACTTTGGGCGTTTCATAAATCCGCCAATTTTACAGATTTTACGAACATAATTCGTCATAACTTTTCTCAAAATCAACCAAATTAAGCAATCTTGGTATTATCCGATAGCTTTTGGTTAACTCTATTTGCCTTCGAAATTTCAAAAAATTTAAATAGGTTTTAAGAAAAATATAGTTAAAAATATTTTTATTTTTCATTCTCACAGTCCCAATTTTCGTAAAACTTATTTAAATTTTTTGAAATTTGGAAGGTTAATAGAGCTAACCAATAGCTATCGGGCCACACCAAGATTATTAAATTTGGTTGCCTCTGAGCAAAGTTATGATCGATTATGTTCGAAAAACAAGTAAAAAATGGCGGATTTACGAAACGACTCAGCACGGAATTATTCATAATTATAAAAAAAAAGATTAATAAAAAAAGAATGCAGCAATTGGTTATTATGGTGAGTAATTTCATAGAAAATTACGGTATTACAATTTATAACATTACTTTCTGTCTGTAGTCCAAAATTGTATAAATAGATTTAACATAAATTGAATTTATTTAGACAGAAAAACGATTATTATTATAATCGGTTAGGGTATTGCGCTTTATGTTTTTAAATAGTAGTTAATCCCACATAAATTAGTTATACCGTAAACTGAAAATTACAATTTATTCCTAATAAAAAAAATAGATGGAATTTTGTCATTAACCGTATTCCACTTAGTATAATTATCATCTTTTACAAAAACTCGGCCCAAAATTAGCAAATTTGTCCATGCCCCAACGGGGAGTCATCGAATCAAAAATGTCAAAATGCACAGCAGCAGTTCGTAACACGGAAGTGTATTGTAATATATATATATATACTGTAATAAAAGATTGTCAATTAGGGAAGTGATTCCTAAGACAAATTCATACAAAGCAAAACGCACAATTTTGCATCATACGATAAGCCAAATGATACGGTAAGAAACATTTAAAATGTTTGGTGAAAAGAGTCTCTCCAAAAACTTCAGGTTCGACCCCTCCTGGCGTAGCGGTTAAATTACTCAAAATTAGGGTAGCACGGGACCGGGACCGGGACCGGGGCGGGAAATCCCGGTTTTTTCAGGTCCCGGTCCCGGTCCCGGTCCCGTTTTTCAAAAAAAGTCAAGTCCCGGTCCCGAAACTTGGGTCCCGGCGGGACCGGGACTAACCGGGACCAAATATGCACTGGTAAGAATTGGGTTATGAGCAAGAAATTGTTGAGAAGAATTGGAGAAAAGGAAAATTATGGAGAAAAAATTCGTTATAAATATACTTTTATTAATAATCTGTCCAATGACAATTTGGTGTGGTGGTGAGTATTGCTTTTCCAAATCTTTTTCTTGGGTTCAAATCCCTCTCATGCATGAAATTTAATTTTTTTTAAAATTGTTTTCCCAATATCAGTTCGGTCAAATTCAAAAATTATGAAAAGAAAGTAATCCCCCACCTGATATAATTCATAATTAACAATTTTCTTTATAAATTTCATTTATTTTCGAAAAATTGAAAGTTTTGGTCAAAAGCTGTTAACAAATGGGACACAAATTTTCAAAATTTCTCCCCGGTGGCGCCTATCGGCACCACCGGGCACCTCCATTATGGGTCATGAAATATAATCTTTAATACTCATTTACTTCGATAAATTGATTTACAGTTATCTGCGCATCATTTTTTAAAAATGTTATGATTTTTGGGACTGAATGTTCTGACTTTGAAATTTCTCATATCGGAACCCTGGGTAAACTAGGAGGATAAGGGTTCATTTAGACTTAATGAATTACTTTATTCATTTATTTTGATAATTGAAAAGTGATTGAAGATGAAATGGGAATTCAATGAAAATTCATAAGAAAATTTTTTCGTTTTTTCAAGAAAAATTTTTGCTTCAGAAAAGTCCCGATTTAGTCCCGGTCCCGGTCCCGGTCCCGGTTGAAAATCGAGGGCCCCGGTCCCGGGCTTTCCTGGCCCGGAAAGTCCCGGTCCCGGTTTTTGTCAAAAGCCCCGGTCCCGTGCTACTCTACTCAAAATTCAAGCCCCGCCACGGCGTCCCACCCTTCAAGGGAGCCGAACAAAAGGGGAGGAAGTAGGTGCGTAACTCTTTCGGTATTGGACCAAAATTAATCAAATGCACGTGATAGCGAATAATTGGGTTGTCGGGTCAGGGACCGATAAGGTCACTCTCCAAGTTTTCCATCGGTAGGTACGGGCACAGTTTCAGAAAAGCCCACATTACAGTAGGACCGTGAAAGCCAAATCGGGATCGGAAAAATGGTTTAAGAACACCGACTATGGATACCTCCATACCCAATCGGGTGCCGGCTATCGTATCCCAACAAATCCAAAAATGCCATTTGACCATTCCTTTGTTTACCTGTCTCATCGCCAAAACTGCACAAGAAAAGGCCGAACGATGGTGAGTCCTTGTCGCGCTTGACCAAAATGCGCCATGGCAATCCGTTGATGTACACCACCGGCTCACTGAGCCCTCCCTTGGCCTCATTTCCCTCCGAAAATGCTTTAAAATTGTACCCGGATTTTAGAGCCCAAAATCGAAAAACCCTGGCCTAACTAAAAAAAGCCAAGGACTGACAAGCGTAGGACAAACTGAAAAAACAACCGAAATCCAGGGTGAGAGGGTGCTTCAAAAAGAGCCAAATAATTGTTTTCATTTTTTAGTATAGAGTCAATTTTTTTAATTGCATTTCAGATTTTCGTTACTCATTTCAGTTTTGCGAAATTTTGAGTGCTTTTTTCCTTTATTTTTATATAATAGTTTAGGTTTTAACAAAAAAAAAGAAAGAAAGAAAATGAAAAATTTTGAATTTTTTTAACTCTAAAATTAGAATGCGTCCCCAACCCAACAGGTGTTTAGCGAGCAATGGCATTTGATTCGGATGCGCCAATCTCAAAAAAAAGGACATATGGTATCGTATGGTGAATTTTCGAGTAAATCATGTCATAACTTTGCTCAGACGCAACCAAATTAAATAATCTTGATATCATACGATAGCATTTGAGTAGCTTTATTAGCTTGTTAAATTTCAGAAAATATTATTAAGTTTTTCGTAAGTTATAGCAATTTTTTTGACTTTTTGGGTCATAACTTTGGAAAAACTTAATAATATTTTCTGAAATTTAACAAGCTAATAGAAACAAGTAAGAGCTATCGTAATACCAAGATTATTTAATTTGGTTGCGTCTGAGCAAAGTTATGATATGATTTACTCGAAATTCAGCATATTTTATTCAACAGAGAAAGAGAGAGAGAGATATGGGGAGAGAGAAAGAAAGAGAGAAAGGAACAAAAGAGAGAAGAGAAAGAGAGAGATAGAAAGAGGGTTAGAGAGAAAAATAGAGGGGGAGACAGACTGAGAAAGAGAGAGAGATAGAGGGAGAAAGAAAGAGAGAAAGGGAGACAGAGAAATAGAGCGAGAGAGACAAAAGGAGAGCGATTGAGAGGGAGACCGAAAGAGAGAGAGAGAGAGAAATGAAATAGATTGAGAGAAGATTTGGGGGGGGAGAGAGAGAGAGAGAAAAGATAGGATGAAAAGAGAAAGAGAGAAAGAGAGAAAGAAAACAAGCATAGATAGAGAGAGAGAGAGAGAGAGAGAGAGAGATTTGCTATAGAGAGTGAAAAACTGGATTAAAATTTTTTAATTTTTTTTTAAATGTCCTATTAATTAGGTCGCTTAACGATGCCGATAGCCCTTCCATGGTTTGTTGAAATTTTCTAAAAATTTAATATATTTCTTTAAATGTTCGTTTAATTTCATTTTATAGGTGTTTGAGAGGTTAATAAGGCTCAATTTTAAAGGGAGGTTTTGGCATTTTGCAGAATTTTGTCATTTTTCAACGATTTCTTTTCAATTTTTGCTTTAATGTCGTCATAAGCTTTTTTGATACATAATTCTAAATCATTAAGTGTACTTTGACCAAATATTCATCATTGAATGTGAATTTGTTAATGTTCTCCTCCGGTTGCTGTCGCAATCTCTCCGCTTCGTTCATCGTTTTTTTGAAAAAGTATATCTCAAAAAGCATAAATTGGTATTTTTTGTAAAATCAGTGACCAAAATACCCAAAAGATCTTGAAAATTTCCTCAGATGGGGACTTACGTTTTCTCAATCATCATAAAAATCAAAAAAAAAGAAAAAAAAATTATTTTTTTGTGCAAAATCTGCAGTAAAAATACACAAAATTTAAAAATTTTCCCGGTGGCGCTTTTTGGCACCACCGGGAAACCCCCAAGAAAAGATCAAAATTTGTGAAAATATTTTTTTATGTTTTATTCCTGCGAAAGAAGTGCATAGAAAAAAAGGCATTTGCTCATTTTGTTGCTCTTTTGATTATACTTATTAGAATTCCAATTAAAATTTTTGATTGCGCATTTTTTACATGTAAAATTCGTTCGATCGTTTGATTTAATAATATAATTTTTATTACGTTTTAATGAATTATTTCATTTTCATCTATTTAACATTTATTTTTTATTGCCCTTTTTTCCACTCCTCAAGTGCCGTTTCATCAAAGGTATTTGAGAATTATTAATTAAAATCTTTTAATTAAATAGCATATTAATAGAACCACCCGAAGAAGAAGCGGAACGGGTCATTTGAGTCGGGCCGTTTGAGTCGGGCTACCATATAAAAGTATATCGGGGTCAAAAATATGAAAATCTAATAAAAAAAACAATTTTGAGTTTCTTCTTAGTGTTTTTTAAGCTAACATGAAAGGCTAAAATAAAAGAAAAAATAATATAAAAGAAAATTATTTTAATTGATCCGTGCTTAATGTAGGGTAGCACGTAACCCGGGGCTTTTGGCAAATACCAGGGCCGGGACTTTCCGGGTCAGGAAAACTCGGGGTTTGTGTTTGGGGGACCGTGACCTGAAAACCCAAGATGCCCCCGCCCCCGTCCCGTACAACCATACTTAATATGTATATAGGGAATTCATTTTCAGACATTAAATTCTGAAAAGAAAACATTGTTTTTCTGATTTTTTTTTTCGAAAGAACAACGACAACCAAATGACAAATAAAATCGTGCTGGGTCGTTTCAAAAAACCGCCACTTTGGGCGTTCATAAAATCCGCCAATGGGCGTTTCATAAAAACCGCCACTTTGGGCGTTTCATAAAAACCGCCACTTTGGGCGTTTCATAAATTCCGCCATCATGGTCGTTCCATAAATCCGCAAATTTTACAGACATATCTTTGCTCAAACGCAACCAAATTTAACAATCTTGGTGTGGTCCGGTAGCTATTAGCTAGCTCTATTAGCCTACCAAATTAAAAAAAATTTGATTGAGATTTAAGAAAGTTGTAGCCATAAAAAGTGCAAAAAACTCTATGTTTTTCTCCAAACTTAAAAAAAGTTTTTGAAATTTGGATGGCTAATAGAGCTATCTAATAGCTATTGGACCATACCAAGATTGTGTAATTTGGTTGCATCTGAGCAAGGTTATAAGAGTTTTTTGTCGAAAAATCTGTAAAATGGCGGATTTTATGAAACGCCCAAAGTGGCGGTTTTTATGAAACGACCTAGCACCGCTGATGTTCCTCGAGATTACGAGTATTTAGCCCATTTGGGTTTCGTAATGTAACTTTATATTTTTTTGTTTTATCTTATAAAAAAAATTGAATTTTTACTAAGAAAATTAAATGTTGTATTACGGGTGGCTCTCCGACTCAAACGGCCCGACTCAAATGGCCCTCCTACTCAAACGGCCCGACTCAAACGGCCCGACTCAAATGACCCCCACCGAGAAGAAGCCTGACCTTTTGAAAAGGGTAAAAAAAATGACTGCACGGGCCCTATTCCATAAAAAACGGTAATAAATATTAGTTTTCCTCAAAATACAAATTTAATCAAATAGAGCCACATGGGATTTATTTTCAAAATGAAAAAAATATATAAATTATCGTAATTAGGTTGATGACGATGCCTTTGTTGCTTTTGTGAAAGGGCCCGTTGCTTTTAAGGAATTTTGCACAGAAAAAGGGGTTAAATGAATGGACCATGTTTCGTAAATGTTTGAATGTACTGTATGAATATTTGTTCCATGTTCACACTGGGCATACTGTAGCAAAACCAAAATTTATGTACAATTATGGAAATATTAGTTGTCATATATTACTCGATGACTTGAAATTCATGGCAAGAATTGCGAACCTTTGTTTGGTAAGGACAATGACCCATGGGCGAAAGACATATTCTTAAGTTGCGTTATGGACGAACCACCTAAGATTTGGAATTATAAATACTTGGATTACAAAATGCCGGAAGATTCGTTTGGGGAAAAAACTCAAAAAAAAAAAAAAAGGGTAAGTGAAGCCGTTGCAAATTTACCGACTTCTCAGACGTTGAATGTCCGATTTCTTATTGCGATTACCAAAGATTCTTGGGTCGGATTTCATTTACAAAGAAAAAACTTGCATCTAATGTAAAAGGTTAATTTACTTAAATCATAATTATTAGCGAATATCTGTATTTTACCGGGGTAGTTTTTTATACCGTTTTTTATCATGTTATTTTGCTATGCTGAACATTTATCTTTATATGACGTTCATGACGAAGTTAATGCGTAGTGATTGTCGAATAAAAAATAATAATTTTAGAACAAGCAAAATTGTCAGCAGCACATGCTAAATTTGATGAAACCATGGAAAAAATGTACAAAAAAGCGAAAGAAAATGCAGAAATGATAGAACAGACAGAAACTCAATCGGAAAAAGTGCCAAAAAATAATGGCCGAAATTTATTGTCAAATGTTTCATCATCGGCACCAAATGCCGTAAAAAATGAAAAACAAAAAAACGGCAAAAATTGTGGCGCTATTTTGAACTTGCTCGTATATAATGTGGGGACAGCGGTGAATTAGCATATTTAAATTCAAACCACCTATACCCATGATATCAAAAAACCGGTTCGAAATTAAAAACTGGCGTATCCGGTGCCGAAAACCGAACATCAAGAAGTCGCAATGCCATAACTCTTGAAAAAAACTTAATATAATTTTTTGAAATTTAACAAGCTCATAACGCAATTTCAAGAGCTATTTTACAATATGAAGATTGTTTAATTTGGTTGATTCTGGGCAAAGTTATGACAAGATTTAGTCGAAAAATCAGTAAAATTGGCAGTTTTTAAGAAACGCGCCAGCACCGTTTTTGTTTCCTTTAGTTAAACTATCGTAACCGACTAAAAAACCCCATAATTAAACAAAAAAAAATTTTAATTTCTAAGAACGAAGCTATTCGTAGATACTTGATGAAGCATTCATTGTGTTTGTGAGTGGAGGAAGTAATTTTATGGAGATACTGGGCCAATCCGATGAAATAAACCAAAACGAATTTATCAAAGGGAATGCACTGCACTTTGGCATTTTGTCATTGATGCGAAAACATTGGCATTGTGCCAATTTAATTTTGAAGTTCAAACAGAACAATTATTTGGCTAACGAAAAGAAAATTGTGCCATTAATTGAGGCGGTGGGCGTGCTAAACACAATTACCAATTTATATTTTGGACTGGAGAATGTGATCAACAATGAATTTATGATCCAAGTGATTGAAGACAATGATTAGCAAAATTGAATTTGTTAAATTGGGAGACAGTATCACATTACAGTGAAAGTGACGGTAATTATTAGAGACCGAAAAATTGGGTCAATCAATTAATTGATCAATAAATTGACTATTGTATTGGTCCAATTAATTGATTTTTATTGATCAATTAATTGTATTGTATTGAATTATCACTCCTATCGATTCAAAAAATTTGAGAAAGTTTTAAGAAAAAATATAACAAAAAATTTTATTTTTCATTTTCACAGTGCCAATTCTCGTAAAACTTAATCAAATTTTTGAAAATTTGAAAGGTTAATAGAGCTAAATAATAGCTATCGGACCTTAACAAGTTTATTAAAATTGGTTTCCTTGGAGCAAGGTTATGATCGATTATGTTCAGAAAATCTGTAAAATACGCGTTTTTCATTTCTCGTTCTCGTTTTCGGTTCCCGGGTTTTGTTTCTCAGAAACAGGGAAATTTTTACACTGTTAAAGATGACGTTGGGCTCAAATAAAAATAGACAGAAAGATCCATTAGCAAATCGGATCAAAATCTTTAAAAAAGTTTCCGGTGGCGCCTATCGGCACCACCGGACACATTTTCTCCTGTGTTTTCGCAAAATTATCAAAAAAATCTACAAAATTGTGTTTTTTGATGCAAAATCTGTTACCAAAATACATTCGGATTTTCAAAAATTCCCCTGCGGCGCCTAACAGCACCGCCAGACACCCCCTCCCGTCCATTAATGCAAACAAACTAAAAGATCCTCGTATTGTAAGATGGCTCTTGAATGGTTGCACAGGGTCGGGTTTTTTCAATTAACTTGTTGGTCTAAATTGCCCGAATCCAAGAAACCGGGACCGGGCTGAAATGCATATACAGTTCGGCGAGAGTTTTCTTTGTAAACCCGTATTATTTTTTTAAAGGGTGCCGTTAAATTCACCTGGCGGCGCAGATAGAAGCCGCCGGGAATATTTTAAAGAAAATTAAACAAGTTTTTGGTAGACTATTAAGGACGCAAGACAAAGTAAGCCAAAATACGAACCGATGGGCTAAATTCGAACAAAATATCTAAAAATAAGTGCGTGTTTTTGTTTGAGTTTTCGTTATTAATTTTTGTTTGTATGGTTATGTTCCCGTATTGAGTTCATAGAAATTAATATTAGTAAAATAATGAAAATGATTTCCCCAAATTTATCTCAAAATTCCCTAAGGTTTACCTTATTTAATCAAAATCTGTTAACAAATCACACCAAAATTTTGAAAGTTTCTCCGGCGGCGTTTGCCGGCACCATTGGCTCCCGCCCCTTTAAATTAAATTTAGAATAATTTTTTCAAATTATGATTTTGAAAATTTTTATCTGACACCCCTGTTTAATCGTTTAAATTAAATTTTTTAAGATCTTTGTTACTTAAAAGCCATAGTACAATCATCTGTTAATTTGATTATCAAAATTTTCATAATTTTATTGTCAAAAAAAAAAAAACCGATTTCCGATTTTGTGAGTTTGACCACTTCCCGTGAACCAATCGAACTGAAATTTAAACAGTTAGTATATATTCTGAAGTATTAAGATTATAAAAGTGAGAAGGCGAAATAATGACGAAAAAAATTTTATGAATTTTTTCCAGAAAGGGTTGTGTAACATTAGTGTGCTAGTGCGTTAGTTAAATAACGCCACCCTGCGCGTTTATTAAATGCGCCATTTGTACAGAATTTTCGACTAAATTATAAAGAAGTTGTGGGCAAAAGAGCTGAAAAAGTTGATATATCAATGAATTTTTTTCACAATATATCAAGCCAATGGAGCCAAGAGATAGCTATCGAATGATACGAAGATTGTTTGATTTGGTTGCTTTTGGGCAAAGTTATGGCAAGATTTATTCGAAAATTCAGTAAAAATGGCACATTTAACTAACGCTTCAGCATGTAACATTAGAATCCAGACATTTTTTCAGAATCTTTTAACTTTTTTTCTAGTTAGAGCGCTAAAAAATGAAAAATTCACATCAAGTTAGCTTTTGTTACGACCCCGGGGCCGAAACGTGGAAACCGAAACGACTCCGGGGCCGAAAGGTAGGGCCCCAAACGACTATAGCCAGTAGAAAAGCCAATTTTGTATTGTACAATTATGGAAAATTTCTTGCATGTTTTACTGAAATATTGAAGTTCATTTGTAGCAAATGTGAACATTCAAACAGGGGCGTAGTAAAAGAAAGGTGGCAATGCGTTTTATAAATCCGCCAATACGGTACGGGTCAACTGCGTCTGAGCCAACTGCGTCTTAGTACTAAAAGGATCAACTGCGTCTCAGTTAAAAAGGGCCACCCACGTTTCGGCGCCCACGTTTCGGCGCCCACGTTTCGGCGCTCACGTTTGGCGCCCACGTTTCGGCGCCCACGTTTCGGCGCCGAACACGTTTCGGCGCCCACGTTTCGGCGCCAAGCCAAAAAAAGCAAAAACAAAATAAAGCTATCAAAAAAAATTTTTCATTTTCAAATAGGGGCCCCCTAAATCCGGCAGGGGTCACTTTAGTCGGGCCATTTTAGTCGGCCCATTTTAGTCGGCCCATTTTAGTCGGCCCATTTTAGTCGGGCCATTTTAGTCGGGCCGTTTTAGTCGGAGGGATCATTTACATACAAAAAAGTCACGTAGACATTAAAAATTTTTTTGAAAACCCAACCCTAGTTTGGTAAAACCGAACCCCCTTGTTTTTTTTAATGCACAACTTATATATTTGTTGAAAAAACTGTAGTTTTTTAAAAACTAACCCCCTAGCCTTTTGAAATTAAACGTAAACATAACCTTGAAAACCTAGCCCTAATTTTTAAAAATTAAACTTTGGCTCAACTTTTAAAAGAACCAGGGGGTAAGCGTTTCAAAAAAGTTGGATAGGTTTTTTTCTATTTTTGGCTTGGCGCCGAAACGTGGGCGCCGAAACGTGAGCGCCGAAACATGTCCGGCGCCGAAACGTGGGCGCCGAAACGTGGGCGCCGAAACATGAGCACCGAAACAACATGGACCCGTTAAAAACGTGTTGAGACATTTGCGGTCCGGACATTTGCGGCCTGCTGAAAATCAGACATTTGCGGCCCGACAAGTGCGGTCCTACTTTTGCGGTCCGGACATTTGCGGCCAATTTCTTAAGGGTCATTTTCGGACATTTGCGGCCGGACATTTGCGGCCTGCTGCAAATCAGACATTTGCGGCCCGAAAAATACGGTCCGATATTTGCGGTCAACGGAACGTCAATTTTTTTTTGTTCAATTAAATAGTACAAATTTTTAATAAATTTTCAATCTTTTTTTTTAATTTCTGCACCAAAAATTCATTTTTTTATTTAAATTCGACAAAGAATTTCAAAAATTTGTATAATTTTTTTTTATCTATGACGAGGATGGAGAAGTCTGAATGTTGATCAGGCCGGCAGTATTGAAGTGATCAGAAGTCGTGCTACTGATTATAAATCGTCAGATTTATTTTAATTGTGAAATGGCATGCTTGCTTCCTCTAGCAGTTTTTTCTATGAGCTATAATGGGTATTGGATAATGATATTCGGGCCGCAAATGTCCGATTTTGGTTTGGGCCGCAAAATTACACATAGTTTTAAGCCGCAAATGTCCGGACCGCAAAAGTCGGACCGCATTTGTCGGGCCGCAAATGTCCGGACCGCAAATGTCCGGACCGCAAATGTCACACAACCGTTAAAAAGTAAATAAAAAAGCCTTGTTTTTTAAAAATACTAATTTTTTTTTTTTAGAAAACCTATCCCCCCCCCCTAGTGTTTTTTTGAAAAAATAAATGAAATTTTTAAAAATAAGGAGTAGCTTTTCACAAAACATAGGGATTCTTTCCACAGCATTATTTAAAGATTAAAGTGCATTTTTTTAATGAGAAAATTAACTCCTAAAAAATGTAAAGGAAAAAAAAGTTAAATTAACTCCTAAAAAGTAACCAAAAAAACATATATGGGTTTTTGTAATGGTGTGAGAATAAAAGTAGAGGAATTGCAGCCTTATTTGGTTGTATGTGAGATTTTGACTGGAGATAAGGTGGGTCAGATTGTGTAAATCCCTCGGCTCACACTTTGTTGTGCCGAGGAGCATCCATTTGACTTGCATAGCAGGGATTTGCCGAATCGAAATCGGAATTAATTGGGTATTGGCCATAATCGTAATCGGATTTGGCCACAAAATCCGATTATTACACCCCTAAGAATGCGACTTTTAAAGAAAATCTTGTAGCGAGAAAAAATGAAAATAATAAAAAAACATTTTCTGAAGCGAATATTTTCGTGTAATTTCTTAACAAACAATACTTTTACAATAGGTTTCTTCGAAATTTAACTTAACAATTCTCAAAAACGGACCATTTTTTGTTTAAAATCTATTAACAAATCACATCAAAATTTTCAAAAATTCCCCCGGTGGCGCCTATCGGCACAACCTCACCCTTAGAGAACAGCAGAAGAGCCTAAAAATCGTAGAGCGTCGAATAATTTAATCACCACGAGTGTTCAATGTTCGATATAGATGTATAATTTGGTGAAAAACCCGGGATGGCTTCTTGAAAACAATTTTGGCTGAATTCGACATTTTATGGAGTCGGCATTTCGTGGATTTTTCGCTTGGTCGACACAACGTGGAATCGACAAAACGTGGGGAGGCGGAATACATTTTTTCCAAATGAGGCTTTTCAAAATTTTCATTTGTTCAAACCAAGTTAGAAATATCTTTTTCGTGCTTATCATCGTCTTTCATCATCCCCTATTCTTTTATAACAACCAAATCTTGCCAAAAACTGATACATAAGCAGCAATTAGCAATTAATAAATAATTTCCAATAAAAATTATTCCCCCCTATTTCATTTATTTGTATGTGGATTTTTTAAAATTAAAACTTACTGCCGAATTGTCCACTGCCGGATTGTCGTGCTACGGAATTTATTGTTAGTAAAACTGCCATATTTGTTTGTAGTGCATGATGCTTCCTGTATTCGTTCCGAAACTCTGCATACATATTTATCCAAAGAAGCATTTCATTTTTTTCCCCTAGAGAGTTTTCCGCCATATACCGAACTATACCCCGCTCCCGCCCCCCTCCCCCGAAAAATAATATTTTTGTCATTTCAATAATAATTGTTTCATTATTTATTTAATTCTTCCTTATTTGATAAGGTCAAAGCCTAACTTTTATTTCTTTGGGCAACTATAATTTTTAAACTTAGGCGATAGCACTTAAAAAATTCTATTAGCCTTACAAAAAAATGAAAGATTTAAATGAAAATCTGGGGCGCAAATGTTGAGGCGCAAATGTAGGCTAACCCTCAATTTAAAAAGTTAATTCACTTAATCATTAGTTAATCTTTATATTTGGTTAACGACCAAAATTAGTGAAATTTTGTGGCATTTTGCTGCATTTAAAATGCCCCCGATTTTATTGCTTATATCATTTTTAATTTTGTATGACAAATACGCTTTGTTTATTCTAAAAATCGTAAAAAAAAAAAAAAAATTGTTAAAAATAAAATGCTAGTAGAATATGCGCTTTTAGTGTTGGGAGCCGTAAAAGTAACGCGGTAAAAAGTCTGTAAAAAATAAGCATTGTTCAGAATTTGATAATAAGACAAAAATAGAAGAGAATTGGACAATTCGGTGTAGTGGATGACTAACGACGAGTAAGCCAATCGTCGAATAGGACAGTCGTCGAGTAGGCCAATCGCCGAGTGTAGGCCAATAGTAGAGAAACGGTCCGAGCTTTGAATGGAACAAAACAATTCGAGTGTCGAATCGAGTTAGAATTTCGACATCCTAAAGTTATTCGATACTCGGACTTTTGAAGCAATCAACACTTGGATAGTTTTTGTATAATTCAAAACTCGGACCAGTTGAAGTCTTGATAGGGGCACGGGCATTAAAATTTCAATACCGAACACACACATACATACAGTTTTGCTCTGCCTTGTAAGGCATAACTCGAAAATAGGTATTCGGCTAAAGAATGAAAGTCATCGTGCAGAAGCGAAGCATAGATGGATTTTTCTTTTAATTACAAAAATCAAATTAAATAAATTATTATTTTTTTGATTATTTGATAATTTTTTATAAAATAAAAATTGAATATTATCGTCAGGTATTGACGGAAAGCGTTGGCAAATTAATGAAAAAAAGAAAGGAATTTACACCGGAAATAATAAAATTGTTAATGCAATGTCATAGATTTTACATATAAATAACAAATATGTTTAGCATAATAAAAAATGTTATTTAAACAGAGTTTTGGAATTAAAAAATTTGTTCCAAAATGACTTCCCCACTCAATCAATTGACTTTGAAATTTTTGTCATTTATATTTGGTAGTTTTCTAATACATTCTGCTTATCAACAAGACTTGGCTGAGAATCAAGGAGGTACCAAAATAATGGGGGATATAATTTTTAAAAAGCCTAAAGGTGTTTCAAAGAAAACTAGGGGGTTGAATTTTCAAAAAACCAGGGGGTTCGGTTTTCCAAAAACCAGGGGGTTGAATTTTCAAAAAAACCAGGGGGTTTGGTTTTTACAAAAAATTTAGCGGGTTCGGTTTTCAAAAAAATAGGGGGGGGGGGGTTTCAAAAAAAACCAGGGGGGGTTGTTTTCAAAAAAAATTTGTATAGGATTTTTCTATTGTTGGCTTGGGGCCCAAACGACCCCGGGGCCCAAACAACCCGGGGCCAAACGGCAGGGCCCAAACGACCCCGACTCAAAACCATAAATTGTCCCAATATCACCGGGAAATCGCGATCTTTGTTTTCTACCATAATTCCAATCTCGGTCATATTAATGTAATTTCAAAATTGCAATAACTTCTTCATTGGTTCTGGTTTTTTTTGTTTTTTTGCATGTAAAAAACAGAAGCCACCAAAAGCCGGAAAAGCCCCGTCGAAGTTAAGAGGAAATATTATCTGATATCAATTTTTTTTTTTATTCAGTGATATAAAAAAATCACGAAGTTTATCTTTTAAATGGAATTAATTTTTTAACTTCGATCATACTCAGATTTTCAAAATTTCCCCGGCGGCGCCTATGGGTATCACCAGATCGGTACGCGACATTTCTTTCCCGCCGTTTCTTTCCCGGGACATTTCTTTCCTAAAATTCTTTTTAAAAAAACCTAACCACCCCCTGGTTTTTTCTGAAAAACCTAACCCCCTAAAAAAGCTAACCACCCCCTGGTTTTTCTGAAAAACCTAACCCCCTAAAAAAGCTAACCACCCCCTGGTTTTTCTGAAAAAATTATCCCTTATTTTTTAAGGCCTCCAAATTTCTTACTAGAAACCTAAACCACTTTTTTCTGAAAACTTAAACCTAAGTTTGTTTGAAAACTACCCCTAGTTTTTTTCCAAACCCAAGCCTAGTTTTTTTTGAAAACCTAAAGAATTTTCTATTTCTTTCACCAAAAACTTGGTGGCTTGTTTTCGTGAAAAAATGAGGGTATAGGTTTGATTTTCAAAAAATAGGTTTAAGTTATCAAAAAACAAAGGGGTTAAGTTTTTTCAGAAAAACTAGGGGGTGGCTGTTTTTTTAGGGGGTTAGGTGTTTTAGAAAAACTAGGGGGTGGTTAGGTTTTTAAAAAAAACAATTTTGGGAAAGAAATGTCCCGGGAAAGAAATGTCCTGGGAAAGAAATGGCGGGAAAGAAACGGCAGGAAAGAAGTGCCCTGCTCCGCACCAGATACATCCCATCCACTAAAAGATTTAATTCCATTTTAATTCTGGCAAAAAATAGTGAATTCTTACAAAAACTTTGGAGGTTAATTGTTTTCCAATTAATGAAAGAGGCTGGTTAGTCCCTGTTCCCGATCCGGATTAAAATGCTGGTCCCTGTGCCGGCTTTTGTGCCTTCGGTCTAATCTAATTTTTTCACTGCGCAATGCGATAATAAAAACATTTTTTCTCAACAATTGTGACAACAACAGAGTAATGAGTACAATAAATGCCTAAAAGATGCTTGTTCTGTTTCTGTTTGTTCTTCTGTTACTTTTTACTCTTCTATTCTGGTGCCCATGCGAAATGGTAAACATTAGTCATTTCGACCTGGTTTGGTTCACGGGAGTATTCACATTTAAAAACTTGTTTCGGAGAGCGGCCGCAGCAGTTAGTTTTTGTTTCAATCTTCGTTTTACATATACAATGATATCTATGAAGTTCGTGATCAAAAACGGTGTTTCTCGGCGCGAAATCCATAGTAGGTGTTGTAGCTTCACAAATATGATCTCCTGCTACCTTTACTCCTTTGCATGCTTTACTGCATTCCCTTTTATACACTAAAATTTCAAGGTTAAAAATTTATGTTATTTGATCAATTCATTTTGTTTAACAAACTTTTAATGATAATTTTACATTTTATTTTTATGTCAGAAAATTTCTCTGTTTTGTTGGTCAATTATTATAAATCCATGAATAACTTACATTTTTTTAATTTAAAATTATTTTTTTTATAAAAAATTCAAAGAAGAATTTGAAAAAGCTTAAACATCAAAATTAAGTGAAGTATCATTCGCTGATATTTAAGATGGTGCTGCGGTGCAGGGATGTCACGGATTTCCGTAAGTTTTTGGGGTAGGAATTCCGATTTCGGAAATTTTTTGGGTTGTCGGAATTCCGATTCAGGAAATTTGTTGGTCGTAGGAATTTGTGAGGCTTCAGCCTCATTTTGTGTTTTTTCAGAAAAAGGAGTAGAAAATCCAAAAAACTAAAAATCTCAAAATAAAATCGTTTTTTAATAAAATTTTTTAACAAATCACACCAAAATTTCGACATTTCTCCGACGGCTTCTGTCGGCACTATCGGATCGGAAAAAAAATTTTAATTTCAAAAAAGTTATGACTGTTTTAAAAACTGAGTATTTTGAGTTCTATTGGCCATAAATTTTTGAACAAATTGCCTAAATATGGATTAAGAATCCTTTTAAATAGGACCCAAAATTGACCATTTTTGGGTAAGTCCATTATAATATTGGCCATTAACTTCAAATATTTGTCAAGATTTGTTATCAAAATACTGTCATATTTTCAAGATTTTCTCTGGCGGCGCCTATCTTCACCGCGAAGCCTTATTTGTTAAAAAAATTCAATGGGGTTGAGCGGTGGTGCCAAAAAGCGCCACCGGGATTTTTAATTTTGTGAATTTTTACTGCAGATTTTGCACAAAAAAATAATTTTTTTTTTTTTGATTTTTATGATGATTGAGAAAACGTAAGTCCCCATCTGAGGAAATTTTGAAGATCTTTTGGGTATTTTGGTCACTGATTTTACAATAAAATAAAGAATGGGGGTTTGATTTGTGAGCACTAAAACAAAAGTAAAGAAAAAGAAAATTTAGGAGGAAAATTTATTAGAAATAGACTTTTTAAAATAATCCACCCAAGTGACAATTTTGTCTGGCGGTAGAAGTAATGTTTCTTCCTATTTTTTTCTTGGGTTCAAATCCCCCCACAACCTCGCAAGAAAAATAATATCATTATTTTAATTGTGTTTCCACAATAACCAGTTCGGAAAATTAAAAAATTTCAACGTCAACGTCACAACTTTATAAAATAGAGATATTTTTTGATAATATTCCTTTAGGAGATTTATTTAAATTCCAAAAAAAATTTCCCGGCGGCCTCTATCGTCATTGCCGGACAGCGTTTACTTATGATTTTCTCAAAACTTATCGCAATAATATCCAAAATTTTCCTTTTTTTTTTGTCTAAATCTGTTCTTAAATGGTCCGATTATTTAAAAAGTTTTCCCCGGCGACGCCTATCGGCACCGCCTCACACCCCATAGCTTTAGTTTTTTCAAAATTTGTTTAAAATTCTCAAAAATCCATAAAATTTTTAATTTTGGTGCTTTTGTATATAAAAAATTAAAAAAAAAATGGATTTTTAGTCAAAAATAAGAATGTGATTAGAAACATTAAATTTTTAATTTTGAAAACGGAAAAGTCGACGCTGCCTGTAAGCGCCGCGCGCTGCTGGAATTTTTTTAAAACATTAGAAAAAATCGTTTCGCACAAAACAATTTTTTTTTGTGATTTTTATGATGAATTTGAGAAAATGTGTCCCCATACTCCACGATAATTTTAAGCACTTATTTATGTCTTTTTTTTCGATGAGGAGCAGAGATGGGACGCAACTCCGATTTCCAAATTACGATTTACGATGTTTTTGAGGTCGGAATTTCGATTTTCGTTTTCCGAATTTTTTGGGTCATAGGAATTTCGATTTCCGAAATTTATGGCAAAATTTCGAAATTTTTTCCAAATTTACCCCAATTTGTCTTTTTTTTTAATTCAAATCTATTAACAAATCATATCTAATTCTAAATTTTCTTCGGCGGCTCCTGTTGGCGTCACCGGAACCTTTTATTTTTGGTTAAAATCTGGTACCAAAATACGGTGCTAGGTCGTTTCATAAAAACCGCCACTTTGGGCGTTTCATAAATTCCGCCATTTCGCAGGTTTTTTGTCAAAAACTGGTTATAGCTTTGCTCAAACGCAACCAAATGAAAAGATCTTGGTATGGTCCGATAGCTATTGGTTAGCTCCATTAGCCTACCAAATTTTAAAAAATTTGATTAAGTTTTGAGAAAAATATTGAGTTTTTTGCACTTTTTATGGCTATAACTTTCTTAAATCCCTATCAATTTTTTTGAAATTTGGTAGGCTGATAAAGCTAACCAAGAGCTATCGGATGATATTAAGATCATGCAATTTAGTTGCGTTGGAGCAAAGTTAAGACATGTTTTTGACGAAAAATCTGCAAAATGGCGGTTTTTATGAAACGACCCAGCACGCCAAAATACTACCAAATTTTCAAAATTTCCCCAGTGGCGCCCTATCGGCGCCTACTCGACCCCTTATGTCTTGACTTTTTCCATATTTATCTTAAATATTTCCCAAAATTTACTTAATATATATCCAAAAAACAACCAAAATGTATAAATTTGGAAAAATTTTTTTCGAAATTTTGTCAAAAATTTCCGAATAAATGTTTTTGAAAAATTGGGTGTATTTTGGTAACAGATTTTGCACAAAAAAACCCGTTTTTTTCGAATTCTTTTAAATATATTTTGAAAAAACATAAGCAAAAAGGAGTCCGGTCCGGGTCCAAAACTCAAAACGTGATCCCAAAAATTGTCGCGTCCGCAAGTGTCGATCCGCAATTGTCGTAACACCCTCGGAATTCCGTTTCTTTTTTTCGGAGCTACCAAATTAGTAGCTTTGTAGCAAAGTGAATAATTATTTTGTTAAAATTTTCGCTCTAATTCAATTTTAAAAAATCGCAAGAATTAAGAAATTGTTTATTATGTTGTCAATCAGTGACTAAAAAGGCATTCAGGTTTTAATAAGTATTAAAAAAATTCACTAAGTTTAAAAACAACTTTTAAAATACCAAATGCAAAAGATATTGGAAAATCCTGGACGATCCCAATTCCAAATAGGGTGCAATATCCGCACCCGCATTACCCGTACCGGTACGGGTTTATCCGCATATTTTAAGGAAAAAACCCGGTTGCGGTTCTTACCCGTAATTGATTTGAAAATTCGAAACCCCTACGGGTAAACATTGCAGGTACCCGCAAAAACGGGTATTTTAAGCATTGGTAAAGATTGGATATTTTGAAAAATTAATTATATTTTTTCCAACAAAATGCCAAATTTTATGATTTTTTCTTCGTTTTTTTTTTAATTTTCTAACTAAAAATGTCAAAAAGCAAACATGGAACCGTCAATTGATGACCGGCGGCGCCTATCTGCACCGCCGGACACTCCCTGTCTGTTAGCAAATTGAATCCATTTGAAAAGAATAGAGGAATATTACAAAATTCCTTTACAACCCACATTTTGAAGCAGCTTAAGTTGCCTAAGAGTATTTCAGAATTTTATTTATGAACTATTTTTCTGGAAAAAAGCATTGGTATGTACTAAACGGGTCGCGAAAATTCGTACCGATATTAGTCATCGCAACACCGGGAAATACCGGTACTTTACCAAAAATAACGGCCCGCTCTATTCTACTTTTTAGAATTAGGCCAAATGGATTACAGAAAAAGTAAATATCACAAATAAACTTATTTTGAAGAAAAGCCTTTACTGCAAATTTGGATGCCCAAATAAGCACCGAAAAGTTAGGTATTTTTAATAGGGCAGAGGCAGAGATTCGGGTCCAAGTCACGTCCAACCCTATTTAAAGTATTACCACTTTTGCTTATCGGCGTGCGTTGTTGAGCATCAACCATTAACTGAATAAAAGCAATCAGCAGCAGAAACAGTGGAAAGATGAAATTGTTGTACATTTTTAAAAAAAATAAAAAAAATTTTAGATTATAATGAAAAATCCTTAGATTTTATTTTCTTTTATATTAAATTATTTATGCGAGAGTCAGAAGAAAAAGCAATTTTCTTGTAATTGCGCCACATAAATGCATTTTCATTTATGCACTATAACATATGAATAGACAGGCACATGACATATCCAAGAAAAGATAAATATTATTATGGATATCCATATTTATATGCACTTTTCATTTATGCACTATAACATATGAATAGACAGGCACATGACATATCCAAGAAAAGATAAATATTATTATCGATATCCATATTTATATGCACTTTTCATTTTGCACTATAACATATGAATAGACAGGCACATGACATATCCAAGAAAAGATAAATATTATTATCGATATCCATATTTATATGCACTTTTCATTTATGCACTATAACATATGAATAGACAGGCACATGACATATCCAAGAAAGGAATAAATATTATTATGGGTATCCATATTTATATGCACTTTTCATTTATGCACTATAACATATGCATAGACAGACATATGACATATCCAAGAAAAGATAAATATTATTATGGATATCCATATTTATATGCACTTTTCATTTAGGCACTATAACATATGAATAGACAGGCATATGACATATCCAAGAAAAAGATAAATATATTATGGATATCCATATTTATATGCACTTTTCATTTATGCACTATAACATATGAATAGACAGGACATATGACATATCCAAGAAAAGATAAATATTATTATGGATATCCATATTTATATGCACTTTTCATTTATGCACTATAACATATGCATAGACAGGACATATGACATATCCAAGAAAAGATAAATATTATTATGGATATCCATATTTATATGCACTTTTCATTTATGCACTATAACATATGAATAGACAGGACATATGACATATCCAAGAAAAGATAAATATTATTATGGATATCCATATTTATATGCACTTTTCATTTATGCACTATAACATATGACATAGACAGACATATGACATATCCAAGAAAAGATAAATATTATTATGGATATCCATATTTATATGCACTTTTCATTTATGCACTATAACATATGAATAGACAGGACATATGACATATCCAAGAAAAGATAAATATTATTATGGATATCCATATTTATATGCACTTTTCATTTATGCACTATAACATATGAATAGACAGGCACTATGACATATCCAAGAAAAGATAAATATTATTATGGATATCCATATTTATATGCACTTTTCATTTATGCACTATAACATATGAATAGACAGGCACATGACATATCCAAGAAAAGATAAATATTATTATCGATATCCATATTTATATGCACTTTTCATTTATGCACTATAACATATGAATAGACAGGCACATGACATATCCAAGAAAAGATAAATATTATTATCGGATATCCATATTTATATGCACTTTTCATTTATGCACTATAACATATGCATAGACAGGCATATGACATATCCAAGAAAAGATAAATATTATTATGGATATCCATATTTATATGCACTTTTCATTTATGCACTATAACATATGAATAGACAGGCATATGACATATCCAAGAAAAGATAAATATTATTATGGATATCCATATTTATATGCACTTTTCATTTATGCACTATAACATATGAATAGACAGGCACATGACATATCCAAGAAAAGATAAATATTATTATGGATATCCATATTTATATGCACTTTTCATTTATGCACTATAACATATGACATAGACAGACATATGACATATCCAAGAAAAGATAAATATTATTATGGATATCCATATTTATATGCACTTTTCATTTATGCACTATAACATATGACATAGACAGACATATGACATATCCAAGAAAAGATAAATATTATTATGGATATCCATATTTATATGCACTTTTCATTTATGCACTATAACATATGAATAGACAGACATATGACATATCCAAGAAAAGATAAATATTATTATGGATATCCATATTTATATGCACTTTTCATTTATGCACTATAACATATGCATAGACAGACATATGACATATCCAAGAAAAGATAAATATTATTATGGATATCCATATTTATATGCACTTTTCATTTATGCACTATAACATATGAATAGACAGACATATGACATATCCAAGAAAAGATAAATATTATTATGGATATCCATATTTATATGCACTTTTCATTTATGCACTATAACATATGAATAGACAGGCATATGACATATCCAAGAAAAGATAAATATTATTATGGATATCCATATTTATATGCACTTTTCATTTATGCACTATAACATATGAATAGACAGGCATATGACATATCCAAGAAAAGATAAATATTATTATGGATATCCATATTTATATGCACTTTTCATTTATGCACTATAACATATGAATAGACAGGACATATGACATATCCAAGAAAAGATAAATATTATTATGGATATCCATATTTATATGCACTTTTCATTTATGCACTATAACATATGAATAGACAGACATATGACATATCCAAGAAAAGATAAATATTATTATGGATATCCATATTTATATGCACTTTTCATTTATGCACTATAACATATGAATAGACAGGCATATGACATATCCAAGAAAAGATAAATATTATTATGGATATCCATATTTATATGCACTTTTCATTTATGCACTATAACATATGACATAGACAGACATATGACATATCCAAGAAAAGATAAATATTATTATGGATATCCATATTATATGCACTTTTCATTTATGCACTATAACATATGACATAGACAGGACATATGACATATCCAAGAAAAGATAAATATTATTATGGATATCCATATTTATATGCACTTTTCATTTATGCACTATAACATATGACATAGACAGACATATGACATATCCAAGAAAAGATAAATATTATTATGGATATCCATATTTATATGCACTTTTCATTTATGCACTATAACATATGACATAGACAGACATATGACATATCCAAGAAAAGATAAATATTATTATGGATATCCATATTTATATGCACTTTTCATTTATGCACTATAACATATGAATAGACAGACATATGACATATCCAAGAAAAGAATAAATATTATTATGGATATCCATATTTATATGCACTTTTCATTTATGCACTATAACATATGACATAGACAGACATATGACATATCCAAGAAAAGATAAATATTATTATGGATATCCATATTTATATGCACTTTTCATTTATGCACTATAACATATGACATAGACAGACATATGACATATCCAAGAAAAGATAAATATTATTATGGATATCCATATTTATATGCACTTTTCATTTATGCACTATAACATATGAATAGACAGACATATGACATATCCAAGAAAAGATAAATATTATTATGGATATCCATATTTATATGCACTTTTCATTTATGCACTATAACATATGAATAGACAGACATATGACATATCCAAGAAAAGAATAAATATTATTATGGATATCCATATTTATATGCACTTTTCATTTATGCACTATAACATATGACATAGACAGACATATGACATATCCAAGAAAAGATAAATATTATTATGGATATCCATATTTATATGCACTTTTCATTTATGCACTATAACATATGAATAGACAGACATATGACATATCCAAGAAAAGATAAATATTATTATGGATATCCATATTTATATGCACTTTTCATTTATGCACTATAACATATGAATAGACAGACATATGACATATCCAAGAAAAGATAAATATTATTATGGATATCCATATTTATATGCACTTTTCATTTATGCACTATAACATATGAATAGACAGACATATGACATATCCAAGAAAAGATAAATATTATTATGGATATCCATATTTATATGCACTTTTCATTTATGCACTATAACATATGAATAGACAGACATATGACATATCCAAGAAAAGATAAATATTATTATGGATATCCATATTTATATGCACTTTTCATTTATGCACTATAACATATGCATAGACAGACATATGACATATCCAAGAAAAGATAAATATTATTATGGATATCCATATTTATATGCACTTTTCATTTATGCACTATAACATATGACATAGACAGACATATGACATATCCAAGAAAAGATAAATATTATTATGGATATCCATATTTATATGCACTTTTCATTTATGCACTATAACATATGAATAGACAGACATATGACATATCCAAGAAAAGATAAATATTATTATGGATATCCATATTTATATGCACTTTTCATTTATGCACTATAACATATGAATAGACAGACATATGACATATCCAAGAAAAGATAAATATTATTATGGATATCCATATTTATATGCACTTTTCATTTATGCACTATAACATATGACATAGACAGACATATGACATATCCAAGAAAAGATAAATATTATTATGGATATCCATATTTATATGCACTTTTCATTTATGCACTATAACATATACATAGACAGGACATATGACATATCCAAGAAAAGATAAATATTATTATGGATATCCATATTTATATGCACTTTTCATTTATGCACTATAACATATAATAGACAGACATATGACATATCCAAGAAAAGATAAATATTATTATGGATATCCATATTTATATGCACTTTTCATTTATGCACTATAACATATGACATAGACAGACATATGACATATCCAAGAAAAGATAAATATTATTATGGATATCCATATTTATATGCACTTTTCATTTATGCACTATAACATATGAATAGACAGACATATGACATATCCAAGAAAAGATAAATATTATTATGGATATCCATATTTATATGCACTTTTCATTTATGCACTATAACATATGCATAGACAGACATATGACATATCCAAGAAAAGAATAAATATTATTATGGATATCCATATTATATGCACTTTTCATTTATGCACTATAACATATACATAGACAGACATATGACATATCCAAGAAAAGATAAATATTATTATGGATATCCATATTTATATGCACTTTTCATTTATGCACTATAACATATGCATAGACAGACATATGACATATCCAAGAAAAGATAAATATTATTATGGATATCCATATTTATATGCACTTTTCATTTATGCACTATAACATATGACATAGACAGACATATGACATATCCAAGAAAAGATAAATATTATTATGGATATCCATATTTATATGCACTTTTCATTTATGCACTATAACATATGCATAGACAGACATATGACATATCCAAGAAAAGATAAATATTATTATGGATATCCATATTTATATGCACTTTTCATTTATGCACTATAACATATGACATAGACAGACATATGACATATCCAAGAAAAGATAAATATTATTATGGATATCCATATTTATATGCACTTTTCATTTATGCACTATAACATATGACATAGACAGACATATGACATATCCAAGAAAAGATAAATATTATTATGGATATCCATATTTATATGCACTTTTCATTTATGCACTATAACATATGAATAGACAGACATATGACATATCCAAGAAAAGATAAATATTATTATGGATATCCATATTTATATGCACTTTTCATTTATGCACTATAACATATGACATAGACAGACATATGACATATCCAAGAAAAGATAAATATTATTATGGATATCCATATTTATATGCACTTTTCATTTATGCACTATAACATATACATAGACAGACATATGACATATCCAAGAAAAGATAAATATTATTATGGATATCCATATTTATATGCACTTTTCATTTATGCACTATAACATATGCATAGACAGACATATGACATATCCAAGAAAAGAATAAATATTATTATGGATATCCATATTTATATGCACTTTTCATTTATGCACTATAACATATACATAGACAGACATATGACATATCCAGGAAAAGATAAATATTATTATGGATATCCATATTATATGCACTTTTATTTATGCACTCATATGCATAGACAGACATATGACATATCCAAGAAAAGATAAATATTATTATGGATATCCATATTTATATGCACTTTTCATTTATGCACTATAACATATACATAGACAGACATATGACATATCCAAGAAAAGATAAATATTATTATGGATATCCATATTTATATGCACTTTTCATTTATGCACTATAACATATACATAGACAGACATATGACATATCCAAGAAAAGAATAAATATTATTATGGATATCCATATTTATATGCACTTTTCATTTATGCACTATAACATATGCATAGACAGACATATGACATATCCAAGAAAAGAATAAATATTATTATGGATATCCATATTTATATGCACTTTTCATTTATGCACTATAACATATGCATAGACAGACATATGACATATCCAAGAAAAGATAAATATTATTATGGATATCCATATTTATATGCACTTTTCATTTATGCACTATAACATATGACATAGACAGACATATGACATATCCAAGAAAAGATAAATATTATTATGGATATCCATATTTATATGCACTTTTCATTTATGCACTATAACATATGACATAGACAGACATATGACATATCCAAGAAAAGATAAATATTATTATGGATATCCATATTTATATGCACTTTTCATTTATGCACTATAACATATGCATAGACAGACATATGACATATCCAAGAAAAGATAAATATTATTATGGATATCCATATTTATATGCACTTTTCATTTATGCACTATAACATATGACATAGACAGACATATGACATATCCAAGAAAAGATAAATATTATTATGGATATCCATATTTATATGCACTTTTCATTTATGCACTATAACATATGCATAGACAGACATATGACATATCCAAGAAAAGATAAATATTATTATGGATATCCATATTTATATGCACTTTTCATTTATGCACTATAACATATGCATAGACAGACATATGACATATCCAAGAAAAGATAAATATTATTATGGATATCCATATTTATATGCACTTTTCATTTATGCACTATAACATATACATAGACAGACATATGACATATCCAAGAAAAGATAAATATTATTATGGATATCCATATTTATATGCACTTTTCATTTATGCACTATAACATATGACATAGACAGACATATGACATATCCAAGAAAAGATAAATATTATTATGGATATCCATATTTATATGCACTTTTCATTTATGCACTATAACATATGACATAGACAGACATATGACATATCCAAGAAAAGATAAATATTATTATGGATATCCATATTTATATGCACTTTTCATTTATGCACTATAACATATGCATAGACAGACATATGACATATCCAAGAAAAGATAAATATTATTATGGATATCCATATTTATATGCACTTTTCATTTATGCACTATAACATATGCATAGACAGACATATGACATATCCAAGAAAAGATAAATATTATTATGGATATCCATATTTATATGCACTTTTCATTTATGCACTATAACATATGCATAGACAGACATATGACATATCCAAGAAAAGATAAATATTATTATGGATATCCATATTTATATGCACTTTTCATTTATGCACTATAACATATACATAGACAGACATATGACATATCCAAGAAAAGATAAATATTATTATGGATATCCATATTTATATGCACTTTTCATTTATGCACTATAACATATGAATAGACAGACATATGACATATCCAAGAAAAGATAAATATTATTATGGATATCCATATTTATATGCACTTTTCATTTATGCACTATAACATATGCATAGACAGACATATGACATATCCAAGAAAAGATAAATATTATTATGGATATCCATATTTATATGCACTTTTCATTTATGCACTATAACATATGCATAGACAGACATATGACATATCCAAGAAAAGATAAATATTATTATGGATATCCATATTTATATGCACTTTTCATTTATGCACTATAACATATGCATAGACAGACATATGACATATCCAAGAAAAGATAAATATTATTATGGATATCCATATTTATATGCACTTTTCATTTATGCACTATAACATATGCATAGACAGACATATGACATATCCAAGAAAAGATAAATATTATTATGGATATCCATATTTATATGCACTTTTCATTTATGCACTATAACATATGCATAGACAGACATATGACATATCCAAGAAAAGATAAATATTATTATGGATATCCATATTTATATGCACTTTTCATTTATGCACTATAACATATGCATAGACAGACATATGACATATCCAAGAAAAGATAAATATTATTATGGATATCCATATTTATATGCACTTTTCATTTATGCACTATAACATATGCATAGACAGACATATGACATATCCAAGAAAAGATAAATATTATTATGGATATCCATATTTATATGCACTTTTCATTTATGCACTATAACATATACATAGACAGACATATGACATATCCAAGAAAAGAATAATATTATTATGGATATCCATATTTATATGCACTTTTCATTTATGCACTATAACATATGCATAGACAGACATATGACATATCCAAGAAAAGAATAAATATTATTATGGATATCCATATTTATATGCACTTTTCATTTATGCACTATAACATATGCATAGACAGACATATGACATATCCAAGAAAAGATAAATATTATTATGGATATCCATATTTATATGCACTTTTCATTTATGCACTATAACATATGCATAGACAGACATATGACATATCCAAGAAAAGAATAAATATTATTATGGATATCCATATTTATATGCACTTTTCATTTATGCACTATAACATATGCATAGACAGACATATGACATATCCAAGAAAAGATAAATATTATTATGGATATCCATATTTATATGCACTTTTCATTTATGCACTATAACATATGCATAGACAGACATATGACATATCCAAGAAAAGATAAATATTATTATGGATATCCATATTTATATGCACTTTTCATTTATGCACTATAACATATGCATAGACAGACATATGACATATCCAAGAAAAGATAAATATTATTATGGATATCCATATTTATATGCACTTTTCATTTATGCACTATAACATATGCATAGACAGACATATGACATATCCAAGAAAAGATAAATATTATTATGGATATCCATATTTATATGCACTTTTCATTTATGCACTATAACATATGCATAGACAGACATATGACATATCCAAGAAAAGATAAATATTATTATGGATATCCATATTTATATGCACTTTTCATTTATGCACTATAACATATGAATAGACAGGACATATGACATATCCAAGAAAAGATAAATATTATTATGGATATCCATATTTATATGCACTTTTCATTTATGCACTATAACATATGACATAGACAGGACATATGACATATCCAAGAAAAGATAAATATTATTATGGATATCCATATTTATATGCACTTTTCATTTATGCACTATAACATATGCATAGACAGGCATATGACATATCCAAGAAAAGATAAATATTATTATGGATATCCATATTTATATGCACTTTTCATTTATGCACTATAACATATGAATAGACAGGCATATGACATATCCAAGAAAAGATAAATATTATTATGGATATCCATAATTATATGCACTTTTCATTTATGCACTATAACATATGAATAGACAGGCATATGACATATCCAAGAAAAGATAAATATTATTATGGATATCCATATTTATATGCACTTTTCATTTATGCACTATAACATATGAATAGACAGGCATATGACATATCCAAGAAAAGATAAATATTATTATGGATATCCATATTATATGCACTTTTCATTTTGCACTATAACATATGAATAGACAGGCATATGACATATCCAAGAAAAGATAAATATTATTATGGATATCCATATTTATATGCACTTTTCATTTATGCACTATAACATATGAATAGACAGGCATATGACATATCCAAGAAAAGATAAATATTATTATGGATATCCATAATTTATATGCACTTTTCATTTTGCACTATAACATATGAATAGATAGGCATATGACATATCCAAGAAAAGATAAATATTATTATGGATATCCATATTTATATGCACTTTTCATTTAGGCACTATAACATATGAATAGACAGGCATATGACATATCCAAGAAAAGATAAATATTATTAATTATATGCACTTTTCATTTTGCACTATAACATATGAATAGACAGGCATATGCATATCCAAGAAAAAATAAATATTATTATGGATATCCATATTTATATGCACTTTTCATTTATGCACTATAACATATGAATAGACTAGGCATATGACATATCCAAGAAAAGATAGTATTATTATGGTATCCATAATAATATTTATCTTCAGCCCCGCCGAGACCAATTTACTTAGTTTTTTTTCAAAATAAGAAACACAAAAACTGGCCCTTTTCGTATAAAATATATTTTCTAAAATTTTTTGTTGAAAAAGTGTCTTTTAGTACCGGTGCGGCTGAAAATTGACTTTAATTAATAAAATGTGTTTATTTTATTTGAAAAATGCGTTTTTCCAAATCTCGTTGTTTCGTTTCGTTGTTCAAATTTTTTTTTTTTTGTTTCGTTTCGTTTCGTAAATTTTTTTTTTTCTTATTTCGTGCAGCTCTGCTGGACGGAACTGGCGGGACGGAACTGTCTCGGGACGGAACCGGCTCGGGACGGAACTGGCGGGACGGAACCGGCTGGGACGGAACTGGCGGGACGGAACTGGCCCGTACCGGCTGGGGCCGTAGTAAAAGAAGAAGGTTATTTGACCAGGTCATTTAACCATGGTTATTTGACCTGGTCAAATGACCACCAACCATGAGAAAAACGGTAGTAAAAGAAGATGGTAAATTTTCTGCTGGAGCAACCAGCAACCACCGTCATTTAACCACCAACTACCTTCTTTTACTACCGCCAGCAGTAACGATCAACTTATTTGTTGTTATTTTTTCTTTCTCTTTCTCAATTCTTTCTATTAAAAATATATTTCTTATTTCTTTTGGTTTATGAACACCATTCGAAGGATGAATGATGTTATTGTTAGTTATTTGTTGGCCGTTACTTTATGATGATGATTTCTAGTTATTGATGTTATTTATCTATTTATTATGCAAAAATAATTTTCACTAAATTTGGGTCTATAATCTATTTTATCCCTTATCTCATTTAAAATTATTGTAAAAGATTATTAGATTATAAATTAATGTTAACCATGATAGTAATTCTTTTAATTTAGTTATTTCTTGAAAATGTCATTGTTTTCTAAAGAAATGGCGGAACAAATAGCAACAACTATTAAAGACAACTTTGCTACTTTTTTCCCAAGCAACAAAGAAGCAAAATTTGCTCAAAAAGCAAACATAGCATGGGAAGAGCTGAAAAATGATTTAAATGCCAATTTCGGATCCTCACTCACTGAGAAACAAGTGAGAGAAAAATGGCACAACATGAAAAAAGACTCCAAACGTCGTTTTGCTGATGAAAAACGGTCAAAAAATAATAAAATGTTGATTATTCACGTAATTAAATCGTTTAAGCGAGAGAATCAAAACTGGCGGTGGTCGTGCAGAAATGCATGATGATCCTGTTCACAGTGCCATAGTCGATACCTTTGCCGAAAAGGCCAGCTTTTCGGGGATTCCCGGAGCCCGTGCAACGCCAATTTTTCCACAATCTTCCACTTCAACTGCTGATGTTGATAGGCAAGCAATACTTTTGAAATTCATATTGGCAAATCATATGGCGTTGGACAAAAAACTGTTTCATTGATTATAAACCGCGTTTGTGACTCAATTGCAAACCGATGCCGAAAATTAGTACATTTTCCGCAAGGAAACAATGAAATGCGCACCAAAAGTGATTTTTACAATTATTGTGCCATTCCATGTGTGTTGGGGGCCATCGACTGTACACACATCAGAATTACAGTAAAAATAATTAATTTCAAATAAAATCTATCAAATTAATATAGAGCCCGAGCACTGCTGATGAACAATCCTATATTAATCGGAAAGGATTTTATTCAATTAACATGCAGGCATTAAATATTATATTTTATTAGATAGTTTATTTTTAAGGGGATAGTTGATTAAAAATGTCAGTTTCTAAATGTGGATGTTTCATGGCCTGGTGCAACTCATGACTCTTTTGTGCTGCGCCAAAGTGGCGTATGGGATTTCTTTGAATCCGGCCAAGGGGGGACTTCAATCTTATTAGGAGATTCCGGTCTGTAATATAATTATTAAGCCTTAAATGAAAGCTAATATCAGAATATTTAGGTTACCCTCTTAAGACATGGCTTCTTACACCATATCTGACAGTTGTTACTGCGTCTCAGCGCAGATTAAATTATGCGCAGAGTAGAGGCCGTACTTGTATTGAGCGCGCCTTTGGCATTTTTAAAGGCCGCTTCTCTATTTATCATTCGGGCTACCGACTTCCAATTTCCAATATTTCGAATGCAATAATTAGTAGCGTTATTTTGCACAATTTAGCATTGCGAATGCGAATCCCTCTAATGGGCGATGACTTTGAAGATAATCAACCACCACCTAACGCATTTACTGAAGTGCTGATCAGCCTCAATGGCGGAGCGAAAGACAGTTGAGACAAGCTGCTCTTGAAAAAAGATTGGAACTGACAGCTCGATTTGATCAATGAGCAAAACATATATTAAAAAAACAGCCAACTCTTTATTTTGTAAAATTATAACGAAAGTTTCATTTAGTTAACAAAAGATTATAAATGATGTTTTTTAAATTAAATAGATACCTAGTACTTTTTCACATAATTACTATGTGAATAATCAATTGATTTCTTCTATTTTTGACTAAATTTATTTTAGTCATTTTTAAAAATATTTAAAATTAGTATTTTTTTAAAAATTTTATATCATTCGAAAAAGCAGACTTTACTTTATTTTATAAATTTATTTTGTATTTTTATCTGTTTTTGGTGATTTTTGGCAGAATTTTAAAAGTTGCTAGTAAAGCGTGCAACCATGGGTCAGGTCAGGGTTGGCATTTTACCATGGTTACGTGGTTAGGTGACCATCTACCTTCTTCTTTTACTCTGTGTTCAAGAACCACCAACCATTATGGTCAAATAACCATGTTAAATGACCATGAACCCGTGGTTGCTCATTTACTACGGGTTTACCATAATGGTTGTGGTTAGTTAACCATAACCATCTTCTTTTACTACGGCCCCTGGTGGGAACTGCAGTAAATTGGTTCTTCAGCAAAAAATTCGGCCAAAGTTTGTCAAAAATCAAAGTGCCCGAGAATTTTGAAATGTAACTCATTTATAACTGCAACTGAATATATGATCGAGCTGGGGGAGCTTTTGAGGGAAAAACTTGGGGCGGGCCGGCTTTGAACCGGCGTCTCTGGCTTTCCGGCTGTTCTACCAGCTAAACTACCGACCCTGCCTTCTTCGGCTCCCCACTTTGCCCGATCATAAGGGATCACTCTTCTCCTCCATTGATCCCATTAATCTTCTCTTAATGAAGCTTCTCTTCACTATATCAAAATCAACAATTTGAATAAAAAAATTTTATTTTTTTTTTGTTAAATTAGCAAAGGAAATTTCACTATTTCGTCATTATTTTAATTTTTTTTTTCACTATGATTATTTTTAGAACTATTTAGTTGACTATTTCGAGATTTTTTGCCACTAAAAGTCGCAACCCTAGTCTAGACAGAGAGCGCGACATGAAAAATTACAAAATCAGAACATCCAGTCAAAAAAAAATGATTTGAGGGCCATTAAAACTGAATGAGCAGCAACTGTACATCAATTTATTCAAGTGAGTATCAAATATTATATTTTTCATTCCATAATCATTTTGAGCAATTGGGACTGGAAATAAGTAAATCTTAGATTTCGGAGCAAGATGCTTAGCTGTCGGGGTTTGAAATGAGACACTAATTGATCAATTTTTGAGGATTTTAAAGATAAATTCTGAGAATCAATTTTAGGTCCCTTTAAAAAGAATTTCAAAGAATTGAGTGTCCAACGGTGTCGACAAGCGCCGCCGGGAAAATTTTGAAAAAATACTAAGAAATCGCTTTAAAAATTGTAAAAAATAGTGTTGTTTTTTTCTTTTTTTTACCTAACAGTAAGAAAAAAGAAAAAATATGACCAGTAGCCTGAAAAAAGAACATTTTTGATTTTAAAGATTCGACCCCTCCAAAAAAGAACAATTAAAAAAAAAGAAAGACATATCGTACCCCTGCCCTAGTCATAACTTCGCTGAAAGAAACCATATTAGACAAACTTGGTATCTACGAAAGGTAGCTATTGTTTTGCTCTATTAGCCATTCAAATTTCTAAAAAAGTAATTAAATTTAAAAAAAGTTATTGCCATCAAAGTTTAAAATTAGTTTTGCCCATGTTTTTCTTATAACATTCAATTTTTTTTTTGAAATTTGGATGGCTGATAAAGCTAACTAATAGCTATCGGAAGATACACCTACCTAGTTATTTAACTTTTGAGCAAAGTTATGGCCAAATTATATTTGGAACTCTGTAAAAATGGCCTTTTACGAAAAACAAGTGTGACTCAAATAGAGCCAGCTTTTTCCTCCATCCGATACTCCCCTGAATTCAATGTATATAAAATGATGTTCTAAAAGCACTCTCTCTCCAAGACAATTGCGTCTCTATGTCATTATTCCCGAAAATCAAATTTCCTACCGCTACTTTTTCTTTTTTAATATTTTATTAGGTCAAATATTCATGCCAAATTTTCTTCATTCTTCTATTCTTTTATAATTATCATTTTTATTTCATATTTCATAGTAAAGTAACTGATCTCCTCTTGTTATTGCCAATTTTTTTCCCATTTCCATCATTGTTACACGCAATAACTCATCATCAGAAAGCCAATTTAGAAGCAATGATTGCAAAGAAATAAAATCACTAAAATATTCTCATTTTCTGATGAATTATTATTTTATTTTAAAATGTTTTGCTCTGTTTTTTTTTATTTATTATTTCCCTTTCCAAATACCGCCGATTTATCATCAAAGGTAATGTTTTTTTGAATTTTAAATTATATTCTCAATTTAGTCGGAAGAAGATGAAGCTCTTATCGCATTTATGAAAAGTTCTGCTGTTTTTGAGAAATTTTGTGATGAAAAAGGAGTGAAAAATCGTCAACAACAAGAGTTTTTACGACAAATTTTTGGCACCCATCTTGGCATTTTGTATTTTATGAAAACAAATTGGCATTGTACTAAGGTCAAAGAAAATAAAATGCTTGGACTAATGAAGAAAAAGAATGAATGTGAACGATACCAAAAATATACGAATGTTTTATATGAATATTTGTTCAAAATGCATGCCCAACACACCATAAAGGAGAGTCCATTTTTTGAACTCAAATACGAAAAATATGTTCCCATGACATTCATTGAGGTGATGGGAAAACTGGCCATAATGTTGAAAGTACATTGGCATGATCCGACTATTGAAGATGATGGCAAACAAAGCACAAAAAAAGCGCCATTGTATCAAATATTTAAATTAAAAAATAAAAAGAAGTTGGATTATTATAAAGCAAACTTAGAGCAACAGACAACACCGATTCAAATGCAGAAACCAACTCGAAATTTTGACAGAATAATGGAGAAAATGTTCAATGCGGTGATGGGGATGTACAATGCACAATTACTCAACAAAGATGCACCGCATTTGTTGGACCTTCTTTCGAAATTGCCACGATATGGCATTGGATTGGCAGTGAGTTTTTCCAAAAAAAAAAAGTGCTTAAATGTAGAAATTTGCCGCAGCGATTTCATAAATGCGCCATCCTTTCTTTCTCTGGTTCTTTTTGAAAATTAATTTTTTTGTTTAAACTTAAGTTTTACATTAAAATTAGTAATATCGAAAAAGCCGTGATTTTAAGAGATGAATGCACGATGGGTTTTATAGTAAATTCCTCAATCTTATAGATCAAGCAGAATGCATTTACAAACTTTGTGAGAGAAGGAATAAGAAAATTGAGAAGTACTCCTTTATTTGAAACAGAGGACGACTTTGAAAAACAAACAATAAATAGATTCGTATCCAGTCTTGTCCAACTGTATTCGATGAATAAGCATTGGCATTGTGCCAATGTCAAAAACAAAGAAGGTGTCAATGCCAAAGAATGTGGCAAATTACGCCGTTATTTGGACATTTTGTATGAATATATGTTCAGGGTTCGCTATGCAATGCCAAGTGTTCGACCGATGTTTCAATATCATAAACCGTGGTGAGCCGAAGCGAAAAAAGTATGGGTGTGGGCGAAGCGAAAAAGTATGGGTGTAGGGGTTTTGGGGGTAGGGGTCATTTCAGTACGGAAAATTATTTCATACGGGCATTTTTTCTTAATTTTTTGAAATTGGAAGCTGGCCAAAAGTATACTAAAAAGAATCATCGTATGAATACTGCCGATTGCCTATATTATTTATAGATTTGTTTTCTAATTAATTTGCCAATTTCTTTGGGACTAATCACTTCTGGCATTTTTGAAAAATGTTCATTGGTCAAGTGACGACAAACAGACTTCGGCTGGCACCAGGAATGGCGCCGCCATTGTCTCAATTTTAAAACCCGAAAAATTCCGACGCCCTCACTTTTTTTTTAAAAGCCTGATACCTAACCCAAAAACCATCGGGAAACAGAACGGGCACCGTCTGTACTCTGAGGGCACGACCGAGAATTGGTTTTGTTATTTGAGACAGAATTAGCCATGCAATAAGAGCCTTGAAGTTGTCCAAAAAATGCCATGACAAATTTTTTAAAAGCAAAAAACATGGACGGGAAAAAACATGTAAAAATTATTTTAATTTATTGTAAACCTCGCTAGAAAATAAAAAATTTTCAAACTTTAACACCCCGTCAATGTCAAGTCTCGGTCTCCACCCCACATTTTTTGCCCCAAAAATATATCCCTCAAAAATGCCGACTTATCCCTGCTTTTCCCCCTTTTTTAAAACCAAATATTTCCGACTTTGGTAACCAGTGAATTTTTATCAAAATGAACAATAATTTAGACAAATATTCTAATGATAATTATTTAAATTAATTTACTTAATAGATAATTTTTCCGTACTGAAATGACCCCTACCCCCAAACCCCTACACCTACACCCATACTTTTTTCTTTCGCCCACACTTATACTTTTTTCGCTTCGTCATAGCACCATCATAAATACCTAGGAAATCAGTAAATGCCTTTTTTAACTTACAGCTTTTAAATCAAAATTATTAACCAGTCGAAAAGTCGAAAAGGCATTAAGCCGGATGGCCTACTGTATATTTTGCCAATTAAGCAACCGAAAAAGGACCATTGGCCTACTCAGCAAAAATGATTCTTTTTTTTTATTTAAACAAATTTTCTGAATTGTAAGTACATACATTAGGTGGCTTTTTTGATATGTATGTAAGTGTATGTGCCAAAAAAAGATTTGTTTTTCTTTTTTAGACAAATCGTCATTTTTTTTTTTGCGAAGTTGGCCATTCGTCTTGTATGCCAATCGTCGGGGTTGAAAATCTTCTGCTTAAGTGTGAATCTGGCAACTAGGGTAGAGATCGGTTTAAAGCGGTCCCCCCTATTCAGTTATGTCGATTTTGTTTGGCCGTAACCGGTTAACCGAAACCGTAACCGATTTTTAGCCTTATTTCCAGTCACAACTTTATTACACTTATTTAAAAAAAATGTTTTAAAACTTTCAATATTTTGCTCATTTGGATGCCGATAGGCGCTGCCGGGGAAATTATGAAAATTTGACTGTATTTTGGTAAGAAATCTCGAAAAATTGACCAATTTTAAGCAGGGTTGCCAGATAAAAATTTTTAAAATATCATTTGGCTGGCAAAAAATCATTTGTTGGGGTCAAAAACCATCATTTTGAAAAAAATATTCTAAAAGCAAGAAAAATCAATAAAAAAGCATCATTTTTTAATTCCAAGGAGCGTGAGGCGTCACTAGGAGAATTTTGAAGGTGCAGCGACATTTGCGCCCCGGGACAAAGCATGTCTCAGAACCAACTAAACTTAGATTTCTTAGTATCTTTCAATAGTTCTCGATGTACTCTATTGGTATACCAAAAATCAAAAAAAAAATTGGTTTTATTTTGAAAAATTTATGATAAAAAGATTACAAAAATCTCGGTTTTGCAGATTTTCGTGTTTTTTCAGGTCAGTATTTTTTTGTAACTTAACTAATTTTTTTTTATTTTTGGTATATTAATAAAGCACATTAAGGGCATTTGAATGATACTAAAAATCTTAAGTTTAGTTGGTTCTGAGATTTCCTCTGGGCATTGGGGCGCAAATGTCCGTTAACCAAAGTTTTCAAAAAAATTGGGGTAGGATTTTTTCTATTTTTGTCTTGAGGCCGAAACGACCCCGGGGCCGAAAAACTGGGGCCGAAACGCGGGGGCCGAAACACCGGTGGCCCTATTTTGTAATAGATTCTGCACCTAAAATGTCTAATTTTTTTTTTGCGTTTTTAAAAAATTTTTGAGAAAGCTATGCGAATGGGGGTCCGGAAAATTCTGTGTATGATATGTTAACGGAATCTAGCCTAAAAAGACAATGTTTAACGTTCCCAAAAATGCTCATTAAAAAAATCATCATTGAACCCTAATAATTGATAAGTCAATCACATCTGGTAACCCTGTTTTAAGGATTTTTTTCACCAAAATAGGCATGCAAACGGCACAAAAATCCTCAAATAGGCACTAAAATTACAAGAAAAATTTTATACTTTTCGAGAAAACTTTAGTTAGAATCCGATAGAAAAATACTCTTTACCTACCACAAAGACAAGCAAAATGAAAAATCTAATGAAATCAGAAATAGTCTTGTTGGAAAAAAACATAAAATAAAATATTTGGTGCAATTTTCCACTAAAATTTTACGTTAACATCTTTTTTGAAGATACCATCCTTAGTTTTCGGTTTTGGTTTTTGGCCCAAAAAGGCCGGTTTTCTGTTTCTCTTTCAATTCGGTTAACAATTTCCTCTCTATCCTCCTTGCAGCAATCATATATATATATATATCAATATATAATTTTAGTCGTGTCTGTGCAATCAAAGCTAAAAGTCCTTTTTTGTATGAAGTCGTCGAAAAACTAAATCAAATTTCAAAATATTCTTTTTGCGAGAAATCGATTGATCTCAAATTTGCCAACGAAGAAGCAACTTATTTGCAATTAACAAATGATGATGAATTGACGAGTGCGGCCAATGGTACATATAATGTGGATTATCAAGCAGGGCTCGGCGCGATCCGCGTATCGCGGCTTTTTTTTCCGGCGATCCGCGTATCGCGGCTTCTTTTTTCCCGCGATTCGCGTATCGCGACCGCGGAAAATTTGAACCGCGATCCGCGGGATTTGAAATCCGCGATTCGCTTATCGCGACCGCGGCAAATTTCAACCGCGATTCGCGATCCGCGACCGCGGGATTTTTTCATCCGCGCCCCACCCCTATTATCAAGTAAAATAAAAAAAAATTGAAAATATTAAAATAAGATTTAGGAAATTCGAAAATGACATTAGAATACAGTGGTGTACAAGTGGCATTAGATGCAACATTATCAGCTGGAAAGCAAATAAATGCAACTAATTTTGAAGGTTTTTTTTTACATTTCTAACTAAACTGGTACCAAATAAGCACTGGTAAGAATGGGGGTCAGAACATTAAACTAGGGTTAAGCCCCGACGTAGGGGTTGGAAAAGTCGGGGATCGGGGAGGAAATTTCCCGAAAGAATTAGTCGGGGATGGCTGGAGAAATTTTAAAAAAATGTCGGGGAGCAACACCTTCGTCGGGGAGTAAATTTTCATAAAAAGTCGAAAAAAGGATGAAGAAATCCCAGAACAAAAAATTCTTAAAAACTCATTTAAAAACACTTCCATCTCATTTCAAGTGCAATTGACGACTTTCGTAATTGCCCGAAACATGTCAGGGCTTAACCCTACATTAAACACAGAAGGAGAACTTGAGAGAAAAGTAGATTTAGGAGGAACAACATTTTTTGTGAATATACTTTTTTTAATATTGATCATCCAACTGTTAATTAACGGTATCGTGGTAGAAGTACTGTTTCGTCCTATCTTTTTTTTTTTTGGGCTTAAATCTTCAAGACTCGCACAACGCAAGGACATTTTAATCTATTTAAATTGAATTTTCCAAAAATCAGTTTCGGAAAATTTAAAACAAAGGAAAGGAAGTGACCCAAACATCTCAATTTTCAAAATAGACACTTTTTTTTGAACTCTAGAAAATTTCAAAAAATTTTCCCAGGCGGCGCCTATCGCACCGCCAGACGGGCCACCCACGTTTCGGCGCCCACGTTTCGGCGCCGGACACGTTTCGGCGCCCACGTTTCGGCGCCCACGTTTCGGCGCCGGACACGTTTCGGCGCCCACGTTTCGGCGCCCACGTTTCGGCGCCGGACACGTTTCGGCGCCCACGTTTCGGCGCCAGGCCAAAAAAAGCAAAAACAAAATAAAGCTATCAAAAAAATTTTTTCGTTTTCAAATAGGGGCCCCCTAAACCCGGTAGGGGCCACTTTAGTCGGAGGGGTCATTTTAGTCGGAGAGTCGTTTCGTACAAAAAGGTCACGTAGACATTAAATTTTTTACTGAAAACCCAACCCTAGTTTGGTAAAACCGAACCCCCTAGTTTATTTTTAATGCTCAACTTATATATTTTGTTGAAAAAACCCCTAGTTTTTTAAAAACTAACCCTCTAGCCTTTTGAAACATAACCCTACATTTTTTTGAAACGTAACCATAACCTTGAAAACCTAGCCCTAATTTTTAAAAATTTCTTATTTTTGCAAAAAAACTTTGAGTCAAGTTTAAAAAAAAACCAGGGGGTTCTTTTTTCAAAAGACTAGGGGGTTAAGTTTCAAAAAAACTAAAGCTAGGCTTCAGAAAAAAAGTTGGATAGGTTTTTTTCTATTTTTGGCTTGGCGCCGAAACGTGGGCGCCGAAACGTGCGCGCCGAAACGTGGGTCGAAAATTAACGAGTAAGAAAATTTTCTGGTGAAAAATACCAAACCATTAGAATAAATTAAACTGAATAAATTAAACTTTTTGTTTATTGCATATGATAAAATTTCTGAAGTGTACTTTGAATTTAGAAGTTTCCCCTTATGTACTTTGAAATCGCCTTGTCTGAACTTTGAATTTGAGCTTGGGCATATGGTAACCCTACCTTAAAATCTATTTTTGACTACTGATATTCTTATTTAGAAATTATTTTGATGCGAGCTTTTTTTTTATACGTGGCAAAATTTTTGATTTTTACTATAGTTTTCAACAAAAAAAAAAAATTCCTTAAAAGTGCCACTTAGTACCGGGTACTTGTCAGTACCGGCACCCCGTACAACTAGCAACTACCAGTACCGAGCAACCCTATTTGTAACTCCCTGAAAAATTAATATTTTTTAACAAAGTGCGCCTGGCATGAAAAAAAACCAATTTTTCAAATGGGGCTAAAATAAAAAGGGTGCATTCATTATGAAAGGAAAAAGATGAATCAAGAAAGAAATTAAAATATTTAGTTATTTAACCGAATCAAAGGGTGGATGTCGAATATTTTAATACATTTTGGTGGAGAAAATAAAAAAATTACAAAAAATTTTGGGTTAGTGGCCGCAATTGTTGCGGCGCATGTTCCACAATGACCCTTAAGAAATCGGGCGCAAATGTCTGAGGCGCAAATGTTCAGGCGCAAAGTCCCCAGCACAAATGTATTAACATATGGTATTGCAAAAAACAAAATTTATGCCATTTTTCTTAAGGCATATTTCGTCTCGCATTTGACAAAGAATTGGAAGAAATGTCTGCAAAATGGAAGAAAAAGGCACCTAAAAAACGGTGGGAGGATTTGAATCAGTGGGAAAAAATGAAATATGGTGCTCTACTCGCTTCACCCTTTTTTAATCCCAATCATTGCAATCATTTTCTCTCTTTTTATTTATGAAAAATATTGGTCACCCAAACTCAAAAATTACTTAAAAACTGTCTGAAACGATGTAAAAAGATTCGAAATGAGTAGGAAAAATAGAAGTGCGCGCTTGCCACTTTTCAGGCTAAAAAAATTCCGGAACTAAAGTGTCATCGGGACTTAACCGAGACCACGCTATTATAAAAAGCGCTCAAAAGCTAAATCCGAGCATCTGAACAAAAAAACCAATCGGACAGTGAAGAAAGACAATCGGACAGTAAAAAAAAGAAGGAAATTTTATGGTCATTTTGGCGTTTTTTCGAGCTTACAACTACTTGCCCTAGCAATGAGCAAATTGTAAAAATTAAAAGGCTCTGAGCCCTTTAGCGGGTCAGTTGAGTCCCAACTGAATTTGAACACTTCAGTCTCGGCATTTTTAGCCTGAGAAATGGCAAGCGCACCCCTCCTAATTCTATTTTTCCTACCCATTTCGGTCTCTTTTAAATCGATTCCGACCGTTTTTGAGCAATTTTGAATTTGGGAGCGATGACCGAATTTTCCTTTATTTTATTTATAACTACTAGGGCTGCTCGGTAGTACCGATACCGAGTACCGAGTCGGTAAAAGTACCGGGTTTTTTTGGTACCGGTACCGGAACCGAGTACCGGGTTTCTGGTACGGTACTTTTTTACACCCCTAATGATTGGGTTTTGGTCAAGAATTTAAAAGCTGTCGAAGGAAAGTATTGGGTCCATTATTATTTTTTAAAAATTAATCATCGACACGATTTACTTCTTTTTTAACATATTATTATTTGGCGTTTGCTTTTAAGTAAATATCTTTATAATTAGGGTTGGACGGGTTCGGCTACCCGACCGGGTTTGTACCCGATTACCCGGCTTTTTCAATACCCGAACGCGAACCCTGACCCGGTTTTTCGAAAAACAAATACCCGGAACCCTACCCGGTAGGTGGCCGGGTAGAACGGGTACAACAAGCACTGGTAAGAATGAGGGTCTTAGCACCAAATAGTTGAGGAATTTGGGAGAAAAAGGAAAACTATAATTTAATTCGAATAAACATTTCGCCATATTTACCTTTTTCCGTTGATTGAAGTTATTTAATTTATTTTTTACAAATTTTTTGAAGCGATTTCGTTAATAATTTTAAAAATTTTTCCGGCTGCGCCTGTCGGTAACGGACGCCGTCAATTGGGCGCTCACGATTGGGCGCCAGACTCGTTTAGGACTTTGTAACTTTTTTCATTGTGAACCAAATTTCACAATTTCGGTATCATTCGAAAGCTTTAAGGGTTTAGAAGGTATTAATAGGCTATTGCTAAGCGGTGGACCAACTCTTAAAAAAGTTACAACTTCAAGAACACAAAAAAGTCAGAAATTTTGTAATTTTTTATTCATAACTTTTTTATAGACGGGTAATTTTTTTTAATTTTTAGGGCGCTAATAGAGTCCATAAGCAGCATCCGAAAGACACTAAGTTTAAAAAATTTGGTTGACTAAGAAAAAAGTTATGGCGTCCGAAAGTTGGCTGGCGCCCAATCGTGAGCGCCCAGTTGACGTAGACCGTGTCGGTAAGGTGCAAAAAACCTACAAAAAATGTAGTTTCCTACAATGCGGCAGAGAAACGAAATAAGAAATAGGTAAATGTAGGTAAATTGTAGGTCCAAAGGAATGTAGTTTCCTACATTCAAATTTGTAGGTAACTACAAACTCTTCATTTTACCTACTATTTCTTTTTTCTTACTCCTTTCATTTTTTCTGCCACTGTCTCTCCCTGCACTCTCTCTCTCATTTTGACTACTCTGTTCCTTGGCACTTAAGCCATACGCACATTTCCTATGTTAGGATACGCACGCGTCTGAAATCTCCAGCACAACCGCACGCATCCACTCGCTGACGCGTGCGGTTGTGCTGGAGATTTCGGACGCGTGCGTATGCACAAGCAGCAAGGAAAAGGGAAGGAGCGTATGGCTTAAGTGCCAAGGAACAGAGAAGTCAAAATGAGAGAGAGAGTGCAGCGAGAAAGTGGCAGAAAAATTGAAAGAGAAATAGCGGGTAAATTGCACTAGAATTTTTGAAGTTTATGCGCTTTTCTGGCATAGTGATTTTGTAGGTACCTACAAATTTGTAGGTACCTACAATTGGAATGTAGGAAACTACATTTTTAGTGTGTCAGACACAAATTGTAGGAAACTACATTTTTTGTAGGTTTTTTGCACCTTACCTGTCGGCACAGCCGGACACGGACCTCATTCGCGTATGTTTTCTCAAAATTTTTCTTTTAAAAAATACTTTTTTTACCCCCCAAAATCTTTTTTTTGGTCTGCATGTTCTTTTTTTGAAAAATTTCATCTGACCCCCCTGGAATAAAGAGAAATGGGATCCATGGATATATGTAACATTTTAATAATGAAGTTTTTGGGTGTACATTTTTTAAATTTCAAATTTTCCCCTAAAATTTTCCTTTTTTTGATACCCGGTTGTACCCGATACCCGAATCCGAACCCGGTTGAAAAACTTGTACCCGGACCCGAACCCAGCATTTGTGTACCCGGCGATACCCGGACCCGATTTTAGCCGAAATACCCGAACCCGTCCAACAAGCCTAGTTTATAAAATTTATTCAATTAATTTTTCAAAACCCTTGTGGCTAGTTTTCAAGAAACTAGGGGTCCGTTTCAAAAAACCAAGGGTTCGATTTTTAAAACCAGGGGGCTAGGTTATACTATTTTTGGTTTGGGGCCGAAACGATCTCGGGGTCGAAATGTGGGGCCCGAAACGCCCTGTACCCTTATTTTGGGCTTTCTCTCACTAATTTTAATTATTTTGGCATTTTTCAACAACATATTTAATTCAATAAAGGTGGCATATAAATGCATTTTGAGCGATTTCAGCAAATTTTTAGGGTGTTTTTGATCGTTTTACTGAGAGTACCGGTACCGAGTACCGGAACCGAGTACCGGGGTCGAATACCGAGTACCGGGGTCAAATACCGGTACCGATACCGAGTCCCGGGTACCGGGAAATTTCTGGTACCGAGCAGCCCTAATAACTACTGACTATGGCTGTTGTTTGTTCAACAACAAAATTGAAAATGATTTGCCTGAGTTGTATTTTGTGATAAATTTTCAATTTGTTTTCTTAAATTTGTTTTCGTCAGCGCCTATCTTCACCGCCTGAACATTTGAATTTAAATTTACTCAAAATTGATTCCCTTTTCCTAAAGGCATATTTTGCCACGCATTAGCCTTTCGGTACGGCATCACTAGTCCTTCAATCGCTTAGGTTTTCTAAAGATCATCAAATCACAAAATTTCACATTTTTTACGCATTACCAAAACACACACAAGTTTTCAAAGTTTCCCCTGTCTTTTTAAAATTAAAAAAACAAACAGAAAAATACATAAATACGGAAGTCCGGAGAGAAGTCACGATTCCCTAAACTTGGCCCAAATATCATGGTTAATGGTTTCTAGAAATTCTAATTCTTTGAACAAAACGACCGAACCGAATCGACCATTTCGGTTAACCGAACCGGAATTAAAGATTCTTTATATGTAAATGTTGCAATTTTTAATGGTGTATTTTGAGTACAATAAATTAAAAACAACTAAGTGATCTATTGAGAGAAAAACTAACAATACTGAAGGAATACGGTTACAGTGTTGGGTTTTACAGAAACCTAAAACGATAGTCTGTGGGTGGAAGAAAAGACAGCCGACAGAAAAAGGGAAGGCCAAATAAATATGGAAAAGAAAATGATTATACAGGTCTGATCTTAGTTTGAATTAGAGGACCATTCAAGTAATTTTGAAAATGATGTTCTGCTGTTTTCTGATAGGGGCTTCGACTACTCAACCGGCCAAACACCAGTCCGATACCTCCAGTATAGTTTGGTTATTTGGAGTGCCAACCCTTCTTTATAATTGCAATTTTGACTTGAGTTCACTTGGGAGCAAGCGGAAGAGGAATGCGCCAAATATGGCGAAGAATCACATTTGGTACAATAAAATGATTGCTTTGATCGTGAGTGGTGCCGTTAGGCGCCACCGGGGAAAATTTTTAAAATAATTTATGGGACATATCAGGGGTGGGGCGCGGATGAAAAAATCCCGGGGTCGCGGATCGCGAATCGCGGTTCAAATTTGCCGGGGTCGCGATACGCGAATCGCGGAAAAAAAGCCACGATACGCGAATCGCGCGTCGCGGATCGCGCACAGCCCTGGGGGCACATATTCCATAAAAAATGCAATTTTATTAATGAGGGAAGAGAGAGAGAGAGAGAGATTCCACTAAAAAAATCTTTTATCGAACAGTTACATTTTTGCTTACAAAGGAGCATTTTCAGTTTTTCTTAGGGTTTCGATAAACTAATTGGTTCTTAATTAAAGTGCTTTATTTTTTTGCAAAATTAGCCCGAGTGCCAAGTTATGACGTGCCAAATAAAGTACATCAATTTATCCAAGTGAGTATCAAATATTTACGAAAAACAAGTTTGACTCGAATTCGTTCTGAGCCCGCTTTTTCCTCCACCCGATACTTCCCTGAATTCAGATTTATACAAAAACGGGAAAAAAAATGTATATAAAATGATGTTCTTGCTCATTAGTAGTGATGGATTCTATGGAAATAGGTAATTTTCAGCATCACTCAAAAATTCATTTTACTTGGTCTAAAACATAAAGATATGTTAATTAATTCATTTTTTGACATATCATAAGAATTCATGTTTTTTTTTGTTGCTAATTTTACTAAAGAATACCATTGCAACTCGTCAGAGTCTTTTGAAGCTTCGAGCTAATAATTTTACATAAGTTTTTTTCTTTTCCGTGTTTTGTCCCTTTTCACTTTTTGTCAATTTCTTTTCAATTTTTGCTTTAATGTTGTCATAAGCATTTTTGATACATAATTCTAAATCATTAAGTGTACTTTTGACCATATATTCATCATTGAATGTGAATTTGTTAATGTTCTCCTCCGGTTGCTGTCTCAATCCCTCCATTTTGTTCATCGTTTTTTGGATTTTTTCATTAAGCAAATGATTATAAAAGCCAACACTTTCCATGTCCGTCATCACTTTGGCATATGCCGCAATTGTTTTTTGGACAATGCCTTTCAATTCTGCAAAATAATTCCCGCGAGTCTTTTGCAATTTTTGGACATCCTTTTGTAATTTTCCAATATCTTTTTCGAACTTTGTTAAAGTGTTACCAATTTGGTCCAAAACTTTTTTGCTCTTTTTGTTTATTTTCTTCAATGTTTCGTCCAATGTGTGGCCCCATTTGGTTTCGTCCATTTGAGGCAATTTCAATTTATTTTGGACATATTCTAAGAAAGTAATCAAATCTCCCGCATAAATGCATAAAGAATTGTCAAATTCAGAAATTTTGGCATCAATTTCATTTATAAAAATGTTAAATTTAACAAATTTAACAAATTCTTCAACTGTTTTTTCGATCTCTTTTTCATCTTCTAAATTTGCAAATAATAATGTTTTGGTGTTATGAATATTCGATATAATCAAATATGATTCTTTCCTCTGAGCTATCCCAAAAATTTTGTTAATTTGGCCCTTTAAAACATCCAAATTCCCTTGTTTCCACACTTCTTTCTCAACCATAAAGAGTTCATATTCTATGAGAAAAGTGGCCAATTCTTTTCTAATTGCGTTGCTCAATTTTTGCAAAAATGATTCCATTTTATAGACGTCAAATCCATCATGTTTTTCTTCCAAATAATTACTGTAATCAAATATGGTACTTTCCAATCTTCGGTGCCTTTTCTCAAGAATTTCTTCGTCATGTAAAGGCATTGGTTCCGTGCCAAATGTTCTCTTCCATTCGGGTTCACTGAAGCTTGAATTATTCAATTTTTTCGCTCTTTTCTTCCAAAACTGCTCGTCACTTAACGGCATTTTTTCCACCATTTTTTCTATTTCAATTAATTCATTATTCAGCGCTTCTAAAAATGTCAAAATTTGTAAGGAATCCTTTAAATTAAATTTAAAAGAAAAAGAACTGAGTTGGGTCGGGCCTTTTTATTCTCACTTATCACTAGGGCACGGAATTTATTCAAAAAAGGCACAAAAATGGCAAAAAAGGCACAAAAAAATTAGAAAAGGCAGCATTGGAAAATTTATATTAAATATTTTCAAGCATGAAAAAAGATAATTTTTCGCTGTTTCAGTTACGTTGGGATTTTTTTCAAGATTTTACGGTGTAAAATCCATTCAATTAAAGGTTTCGTATTTTTTTAATTTATTCATACAGTCACGGTCAAAAGTATTGCCTCAAACAAATTTTTTTTTAAACTGGTTTTCTCAAAAATTAATGGTGGCAAAAAAGTCTTATTTACGCCAAAAGAAACACTAATTACAGCGCTAATAAATAGCCAAAAACTGCCCCGATGACTCTCTTTTTCATCGAGAAAATTGATCATGACCCAAACAACCCCCTTTTTTGGTGGGAAAAAAGTAATGCCTCAAAATGTTTAATCAACAAAAATCAATATTTGGTGGGACTAAAAAATCCGAAAAAATTCATGCTAGTGTAACTTTTGATGCTGATCAAAAAAGATAACTAAACCAACTTGATCAGATCACTCCTTCTGGTGATCTGAATACACTGAAAATGGCTTGAAGCCGGGAAAATTTTCGGGAAAAATTCCTAGTTCCACGTTTGAGGAGTACTTTTTAGAAAATTTAAAAGCCGATGCTCATGAGCCTCTTTTTCTTTTTTCTAGAGAAGTTTTTAAAATTTTTGTAAAAATGCAAAAAGGCAAGAAAAAAGGCATTAAAAGTACAAAAAAGGCATTAATGCCAAATGGTCGAAAAAGGCAAAAAAAAAAAAATGGGATTATAAAAGTCATCGTAGAAAAATCAAACCAAGTTAGAAATGCATTTTTTGTGCGTATTAGCTCATACCAAGTCAACAGAAAAAAAGGCATTTGCCTTAAATTCCGTGCTCCACTTATCACTTAGGAAAAAAACAATTAATTTGAAATTTCTTCCACACTGAACTTTTGGTTTGAAAGATGAAAAAAAATTTGTTAGTTGTCATTATCATGTCAAAATGAATTAATTATATATATCCTATCCAAATCCTGAAAAATTTCGCCGGTGGCGCCCACCGACACCGGCAGACCCTTATTTTTAGAAAAGATTAACGTGTTCTTTCAAGGCCGTACAGCTAAAAAAAACAGCCGTAGGTAAAAAAAAATGCTGCGGACAGATGATTTCTTGAATAAACATGATATTTAAAGGGTTTGAATTATATTAGAAAAAAGTACTTATTTTTGACCCATAATCCTTATTTTTCACAAGCGAAGACTTACTCCATGTATAAAGAAAGTTAAAATTACAAATTTTTTTATTTTTCATTCTCCACAATAAGTTTCAGCACTTATTTTTTGTTCGCGTGTTTTTTAAAGTAAAAAAAAATCAAATGTCAGGCGAGGGTTCAGGCGATGCCGATAAACCCCGCCGGTGGAAATTTTAAAAATGTAATTGTATTTTAGTAACAATCCAAAATCATTAATTTTTGAGTCATTTTATAGGAACTTTATATGACAAAAAGCAAATGTTTCAACGGTATATAGGGCTTTTCTGTTGCTTTTTTTTAATTTTTTGTCGGGTTTTTTGGCTAATAATTGAAAGAAGTCGACCGACCCGATCTCTATGTGACCTAAGGCGGGAACTGGTCATTTTTCAAAATTCTTACGACTGTTTTGATAGGTAACCAATTTGTCGAGCATCTTTTTAACATTTCTTGCCCAAATGTCCATTTGATTCGATATGTTTGGGTTTGCTTCCGGCAAAGCGACGCAATTCAAATGCCATTGCCAAGTTAGCAAAATGAACGTAATCAAAGAGATTTGTGCCATTCAATTCTTTTTTATGCAATTTAAAGAAAATTAAAAGAATATGGAAATATTTAAAAATTTTAAAAAATTTGATGGATTTTTGCCATACTCGTAAAAAAGCAATAAAATGCTCTTTGTCATCCCATTATTTTTGTGTCATGTCATTTGTCATATGCATTTTTCTATGATATTTGTGCACTTTGACATTTTTTGAATCATTTTGATGATTTTTAGGGGTCAATAATGATTTTCTATTTTTGAAATGATAATTTTGATGCTTTTTGGGTAAATGGTGTTTTTAGGCTTTATTCCAATTGACAAATGAGACCTAAATTTTTAAAAATTTTCCCGCTGGTGCCTTTCGGCTCCACCGAGGCCTCATTCGCGTAGGTCTTCTCAAAATTTTTCTAAAAATAAAGCATTTTTGTGCAAATCTCTGTTATTAAAATATACTCAAGTTCACCACCGGCCTCCGCTACAATTTTTAAATGTAAAAAAAAAACATGCCCAAAAATACAGAGCAAAATTATCGTGGAGAGCAAAAATATAAATATTTATTACTGTTCTTTTATTCTTGGAATAATTTTTACTTTCTTTTAATTATAGGGTCCGAATTTATATGGACAAAAATTCCTAATATGGAAATAAAATTAAATCCTGAAACTTCAAAACAAGCTAGAAATGCATTTTATACTATTATTAACCCTGAATAAGCTCTAAAAACATGGAAATCCATACAAATCCGGGTCCTACTAATTAAAGTTGCTTTCCAAGTTGGGTTAGCGACCGGTTAACCGAACGAAACCGAAAACCGGGTATCCGGAGAATGGCATAACCGAAAACCGGGTGGACCGTTTGTCGTTTTTTGGTTTAAAAAATTTGCGCCTCAAATGTTTGCGACTTTAACATTTGCGCCTGCACATTTGCGCCTCTAACATTTGCGCCAAAAATTAATGTCTGCTTTAGCCAGAGTTAAAAAATCAAAAACCAAAAAAATGTATAAACAAAATAAGTAAAAGGAAAAAATTGCGTTGTGCTTCGGGTAATTAAGTCAAATAAAAATAGTTAGTTATATGTAGGGCTCGGAAAAACGGAACCGGTCATTTTGGCGTGGCCACTTTGGCGTGGCCGTTTTGGCGTGGCCACTTTGGCGTGGCCGTTTTGGCGTGGGCCATTTTGGCGTGGCTGGATAAAACTTTTCACAGGCAACCAAATTATATTCTTAGTATCATTCGATAGCCCTAAGTGTTCTCTATTAGTCTGCAAAATTTCAAAAGATTTTGTTCAACTAATAAAAAGTTACATTCAAAAAAGTACAAAACTTTCAGAAAATTTCCGAACTTTGAAAATTTTCAAACTTTTTTGAACATAACTTTTTATTAACTGGATCAAATTTTTTGAAATTTTGCAGGCTAATAGAGAACACTCAGGGCTATCAAATGAAATCATAAATAAAAAATTTGGTAGCTTTAGAGCAAGGTTATATCCAACGCGCCAAAATGGCCACGCCAAAACGGCCACGCCAAAGTGGCACGCCAAAATGGCTACGCCATAATGACCCAGACCTGGAAAAAAGGCACCAAAAATCGCGAAAACGCGCCTAAAAAGTAGGGTTGAGCGGTACCGGTACCTTCCAGGGTGTACCTCAACTGCGGACTGCCAACTGCGGACCGACAACTGCGGGCCAATGGCAAAGTGCTCAACTGCGGACCAGCCTTTTTTTTAATTTATGGAATTTGCGAATTAATTTTATTTTTATTTAATTTAAAGTAGGGTAGCAACCCCGACCCCGCCCCCGACCCCGACATTTTAGGCCATTTTTCGGGGTTTCCCCCCCCCCCCCGACCCCGACGCTTCCAACCCCGACAAACCCCGACCCCGACCCTCAACCCCGACTCGGGGTCGGGGTTTTTATACACCCCTAAGAATAGCACTTTTGCTGGAAATAATGAATAAATTTTTATATACTTCGGAATTAGAAAAATTCAAATAATTTACAAAATTCCAAAATTGGTGGCAAATGGTGGCAATTCCAAAAATGGTGGCAAGACCCCCAAAAAGGTGGCAAATGCCACCGAAAGGGGGCAAAAAGGCCACTCTGGGGATGCCTCAATTTCACGACGTATTTCGTTGGATCATCTAAAATCAGAAAAACTATTTAAGCAAAAGCATGTTAAATTTTACTAGACATGTAGCACGTTTAGTCGGCACATTAGCAAGCACCGGAGTGGGAACTTGCGCAAAGCGTGAACACGTATTCTGGAAGGTGCTTCAATTGTTTCTGCAGCACGCCTTTTGATTCCTGTTAGAATTATTTTTTGTGTGATGACGTTTGAAGGATCTGTATTGCAGCTATGTATTCCAACGGTCTTCAGAATGGAGTCGTTTAAAGTTGTATGTAATCCGGCTCGACACCCGAGACTACGCTCATTTTCACACCTCCAAAATTTAGTTAGTGTCATTGTGCTGGTCCGCAGCTGTCAGTCCGCAGTTGTCTGTTCGCAGTTGAGGCAATGAAAAGTGCATATAAATATGGATATCCATAATAATATTTATTCTTTTCTTGGATATGTCATATGTCTGTCTATGCATATATTATAGTGCATAAATGAAAAGTGTGCATATAAATATGGATATCGATAATAATATTTATTCTTTAAGTTATAGTGCATAAATGAAAATGCATTTATGTGGCGCAATTACAAGAAAATTGCTTTTTCTTCTGACTCTGGCATAAATAATTTAATATAAAGCAAATAAAATCTAAGGATTTTTCATTATATCTGTAAGGTATTCTACTCTAATTTATTCCTTTTTTCCCAATCGATGTCATCATTTCGTTCTTCGTTCCTTTGCTATATTGTCCAGTCACTATTTCTCTTTTCTCTAGCGTTCACCAGTCAGTCCCCGCCCCTTCCTTGTCCACTTTGTATCTCTCATCAGTTAGCTAATCACTTCTCCGGAGAAGATGGATCCAAGACGTCGGAACAATCACTCATATATCATATATCATTTATTCACATTTCCGCGCGTTATATATTTTGAGATAATAAAGAGCCAATGGAGCGAGTTGATCCTTAGGACATCTTGGGAATTCGGGCCCAATCCTCAAGATTAATACATCCCCGTCCTGGGCAATCCGTTTCCACATATCCCACTCTGGCATGGATCCGCCACGTCTTATTGGTAGCACCGGATGGTTCGACTCTCGAGTCGGACAAAAGACGATCCACCGAGGGAGTGATATTTGACTGGCTCAGAAAGGCTAACCCACGAAAGTTCCATATAAATCAGCTCAAACTGTTTTGAGTTACCAGGACCTGCTTGTACTCAACCGAGATTGGCTGCAGATGAACAACAAGCCCTTGACCAAGCCGAAGCCGAAGAGCTGATTGGTCTACCCGGCTACTCTCATCAGCCCCGTATAAGTTTGGCGGAACAAGAACAACAAGAGGACGTTGAAGATGCCCAGATTGGCTTAGGTAAGTCTAACCAAGAAATGTTAGACAATAACGACGACGATGAGGCAACAGGCACACGTCGGCTTTTAAGAGACAACCAAATTAAGCCGACCAAAGCGCTTTACAAATTAAAAAAAAAATAATTTTGGAAATGCACAAAAATCCATTCGTGGAGTAAAAACGAGTGTTATAAAAACCGTAATAACTCTCTTCAACATTGTCGTATAAGTATGATTCATGGCTCATTTGATAGCCGAGAGACTGTTGAACAATTCATCGAGACCAGATTTTTTAGTTTTTGTACTTGTAAACAAGCTATACTGCCTCGTATAGTTGTATTCGTGACGCAAAACCCTGACAAAAGTGGTGAAGTGAGTGAGGGGATGCATGATCAAATGATCATGGAGACCGAAATGGTCGAGAGAGATGTTGAGGTGTCATTCGTGACAAACACCCCGATTGTAATGGATGAGATGGCGGAGGAATTGCCAAAGAAAAAGGAGAGAGAGAGGGGTTAGGGTTCGTTTTAGACATGGAAATGCAACAAGCCTTGGACAACTTGGAGGACAACAATGACACCAGTGAGATGGAGACATCCAAGCTGCGCTGTGTGGTCATCCAAGTGCAACCCACCATGGCAGTGGGAATGCTGAAGCAATTTGCAATTCACTGCCCTTGGTTTGTCGGTATTCCCAATGGAATTCCGATCGGGACGGATCGCCGACTCCGAATGGGCGACGAGGTCTGCATTGACAACTTCGCCTGGAAGAGCGGTTATGAAGTGTTGCGCCATCTCGACCAAAGCGGCACAACCCCGGCTTGGATTAATGTTGGCAACATAAACGTTCAAGCAACAGCTTTAAAGGCCAACATCAGCCAATCTTCGAGCATTGTGCCGAAAATGGGCATTGTTCGCAATGTCAACCGCCGTGGAGGCCGGAAATCGAACAACATCCAAAGCCTAACGGTTGTGGCGCATGGAATGAAGGTTGCACAGCAAGTGCCAGGTTGGGTTCTTGGGGAGAAGGATTGGTTTAGAACTGGTCAAGCAGTTCTGCTTGAAACGATTGAGTTATTGAGGCCCAATTTATGGAAAGTCAGTCCAATTTATGCCATGCCGATCAACTGCCCATTTGGTCTGCCAAGTGATCGACGAGCTTATCAACCTTGTGTTGCTGTTGATGTTAACCAAACTCCAATTTTACACAAATTTCCATTCAGACGTGGCGACCCCGACGCAACGATTGTGCAAGGGGAACACATAATTGCCGCTGCAATTACTGCGTGTTTGGACAAATTGGAAGAGGACATTCAACGCTTCACCATCACTGCCGAACCTCAAGTGGAACAAGGCCCTAAATCGGACACCGCCATCATCACCATCCGGCATTTTGTGGACAACAAAAAGGAAATTGTCGACATGATGCGGATGTGGACATAAGACCAACCCGTCCATGCCCGTCTTGCCGCCAAAGGAGCAAAACCATGCGCCATTGGTTTCTTCATGAGCGCTGAGCGACATGAGACGACAAAAGGACTCAATATGATCGCCAAGCTCTTCCTCGCGTATCAAGAAGCCAAGGGCTATGACAGTGATGATGCATGGGACCGAATTACAGATGGGGAATTGATTGAAATAGAGCCACTGCATTCTAGGAAAATCCTAATGCAGCGGGCCGAAAAATTTTCTTTAAATTATTTTACGCAATTGGTCAAAGATAGAGGGACTGGTCATGGGACTATCATGGCGATTTTGATGGCACGCCAGGGAGAGAGAGTGCCATCGCAAGTTGAGTGGGAAGAGCTACTCGTAGCTAAAAGACCAGCACTTAATTATTTGATCGGAGGACAGAGAGAGACAGCGAGACTGATGCTCGACTCAGTCCCACGCGTGGTGTTCATGCAAGCGCCTCCGGGGACAGGAAAAACCAAAGTGTCAGCGGACATCATTGCAGCTCATTTGCGCACCAACCCTGACGCACATGTGCTTTTTGTTGCACCTTTGAATGTCGCCGTCGTGAAAGCCGTTGAAGAAATGGCCAAAACAATGGAAAGGATGGAGTGGAAAGAGGACATGCTAGCCTTTTTCTCGGGGGCAGGAAAAAAGAAGTACATGCAGGAGCTCAACAAAATCGGCCCTCAATTGGCAGAGCAGATCGGCACCCTCTTTGATGACACCGACATGATCATCGTGGACGAAAGCGGCCAAGCTTCTTACATTCAACTACTGTCGATGCTCACCAATTTTCCCAAATTGAACAAACTTTTGGTTGCAGGTGACCGATGGCAATTAAGTGTAAATTTAAAGGGCGTGCCGGAGGCGATTCAAAATGGTTATGGGTTGGACACAGCCATACTGAACCTCGACTCAGCATCGGGAGTGGACCGAACAACGTTGACGGTCAATTTTAGGTCACATCCATTCATTACAGAATGCATTGCGGCCGGAGTGTATGCTGCACACAAAGAGATTTTGAACACGGGACGAACGCCCGAACAGATGGACCAATTGACAGCCAAGACTCCCATCTCTCTTCCTGTGCCCGGCTGTCCGATCATTCTTGTCCATCAGTCCGATCGGATGGAAGAAGACCCGACCTCATTCTCGGCAACAAACCCGATGCAAACACGAACAGTGGTGGACTGCCTGACTCTTCTGCGTCCGTGTTTTCAGGGGGTAATTCGCATTGTTTGCTTTTATGCAGGGCAGGCGAAAGAAATCGGAACGGCAGTTGCCACGCTCGAAGTGCCCAATGTGCTCGTCACCACTGTTGATGGCTGTCAAGGGCATGAAGCCGAATTCGTCTTTGTTGTAACGACAAAAGCCGGATTGACGTCGAACGACAGCAGTGGAGCATTTTGGAACGACGAGCGCCGGGTGAATGTGGCATTGAGCCGTAGCAAATTCGGCATGATGGTCATTGGTGATCTGAAATTGCTGTGATCGGCTGGCGGCATTTGGAGACGTTTCTTGCGAAAAGCACTGCAGATGGCCGTTGTAGTGACACCTGACTACATCCAGGCCATGATGAACCCAAACCCGCAATTTCTGGATGGAGTGATCACCACCCCAAATGGATCAGTGAAAGCATTTGATTTTTATAATGATTGGAGAGGTTCTGAAGCTCCCACCTTGCCAAGGTCTTTGTCTATGCAACGTGCACCTCCACCGCCTCACAGCACACTCAGACGGCACCCAGCATATCAGCCCGGCCCAAGAAATGCAAATGTTCCAGCTGGTCTCTGCCATTATTGCCTTCGACCTGGCCATTTGATCCGAAACTGCCCTGATCGCCCTGGCTCATCACGAGCAAGTGTGGCACGTTCAACAGCACCCCGCCCTCGTGAATGGACGAATCGGTCGAAAGATGGAGGCAGACGAAACGACTGACACTCGGTGGAAGGACGTGTTGATAAAATGTAAATTTTCCCCGTAATTATTTTTTTATTGCTTTCTTCTCTTCGTCTTCGTCTTCTCTTATTTAAATTTTATTTTTATATTACATCTTTCTTTCTGGGGCCAAAATTTTTTTTTAAATTATTCATAACCTTAGTTGGGGCAATGTCCAATAAAAAAGAATAAAAGAAGAGAAATGAATTCCCCTCGCGATCAACCTCAACTCCAAGCAGTAGTCGACATTCAGCACCATCACACTGCAACAACAGCACCATTCGTGGTCGACAACCAGCATCAACGGAAAAGAAAAGGCAACAAACAACACCAGGAAAAACGATACGACAGTTCGTAATCAGTCGACTGAGCACATTGTCCCGGTAAAGCCATTCTCCAATTTTCGAGAAGCTCCGACAATAGGACAGCTCATCACCGTCGACGCCATTCTCTTTAAGTTAAAGAAAAACGACAAGGAAACAACAAAAAACAAAACGAAACTGCACAGCAGCAGAAACACCCGAACATCAATCAACAATGCCAGAACCAACAACATCACATGACAATGATTTAAAAAGGGAAGGATGATAAAAAAGTACAAATCATCGAAAAGAGTCATTGACCAAAAAAAAAAGAAAATAAAAATCACAAAATAATGAAATACAAAAAAAATATAAAAAAGGAAAGGACATAAAAGAGCGGTCAGCCACCCGAGCTCTGGTTGTGAATTTAAAATGGGGGGCCATTTTCATTGGGAAGGGAGGTGTAAGGTATTCTACTCTAATTTATTCCTTTTTTCCCAATCGATGTCATCATTTCGTTCTTCGTTCCTTTGCTATATTGTCCAGTCACTATTTCTCTTTTCTCTAGCGTTCACCAGTCAGTCCCCGCCCCTTCCTTGTCCACTTTGTATCTCTCATCAGTTAGCTAATCACTTCTCCGGAGAAGATGGATCCAAGACGTCGGAACAATCACTCATATATCATATATCATTTATTCACATTTCCGCGCGTTATATATTTTGAGATAATAAAGAGCCAATGGAGCGAGTTGATCCTTAGGACATCTTGGGAATTCGGGCCCAATCCTCAAGATTAATACATCCCCGTCCTGGGCAATCCGTTTCCACATATCCCACTCTGGCATTGATCCGCCACGTCTTATTTATCTAACATTTTTTATTTTATTTAAAAATGTATAACAATTTCATCTTTCCACTGTTTCTGCTGGTCGCTGTTATTCAGTTAATGGATGGTGTTCTCGGACGTACACCGATAAAAAAAAGTGGTAATAATTTAAATAGGGTTGGACGGGACTTGGACCCAAATCTCAGCCTCTACCCTAATAAAATACCTAACTTTTCGGTGCTTATTCGGACATGCAAATTTGCAGTAAAAGCATTCGCTTCCAAACTAATTTCTTCATGATATTTACTTTTTTCTTGAATCTTTTTGGCCTAATTCTAAAAAGTAGAATAGAGCGGGCCAGTATTTTGATAAAAGTAGAAAAGAGCGCTACCTGTACTTTCGGTCAAGTACCGGTACTGCCAGGTATTGCGATTATCGATGCGCATTTTTTTCGACCCACTTAGTACATACCAATGCTTTCTTTCATAAAAATAGTTCATAATTAAAATTCTGAAACGCTCTTAGGCGACTTAGGCTGCTTCCAAATGTAGGTTATAAAAGAATATTTGTAAGAATTCCTCCATTCTTTTCAAATAGATTCATAACAGACAGGGAGTGTCCGGCGGTGCAGATAGGCGCCGCCAGGTAAATTTAGAGTCGGAATCGATGTTTGGAATTAAGAGCGCCCGAGGATTTTCCAATATTTTTTGCATTTGGTATTTTAAATGTTGTTTTCAAACTTAGTGATTTTTTTTTAATACTTATTAAAATCTGAATCCCCTTTTAGACACTGATTGACAAAATAATAAGCAATTCCTTAGTTCTTGCTATCTTTTAAAATTAAATTAGAGCGAAAATTTTAAAAAAATAATTATTCACTTGGCTACAAAAATTTTTAGGATTTTTTGTCATTTTTGGAAAATTTTTAATTATTTTTTAGAAAATTAATTCTGGTTTTTCCCTATTTTTCACAATATATCGGAAATCGGAATCGGAATTCCTGCCTCAAAAAGACCGAAATATTAAAAGCGGAAATCGTCGCCTTCCCTGGTAGTTTACCTCCAATTTGTTTTTTTTTATCAAAATCTATTAACAATCACATTAAATTCAAAAATTTTTTCAGCGGCGCCTTTTGGCGCCACCGGAACCTTTTTATCTTAGGTTTTTTCAAATTTTCTCTAATGTTCAATTATTTTTGGTCAAAATCTGTTAAAACATTCCCCAGTGGCGCCATATCGGCGCCTACTGGACCCCCTTATATCTTGACTTTTTCCATATTTACTTTAAATTATTCCCAAAATGTACCTTTTTTGATTAATATATATCCAAAAACAACAAATTACGTATAAATTTTGCCAAGAATTTCCGAATCAATGTTTTTGAAAAATTGGGTGTATTTGGGTAACAAATTTTGCACAAAAAAAAAACCCGGTTTTTTCGAATTCTTTTTGTTAAGAAAAATTTTCAAAATTTCCGAATTCCGGTTTCCGAAATTTTTTGAGGACTCGGAATTCCTTTTCCGTTTTTTGGACATCCGCTGATTGATATCCCTGGTGCGGAGCCGTTATTTAAAAACCTAAAAACCATCATCATAAAGTGCGTTACTTAAAAACCATCATTATGAAAATTTTAACAAAAAAATTATTCATAACTTTGCTCCAAAGCTACCAAATTTTTTCTTCTTGGTATCATTTGAAAAGCATTGAGTTTTTTCTATTAACTTGTAAAATTTCAGAAAAATTCTTTTAATTCAAAAAAGTTATGGCTAAAAATGTTACAAAAATAGTGATAAAAAGAATAAAAAATTTAGTAGCTTTGTAGCAATACTCAGTTTTTAAAACATTTTTCGCCATAACTTTTTTGAAATTAAAATTTTTTTCTGAACCGGTAGTGCCGACAGGAGCCGTCGGAGAAAATTTTCTAAATTTTGGCGTGATTTGTTAACAAAATTGTATTAAAAACCGATTTTATTTTGAGGTTTTCAGTTTTTTGGATTTTCTACTCCATTTTTCCAAAAAAACACAAAATGAGGCTGAAGCTTCACAAATCTACGATAAAAAAATTTTCGGAAATCAGGATTACGACAACCCAAAAAATTTAGGAAATCGGAATTCCTACCCCAAAAACTTACGGAAATCGGAAATCCGTGACATCCCTGCACCGCAGCACCATCTTAAATACCAATGAATGATATTTCACTTAATTTTGATGTATAAAGTTTTTCAAATTCTTTTGAATTTTTTATAAAAAAATAATTTTAAAATTAAACAAAATTGTAAGTTATTCCTGTATTTATAGTAGTCGACCAACAATACAGAGAAATTTTCAGACATAAAATAAACTGTAAAATATAGTGAAAAGTTTGTTTTACAAAAATGACTGATCAAAATAACATAAATTTTCACTTTTAAATTTAGTGTATGCAAGGGAATGCGGTAAAGAATGCACAACACGAAAGCTAGCAGACAAGGAAAATTGTGAAAATGCAACTTGGACTATGGATTTCACGCCGCAAGATATCGCTTATGATCATAGGCTTCATAACTATCCTTGTTTTTGTAAAACAATTACTGAAACGGAAAATAAGTGCTGCGGCTTCTCTTCGAAAATTGTTGTTAAATGTGAATACCGAGAACCAACACAGAACGAAATGACTAATGTTTACCATTTCGCATGGGCACCAGAATAGAAGAGTAAAAAGTAACAGAACAAACAGAAACAGAACAAGCATGTTTTATGCATTCATTGTACTCATTACTCTGTTGTTGTGACAATTGTTGAGAAAAAAAATGGTTTTATTATCGCATTGCGCAGTGAAAAAATTAGATTAGACCGAAAGCACAAAAGCCGGCACTGGGACCAGTATCTTAATCCGGACCTGGAACAAGGACTACTAACCCGTCTCTTTCATTAATTGGAAATTAATTAACCTCCAAGTTGGTGTAAGAATTCACTATTTTTTGCCAGAATTAACATGGAATTAAATCTTTTAATGGATGGCATGTGTCTGTGATGCTCATAGGCGCCGCCGGGGAATTTTTTAAATCTGAGTACACCCGAAGTTAAAAAATTAGGTAATTCCATTTAAAAGATTTTAGGGTTTTAAAAACAGTGAATTTTTTTTTATATCACTGAAGAAAATCAGTATCAGAAAATACTTCTCGTAACGAAGGCGGAGCTTTTCCGACTTTTGGTGGCTTCTGTTTTTTAAATGCAAAAAAAAAAACCAAAACCAATAAAGAAGCTATTGCAATTTTGAAATTACATTAATATGAACGAGATTAGAATTTTGGTTGAAAAACAAAGACCGAGATAGATAGATAATATTGGGATAAAGAGATGAAAATAAATATCTGACTATTTTTTGACTTTTTAAGACTTTTTTGAATGCTACCATATGAATAAGATAAAAAAATGTTGAATATTAATAATAAAATAAGATTCCAAATAAAATGTTTTGAACAAGTTAATGGTTTTTTTGAAATTTAACATTCTAAAGGAGCAATTCAAGAGCCATCTTACAATACGAGGATCTTTTAGTTTGATTGCTTATGAAAAAAGTTATGACTCAATTTAGTCAAAATTCAGTAAAATTGGCAGTTTTAAGAAATACGCCAGCATCGTTATCAGGACCTCTTTGAAATAATATTGCTTAGGATTTAAGTACATATTTCGTCAGTTTTTAAGCAAAGTGGGCTTTGAAAGATTTTGAAAAATTTCAAATAAGTCCGGCAGCATTTTAAAAAATCATTATTAAACTTAACCGATTTTGCTTAACTACAAAAAAATCAGTTTTTTGTTTGAATCGAAAGTACGATTGGCCGAGGGGGGTCGGCCAGGGCCGATTTTTCATACGATCGGCTAATTTTGCATTTACATTAATAGAAGAAGTAAAAATTTCCCAGTTTCCGAGAAACAAAACCCTGAAACTGAGACCGAAAACAAGACACGAAAAACCCCGAGAAATTTCTCTAGTCGGGAACCGAGAACTAAGAGTCTCGCACAGCCCTAATGGTTAGGAAAATTATGAAGAAAATGAGCATAATTGCCCTTAAGAAAATTTTCCTCCTAACTTCGACGTGGCTTTTCCGCCGCGGGAGGACCACCCAGTTCGTCGCAGTACGTTACGTCACGGGCCATAACTTTTTTCAATATTAACCAAAAAATAAAATGGGTATGATTCAAAAGCATTCCTATCCTTTATTAGCCTGCAAAATTAAAAAACATTTTTTTCGTTAAATTACGAAAATTATGGTCAAAAGCTCAATAAATGATTTTCTGATTTTGGCCATTATTTTTTGTGACTCAATGAATCCGTGTCCAGACATTTGCGCCTGAGACATTTGCGCCTCGGATATTTGCGCCTATGTCCTAAATCCAGTTTAAATTTAATTTAAACCAACCCAAAAACTATTAAGGCTTGATTAAGCATACCAAACAGCATTTTGTAGTGTTTTTAAAAAAAGAATTCGAATGTTTGTATAAATGGGCATTATTTTAAAACAGGGTAGGGATCGGTCGAGCTCTATTTCAAAGTACAGCCAACGCGATTTCAAAGTACATAAAGGGGAAAATTTGTGAATTCAAAGTACACCCAAAATTTATCATTTGCACTAAAAACTCGTTAATTTTATTGATTTTTTCACCAAGCGAGGGGGGGGGGGGCGGAGGCGGTGCCGATAGGCGCCGCCAAAGCCGTTTTCAAAGTACATCTTTGGAATAAAGTACGCCTTCAAATTTTCAAAGCATGAAGGCCAAAAATAAAGTACGTACTTTGAAATAAAGTACGAATCCCTACCCTGTTTTAAAAACTTTCAAAGAAGGAAATTTTTGGCCCTAATCGATTCATAACATCCATTTACATTTTATCAAACTTTTTTGGATTCCTAAAAGTTAAATCTAAACTGGATTTAGGACATAGGAGCAAATGTGGAATAACCAATGAATCGTTTTAAATTCTTAACAAACCACACACATTGAGCTTTCAGATGAAAAAGTTATTTTTGAATTGGTTGATTATGAAAAAAGAAATGGTCCTTCAAAGTGGGCGGAGATGAAACGTACCGAGATGAACTGACTCCGACCCTTTTTCCGGCATTTGATGCCTTCTGTTTTTTAACAGCATAATAAAAAAAAAAATCACACAACTAATGAAGGAGCAAATTTTTTAAATTTGCTACCATTACAGATTTTTCGACCAAATTCGTCATAACTTTGCTCAAAAGCAACCAAATTGCATAATCTTGGTATGGTCCGATAGCTATTGGTTAGCGCTATAAGTTAGTTCCCAAATTGATTGTTTCTATGACAATAAAAATTGTTTATTTTTTTTATTTTTTATGCTTACAACTCTCTTAAATCTCAATCAATCAAACTTTTTGAAAATTGGTAGGCTAATAGAGCAAACTAATGGCTATCGGAACACACCAAGAATGTACAATTTCGTTCAGCTTAAGCAAGTTTATTAAAAAGTTTTTGTCGAAAATCTGAAAAATTTTTAAAATAAAGGAATTATTGGTTAATGGTGGAGACAAAATAGTCGGTTTCGGTTTCGGTTTCGGTTCGGTTTCAATAATTTCCAAAAATCTGACGGATTTCAATCCGAACCGAAAACCCAGGAAAATTGGTTTCGGTTTTGGTTCGATCAGTTCAGTTTCAAAGAATTTCCAGAAACCGAAACCCCTAGTTATATATACTATTGGATAAAGCAGGGTCGATTTATATTGTGAATTTATTGGGCCGACAAGAACAAACACAAAAAGTTATGAGGCCTGAAAAATTCGACTTTTGTTGCCTGAGGATGCAGTGGGACGAAAGGAAAGAAGCGATGAGCGCGTGTCCGGCGGGTGGTTAAAACGTGCAATTGGGGTCAAAGTTCGAACCCTCCCAACTGCAAAGAGTTGGCCTATTTATTTGAAGCATTTGAAAACAAATAAAAAAAAATTGCCGAGATTAATAAGCACAGCATCAAATAATTATAAAATAAGTTTTCGGTTTATTCCACCTACATTGATATGTTAATTCGAAATGTATAAGCAAAATCGTCAAATTTTTTACCAACAATCTGAGAAAGACTCTCAATATAAAATGGTAATCATTCGGAGTCCAAAATTAAAAATGGTGATTTAAGCAAAAAATAAGGAAATTCTTGTTCGTAAGCCAGTTCACCTAATCCCCGTGCTTGTGTTCCCTTTTTTGTCCATTTTTCAACCATTGCCTCCAATTCATTGCCAAATGCGTGTCCAATTAAAACTTTGTGGGAATTTTACTTATTTGGGGAATAAATAAATGAATGTATTTATATTACGTTTTTATTTTTTATGTACCAAAGCTTTACAATAAACAATTAAAAAAAATTGCTTCTTGGTTTTATGCGTCCCAAAACATTTATACGTCCCATTATCATTTTATGCGTTCCAGCGTATTATTTTCTAAAATTGTAAAAAAAATAACGGATTTCCTTTTTAAAGTTAGTTACGCCGCATTTCCTTCAAAATTTTTTGAAATATTTTTGTGTTTAAATGATAACGAAGTAATGCGTATACAGTACAAATATGTTGGCAACATTCCAAGCATAGTTTCATGCAAATGTTTCAGGCTTTGCTTTAGAGTAGAGTAGAGCGGTACCGGTACTGGTACTGAAAAAAAACGTACAAATGTCCGGTTTTTTACCAGTTTTCCCAGCCAAAAATTACCGGGGTTTCACCTGAAAAGTACCGGTACCAGTGCTTCCCAAAGTGCCGGTACCGCTCTACTCTACTTTAGAGCCCTCCATGTCGCTTCAATCTCCTGGGTGTGTATGAGGGTTGGCTGGGTCCACAAAATACAGCTGGTTATTACTCTATTCGTGGATTTATACTACTGCTGCTGATTATTTAATCCACCGTATACTGCCACCCATCAGTTATAATCGATGTGCCGGCGGCTTTGATGTTTTGGCAATAATGGACAGAAGTGTATGGTACGCTCAAATGTTAATGGGGCGCATAAAATGATAATGGAACACATAAAACGTGAAAGCACAAAATGCCATGGGACGCATAAAACCGACAAAACCCAAAAATTGAAAAAAAAAAAAGAAAAATAAAAAAAATATCATAATTTATTTCAATTTTTATTTAAAAAAGATTTTTACAATTTCTGACTTTAAATCGAAGTGAGTTCAGAATACCAAAACTGAAATAAAAAAAACTCATTAAATAAATTCCACCGGCGATGACGTTTTGCCTAATTTTCTCTTCGTTTTTTTTAATTTCGGGAGGGAGGGCATGCCCTCTACCTCAGGGTTGGACGTAATTACGGATTACGGAAATTACGGCCTTTTTGGAGTTACGGATTACGGGTTACGGATTTTTGGGATTTTTCCGTAATTTGGATCCGTAATTTGACTTTTGGATTATTTTTCGAGACGATTTTATAAAAAACAAAGCTCCTTAAACAAAAATTATTTTCTATTATTAATCCTCTACCCATCTTTTTTTTCTTTAGATTAAAAATGTCAAACTTAAATCCTGGTAATCGGTGATATTATTTTGACCGTCAAGGAAAATCAATAGCTAAATGTAGAGTTGGCCGGTACCAGGGATGTTGCAAGTTTCGCTTTTCGCGTTTCGCCTTTTCGCTTTCGCTTTTTATTTTGGTTTCGCTTATTTCGCTTTTCGCCTTTCGCTTTTTATTTTGGTTTCGCTTATTTCGCTTTTCGCCTTTCGCTTTTTATTTTTCCTTTTGCAACATCCCTGGTATATAGGGCTTTTCGGTTTTCGGTTTTTGTTTTTTTTTAATTTTTTGGTCGGGTTTTTCAGCTAATAATCAAGAAAAGTCGACCGACCCGATCTCTATGTGAGCCTGAGGCCGGAATTGGTCATTTTGCAAAATTCTTACGACTGTTTTGATAGGTAACCAATTTGTCGAGCATCTTTTTAACATTTCTTGCCCAAATGTCCATTTGATTCGATATGTTTGGGTTTGCTTCTGGCGAAGCGACGCAATTCAAATGCAATTGCCAAATTACCAAAATCAACGTAATCAAAGAAATTTGTGCCATTCAATTCTTTTTATGCAATTAAAAAAAATTAAATGAATATGGAAATATTTAGGAAATTTAAAAATTGTGAAGATTGATTTTTGCCATATTCGTAAAGAAGCACTAAAATGCTCTTTGTCATCCCATCCCATTCTTTTTGTGTCATGTCATTTGTCATATGCATTTTGCTCTGATTTTGTGCACTTTGACATTAAATGGTGTTTTTAGGCTTGATTCTGTTGACAAAGCAGACCTAAATTTTCAAAAAAATTTCCCCGCTGGTGCCTATTGGCTCCACCGAGCCCCCATTCGCATAGGTCTTCTCAAAATGTTTCTAAAATTCAGTTGGTGGCGGCCGGTTTTAAACCGGGGGTCCCGGTTTTCGGTCAGGCCGGTTTTCGGACCCAGCATTTCGGTTTATGAATGACACTCGGTTTTTTCGGTTAACCGTTTTTGGTTTGGTCGAATTTTCAAAAAAAAAAAAAAAAACAAATTATGGTATCATTAGAAAGACCTTCAAGAGATCAACTAGTTTTTTAAAAATCAATGAGATCACTCATTTAATATAGGAAAAATATAAAAAATTGATAAAACAAAATAATAATGACCAATATACACAGATCATTAGCCATTAAAATGAATAAATGAAAATGAATTAATTTGAATGACGTAAATAGAGAAAAATTGGCATAAAATGACAAACATTTTGGTCATTCACCAAAAAAAAAAAATGCCGTTATAATAAAAAGCAAAATGCAATGTAAAAACCATTTTCATTTCTTTTTTAGATGAATTATTTTATTTTAAATTTTTTCTCTTGCATTATTTTTTCTGTGTTATTTCCCTGTCCAATTGCCGTTTTTTCGGTAGTAATAAATTTATATATACAATATAATATTATTATGTATTTTTTTAATTATTTATTAAATTTGTAATAAAATTAATTAGATGGATGACGATGCACTTGTTGCCTTTGTGAAAGGGCCTGTCGCTTTTCAGGAATTTTGCACCCAAAAAGGAATTACAACTAAACAAAATGAAGACCTCTTGGCACAAATTTATGGCACACACCTTGGCATTTTGCATTTTATGCAAAACAATTGGCATTGCAACCAAACAAATCTTCCATGGTTTTTTAATCAGAAGGAATGTGTACGTTTTCGTAAATATTTGGACATTTTATACAAATTTTTGTTCAACACTTACGCTGGTCATAACGTAATGAAGCCGGCATTCCGCAAATTTGAGTCACCAAGTCCATTGGTTTATGCAATAAAAGAATTAAGCGTAATTGGAAATTATTATTTATTTAATGCAGAAGAAGTGTCATCAATGGAAAAAAGACCTTTTCATGATGCATTTCAATTGACAAATAAGATAGAATTGAAAAACATACAGCACCGCTTAAAGAAGCAACAAAAACGACAGAAAATTGAACACAAAAAAGATGGAACAGCCAAGGCAAAATTTGACAAAATAATGGGGAAAATGCTTAAAAAAATAGAAGAAAAAGCGGTGGAAAAAGTTGATCTGGAAAAGAATATAGTGAAATGCCAAGAGGAAACTTGCACTTCGGCATCATCAACAGCAACAACAGATGAGGAGGAACCATTTAATGAAAAAATAATACCAGTGTGGATCATGCATGAGGCAGTGCGTTTTTCTTACCATTTTATCGTGTACCGACATTTTGCCACCCCGACATTTCGCCATCTTAGCTAAAATCCGACGTTTCGCCACCGAAGCAGAAATCGGGCGTTTCGCCACCTAAGCAAAAATAGGACGTCTTGCCACCAGTTTTGCCACCTCTAAGAAAAACACCCATTTGCCTTCAAAAAACTCAAATATGTTATCACTACTCCACTCAATGCTAAAATTTAACTTTTGGCTTAGGTGGCGAAACGTCCGTATTTGGCTTGGGTGGCGAAACGTCGGGTGGCCAAATGTCGGATTTTGGCTTAAGTGGCGAAACGTCGGGTGGCCAAATGTCGGATTTTGGCTTAAGTGGCGAAACGTCGGGTGGCCAAATGTCGGATTTTGGCTTAAGTGGCGAAACGTCGGGTGGCCAAATGTCGGATTTTGGCTTAAGTGGCGAAACGTCGGGTGGCCAAATGTCGGATTTTGGCTTAGTTGGCGAAATGTCGGAGTGGCGAAATGTTGTGTAGCCCATTTTATATAACGATTTTAGACTATTTATAGGATAGTGTAACGATTTGAGACAATTAAAGGCTGGTTATGGGTTATTACTTATTACACCATTTTATATAACTATTTTTGACTAATTAAAGGCTTGTATAATATAATGTTTTTAGACAACTATGGGCTGGTTATGGGTTTTAATACTATATTATATTATTATTTGGCTAATTATATGTGGTTTGTGGCTTATATAATTTTTCTAATTATATGCTTTTATATTGCGCTGGTTTATGGGGTATATTGTTATGGATAGTAGTAATAAAAAAACATCACCCCAAAACCCATTGAAACACCTTCTTATGATAACAGATCAAAGAAGAAGCATTTGTTGCTTTTCTGCAACAGAGGATCAATTTTATAAATATTTTGTCACAAATTTTTTACGAAGAAAATTTGTATGACTTCTTAATAAAAAGAAACATTGAAGAATTCGAAATTAATCTGGCCCATTTGTTTCTGTTGAACAAAAATTGGCATTGTGCCAATGCGAAAGTACAAATTGGGAATGAATGCGACAAAATGCGACGTTATTTGGACATTATTTACGAATATTTATTTAGAATTCGCTATGGATTTTCATCTTTAAGGCCATTGTTCCAGTTTGAGAAAGACCCATTATTGTAAGTTATAGAATTTAAAAGATTTTACGAGTGAATATTGAATCGAAAGCCAAAAATCGTGGAAAAATGTTTTAATTTGTTTTTAATATTTAATTCATTTATGTGGCTAATCCAGGCAAGATTCCAGGGAGTGGGCAGAGAGGGCATGCCGCCGGCGGTCCCCTCCCGAAATTAAATATAAACGACGACAAAATTGGGCAAAACGGCATCGCCGGTGGAATTTATTTAATGAGTTTCTTTATTTCAGTAAAAAAAGCCTAAAGTTTGTTGATGTTGTTACTGCTGTTGGAACTATAAAAGAATTTTCGTGGTTGTTTTTTGGTGCGAAAGAGGAAAACGAAACTCATTACCAATATAAAGAGCCAAGTGACTTCATCATAACAAATGAGCATAAACTGAAAAATGGCATAGCAAATTCAGGCAAATTTGTAGGGGGACGGACTGAGGGTACGGGTTGTTTGGGCGCCCACGTTTCGGCGCCGGGCACGTTTCGGCGCTCACTTTTCGGCGCCGGGCACGTTTCGGCGCCAACCCAAAAGTAGAAGAAAACCCCTATTTTTTAAAAACATAACCCCCTGTTTTTTTGAAATCTTAACCCCCTCAAGAAATTTTTTGAAAAGCTAACCCCCTAGTTTTTTTTGAAAACTTAACCTCCTTGGTTTTTGAAAACGTAACCCCTGCCTTTTTAAAATTTTTAAAAACTGAACCCCTGGTTTTTTGAATAAAGAAATAAAAAATTTTAAACTGATGGATTGTATTTTCAAAAAAAGGTTCGATTAGGGGGGGTTAATTTTCAAAAAACCAGGGGGTTACATTTTTTAAAAATAGGGGTTTTCTTCTATTTTTGGGTTGGCGCCGAAACGTGCTGCTCCCCGGACTGAATATGGTTTTGAAAAATTAGTATTATGGAAATTGAGAAAACAAAATTTTTTGATTTTTAGAAATTCCCATACTGACATTTGAAGAAAAACTTATCCAAATAGCGATGGAAGCGACATCACCAAATGGCAATCAAATAAGTGCTGCTAATTTAAAAGGTATTATTTTATATACAATTAGTATTGCTGAACGCACGCACTTCGACTTTAAGGCAAAAAATAAAAACATTTTTTAAATAAAAATTTAAATAACCAACAAAATTTTAATTCCAAATTATGTTAACTTAATAATTATTCGTAATATTTATATATATATATATAAGTAATATTATTAGTGCCCAATTAATTTGAATTCCCAAAAAGTTTTAATTGGACACGCATTTGGCAAAGAATTGGAGGCAATGGTTGAAAAATGGACAAAAAAGCGAACGCAAGCACAAGGAAAATTAAGCGAATTGATTGTTGAAAAAGAATTTCCTTATTTTTTGCTGAAATCCCCATTTTTAATTTTGAACTCCGAATGATTACCATTTTTATACTGAAAATCTTTTCTCAGATTGTTGATAAAAAATTTGACGATTTTCAATTATACATTTCGAACTATACAGTCATGGTTATATGTTTAAAATCAAAATTGTTTAAATTGTGATAAAACCCACTCATTTTTGAATGCTCAAAAGTTTTTGCATTTTTGTTAATTTTTCTGATCTTTTGAATGAGCCCGTGGTGAGCCGAAGTGACAAAAGTGCAAAATATGCTGAATTTTCGAGTAAATCATGTCATAACTTTTCTCAGACGCAACCAAATTAAATAATCTTGATATCATCCGATAGCTCTTACTTGTTTCTATTAGTTTACTAAATTTCAAAAAATTTTATTAAGTTTTTCGTAAGTTATAGCAATTTTTTTGACTTTTTTGGTCATAACTTTGGAAAAACTTAATAATATTTTCTGAAATTTAACAAGCTAATAGAAACAAGTAAGAGCTATCGTATGATACAAAGATTATTTAATTTGGTTGCGTCTGAGAAAAGTTATGACATGATTTACTCGAAAATTCAGCATATTTTGCACTTTTGTCACTTCGCCCACATCTGCACTTTTGTCACTTCGACCTAGCACCGAATGAGCCATTCTTTAGTTATCAATGTTGAGGGGGGGGGGGGGGGGGGGGGGGTTGGACTGAGTACCTCCGGCTTTTTCATCTTGACAATATGCCATAAATTTTCAATGGATGGTAAATCACGGTTCAATGAAGGAGTGCGTCGCGTGCTGGCGCGTTTCCTAAATTCGCCACTTTTACTGAATTTTTGAATTAATTTTGTCAGCCAAAGGTTTGCTGGGAGCCCAAGACATTGATCGCTCCGCAATTATGATCACGGTTCGCGGGATCTATTCACATTTAACGCATAAAATTCGTAAAATTAAGCAGTGTTGAGAATGAGATCAGGGAACGAAAACAGGAGAGCCTGATTTCAATTTTAGTCCGTAATATTTTTAAAAATTTTTCCGGCCGGACACTCAAACCTTATGAATTTTAAAAATATGATTCGAAATTAACTTTTTTGGGGAAAATCTGTTAACAAATTGAATCAACTTTTTCAAAATTTTCCCCGGTGGCGCTTACCGGCACCACCGAAGCTCCATAAGTTTTTTCAAAATTTATTTTAAAATTCACAAAATTGTAATTTTTGCCAAGATTTGTTACCAAAATACTCGTTAAATTTAAAATTTTTCCCGGCGGCGTCTATCGACACCGCCGACCCTCATATATGCTGCAAACAGTTGATTTTGTTGACTAAAAAATGGTGTTTAAAGTTTTGGAACCACAGTTAAAAAAAAATTTTTTTATTTTTGACTCCAACATCTTATTTTTGACCAGCGATGTTCTTATTTCCGAAAATTTTATCTGGTAGCCCTGCTCTAAACCTTAATAAAAAATCATTCAACTTTAACACAAACAAATTTTAATTAATTTTAGCGTATCGTCGAATATTTCCTGTTCTTTTGTCTAACATCAGAGGCACATTCGCTACAGTTTCATTCTTCATCATAATGACGTCTCCGAATAATTGATCGACCAAATAATTGATCAGACTCAAAATTCCTCAGGATCTTGATCAATTATAAAAATCGGTAGAAATTCACAAATGTTTGGTAGTCCGGGCAGCACAAAATTTTGAAATGCTACTGTTTACCTGTCGACGACGCTTGTCGTCCAACTGTTCGTCCGCTGCTAGCGTTGTGTTCTGATGGTGGTCCTTCGAGCTGTTGCTGTCCGTCGTCTCTAGATACTCCTTTAATTGCTCCATTTCGCGCAATTCTCCCCTCGCTAAAGGGGCAAAGTGAAAATTTTAAGTAAACTTTAAAATTACTCTACCCTTGGGATTTCGTGGTTTTTTGTTTGGGTTGTTTAAAAATGAACCCTTTTTGGCCCTGTCCCATGCAGATGATGAAACTACTGTTGTTGTGCTCACGCGACAGAAGTGGAAGCGTCGGTGACTGTTGTTGCCGATGTTGCTGTACGAAGGAATGTTCAGGAACTTTGTTATTTCCGATGTTAAAAGATCGGGATTCCGTTCCAAAAATTGACTCAAAAATTAACTTATTTTTGTGGCTTCGTAGACCTTGATAACATAAGTGCTGGCGCGTTTTATAAAAACCGCCACCCAGTCGTGTTTTATAAATCCGTCATTTTTACCCGTTTTCGAAGAAAAACTGGACATAACTTTGCTCAAACGAAACCAAATTAAATAATCCTGGTACCATCCGATAGCTTTTCAATGGCTCTATCAGCCATCAAAATTTCAACAAATCTCATTCAATTTTTAAATAGTTATGCCATTTCTTTGATTCTTTTGGCTACTACTTGTTTAATTATTTAATCAAATTTGTTGAAATATTTTGATGGCTGATAGAGCCATTGAAAAGCTATCGGATGGTACCAGGATTATTTCATTTGGTTGCGTTTGAGCAAAGTTATGTCCAGTTTTTCTTCGAAAATGGGTAAAAATGGTGAATTTATAAAACGCGACTGGGTGGCGGTTTTTATAAAACGCGCAAGCACCGATAACATACTTTAAATAGGGGGCGAGGGTCGACCCCCCCCCCCCCCTCCCCTAGCTTTTTTCGTATGAGAGACCGAAAAAGGGAGGAAATGGGGGGGGCAGAAACTTCGTATCAGACGGGGTAAAAAAGTGACCCACCCTTGGGACTTCGTTCGTATTCCGACCACCCCTACTTTTTAACGTATGCCTGATCAGCATCAAATAAAAGTTAAGGGTCTTTTTTGACTGATTCTGATCATATTTTGCGGCCATTTCTCTGATACTGATCACTTTTTGATTTAACATGCCATCTTATGCTCAAAATGAAGCGCCACCAACCGCTTACCAACTGTCCACCAGAAGCTGCACCACCGTTGCCACCGCCATGATGCTGCAGCTGCGGCAGTTGTGATGGATGCTGAGGGTACGACCGAGTGATGGCTACGGTACTGTGCTCAAATGGTGGTGGTGGCAGCCGCGAAATTGGCATTGGGTTCTGAAAGTACGGTGGAGACGCATTATTAACAGTACATTGTCCAAATGATGTTGGTGGGGGCAGTACATTGGCGGCAGACTCTGTTCCACCGCCATCATCATGATACTGCTGCTGCGGCAATTGCGACGGGTGCTGACGGTACGGTGGAGGAATAGCACTGTAACCAAATTGTGGTGGTGGCTGCTGCGGCAGTTGTGACGGATGCACAGGGTACGATGGAGGCATGGGTACGGAAGGTTGCCAAACTTTTGGTGGTTGGGGTCGTACGTTGATGGTAGATGTTGTTTCACCGTCGCCAAAATGATATTGCTGCGGCAGTTGCGACGGGTGTTGACTGGATGGTGGAGGGATGACACGCTGCCCAATTGGTGGTGTTGGCACATCCGGAATTTGCAACGGATGAGAGTACGGTGGAGGTAGCATGATTACGGTACGGTGCCCAAGTTGTGGTGGTGTGGGCAGTGCGTTGGAGGCAGACTCTATTCCATCGTCACCATCATGATGCTGCTGCTGCGGCAATTGCGACGGGTGCTGACGGTACGGTAGAGGAATAGCACGGTACCCAAATTGTCGTCTTGGCTGCTGCGGCAGTTGTGACGGATGCACAGGGTACGATGGAGGCATGGGTACGGAAGGTTGCCAAACTTTTGGTGGTTGGAGTCGTACGATGACGGTAGATGTTGTTTCACCGTCGCCACCATGATGCTGCTGCGGCAGTTGCGACGGGTGTTGACTGAATGGTGGAGGGATGACACGCTGCCCAATTGGTGGTGTTGGCACATTCGGAATTTGCAACGGATGAGAGTACGGTGGAGGTAGCATGGTTACGGTACGGTGCCCAAGTTGTGGTGGTGTGGGCAGTGCGTTGGAGGCAGACTCTGCTCCAACGTCACCATCATGATGCTGCTGCTGCGACGATTGCGACGGGTGATGAGGGTACGGTGATGGCTTAATTTTTTTTGTTTTGTTGCATGGGTGAAATTCGTGGTGGCGTGTTTCGTAAATTTCGCCACCTATGCGCGAGCGTTTCGTAAATCCACCATTTGCGAATTTTTAATAAATGTAGTCAGAATTTTTCTCAGACGCAATAAATTAAGTAATCTTGGTATCATCCGGTAGCTCTTACTTGTTTCTGCATGCTTGCTCAATTTCAGAAAATTTCGTAAAGTTTTAAAAAGTTTGACAAAAAAAGTGGGAATGATTGCCATAACTCTTAAAAAAAAACTCATGACAATTTTTTGAAATTTGTAAAGCTGATATATTAATTCAAGAGCTTTCCTACAATACCAGGATTGCTTATGGTTTTGAGAAAAGGTATAACCAAATTAGTCGAAAATTTCATAAAAATGGCGGATTTAAGAAACGAACCAGCCCGATGAGATTTTTCATTATTTTTTTAGGTGCTAAAATTTCTCTCTAATTATCCATGTCAATCAAATCATAGACTTAGTCAATGATTTTGTGGAGTCTTCTCTTATCATGAAGGTTCGTTCATCAGCCATATTGTTGAAATTTGCCATAATATTGCCAAATTTATTTTTCAAAATTACCATATATTTAATAATTTAAATATTTTTAATTATTTGCTCGCCTGCATGGCACTCTGTTTTAACAGTGCTTCTTGCTCCAGTTGTTCACGCATCTCCCGTGCCCTTTTAATGCGAAGCCGCAGCTCCCAAAAACTAAAATAAAAATGAAGTAATAATTTATTTAAAAACAAATTAAAAAATAAATTCAGAAAAATAAAAATTGGCATTAAAATACCGAAATTAAAGTAAAAAAGCGTAATTGTTTAGTATAAATAATAGTTTTCTTTTAAATGCTTTTTAAAACTATTTTGAAGAGCATATAAATTCCACCGCGTTAACAAATCCGTGCCCTCATCATTGTCTTCATCATTCGACGCAATTTCTGAAAATATACAATTTAAAATTCGTTGATGGTGGGAAAAACTTTGGTGTGGGGGGGGGAAGGAATTTGATTCAAACCAAATTGATTTTTTCCTTAAAAAGCCAAACAAGAACACCTTAAAAGCATGGCCTAACTGAAATCCGGCATGCCCTGACTGCCTGATCCAACAAGATCAGACTCAAGTCGATTTGGATCACTATTTTTCGATCACAATCCGACCAAAGGACTGGATTTATTAGATAACCTTCATTGCCTTATTACATGGTGATTCATTATTTCGAGAAAATTTCTACGTGCTTATTCTTATGCATGCTTTTTTGTTAATTTTTCAAAAAATGTGTTATAATGGGAAGCATTTTTTTACAGTCAAAATTTGAAGACTATTTTATGCCAATTCCATTGGGGATCTTCTCAACAGCAAAAATGAAGAGATTCGAATTTATTAATTTGGGCGAATTTGGAGACAAGTATTTTTGTTTTTCGGGTATATTGTGATAAGACCAATAAAGTGAGGCGAAAGCGCCTCGGTGTAGTTGAGTGGTAAAGCTGCCCCTGGATTGGGTGGAGGCGTGGTGGGTTCGATTCCCATCCAAGGCCTAACAGTTTGCCTATTTCTTATTTCATTATGAACAGTTGGCTCAACATCTGTTAGGCGACTTATGCTTATAAAAAGCAAAAATAATAAAGAGACAAATGAAATTAATGGAAAAAGCATTTATTGAGAAAGATAATGAATTTTCTATTGATATTAAGAGCTTAAATACGGATTTAATTTGCCATGGAAAATTATAATACTACCAAAATGTAATTACCCTCCCCCCCCCAATTTTGGCGAGAAATTGTAGTAAAATGAGTAGAAATTAATAAATACAAAATCAATTTGTGCATGACGTGACAATAATAAACGCCTCAAATTTAGGCTATAACATTGGGCATTAAAAAATGTATATAATTAATTTGCGCATGACGTAATAATCCCCCTCAATTTGGGCAATAAAAATGGCAAATGAGTAAAATGTAATATAAAATCCATTTCACGGCATGTAAGCGAAGCTGCCATTTTCCATTTTGCAAACATTTCTTCCAATTCTTTATCAAATGCATGGCGAAATATGTCTTTAAGGAAAATGGCATAAATTTTGTGATTTACAATATGATACTTTTGAATTAAAAAAATCACTTATTTTTAAATTTACAATTAATTTTTCTTATCCCTTGCTACAAAAAGTAGAGACAAACTCATAGTTTATGCGTCTATTTTCTTTCATAAAATTACCCTTTATTAGAGCCCCTTTCGACCAAATTGTTTTTTTTATCTTATGCCAGGCGCACTTTGTGAAAAATGTGTTCATTTTTGAGCGATTTCCAAATGTAAAAAACACCTTCAAAATTACTTAGGGTGGAACATAATTTTTGATACCCAAATTTTTTTATTAAAAAAATATTTTTTAAAATTTAACAAAACACAACCATGATACAAAATACCCGCCATTATTATCGATAATGTGTTGCCATTTTTCAGGCAAAAAATCAATCCCACTGACTTAGAATTCAGTGAGTTAGAGGCTAAAAATTAAAAGCTGTCATTTTGGGGTAGGTATTTTTCACAAATGATAATATGACCATAAATTGAGATACAGAAAAAAACAAATATGCATTGAATAGAGCAAAGTCAGCACTATAAGAATAAAAGAAGGCATTTTTTTAAATCTCTGTCGGTTCAATGTTGAAGGGCTGGTTAGAAAATGGTCTCTGAAAATGGCATTTTTCAAGACCCACCATATTACAAAATTTTTGTACGGCGATAGAAAAGCATTGAATCAAACATAATTGATGAAATAAAACATGCTGAATCCAAACCTAGCCCTAGAAACGAAACCCAGAGCTTTCCAGAGTCTATACTGCTTGGACTTCCTCCAGGGGTCTGAAGCAGTACAAGCTCAGGTACCAAAGATAGGTCAAATCTAAGGCCAGATTCGGATTCTACGGACCTGATTTGGTCATGCCATCTCTTTTTTGCGACTTTTTTTTTTTGGTTTTTTGTCAAGAGAAAATTCACGAAATATTAAAGCGCGAATATCCATTTTTGGCATCGTCAGCAAAACCTTCATAAAAATCTGATTAACAAACGAATTACAAAAAATTTAGTAGGAATGTAGAAAACATTCAGACGAAACAAATAAAAAAAAGATCAAAGAAATTCATTGTGTTTAAAAATTTTTACGGATTTTTGAAAAGCACAATAAAATTTGGGTATCAACAATTATGTTCCACCTTATTTGTTTTTCACAGATGATGATGCATCTAATGCCACTTGTATTGCACTGTATTCTAATGTCATTTTCATATTTCTTAAATGTTTATTTTTTTAAAATAAATTATTCTGAAACCAGAAAGTTTTTCATTTTTTCGATAAGGCCCCCCCAGTTTTTCATTTTTTCGATAAGGCCCCCCCCCCTTTTCTTTCGATTAATTAAAATTTGTCTTCCATTTTTTGAGTTTTTTTTATTTCTCTATTTTTGGCAGAATAAAATTGAATTTAATTTTGTAGCTGGCCTAATTTTGTCGTGGGCTGGAAGGGGGGGGGGGGGGGGTGGAGAGTCCGGTGGTGATGATCGGCGCCGCCGGAGCAAGAACAATTTCTCTAAATTCCCTTCGTACCTTTTATACTCAACCACTTTCCTACGAGGTCATAAAATTACTCGTTACTCGTGGCAAAATACGAGTTACGAGTAACGCTTAGTTAAAACACACGAGTAACGAGTACGAGTCCCACCCCTGCTGATGTATACCATTGGCTGCGCTCGTCTGTTCATCCTCATTTGTTAATCGCAAAAAATTTGCTTCTCTGTTGGCATACTCGATATGAACTTTTCTCGATTATATAGATTTGCAGCATTATTTGGTTTCCAGATTCACACTTCCAGCAAAAGATTTTCCGTAGACCGACGGAAGATTGGCTTAAGGGAATGCCCAACTTAGCAAAAACGGAACGATTGGCTTACTCAATAAAACAAAGGCAAATAATTTAATTTTTTGTTTTGTTATAAACTGCTTAATGCGTAATTGAAATACAAAAAAATTATTTAAATAAGCAATAATATTTTCTTCAGAAGGCCAATAGTTTTTTTGTTGTTGTTGCTTAGTTTTCGGCTAATTATCCGGTAGGCCATTCGTCTTATCCATTTTTACAAAAGTTGATCTTTTAAAAAACGATTTGTTGTCTTCAATTCGATGATATTCAAACATCGGCCAACCTCGCCCGGCGGAACCTAAATTCTGGGGCCGTTTATTTGGGCAGGAACCGCCCAGTTTGGCTGAACCACATAAGGACGTAGCCAGGCCCTCGCGTTCTGGGGGGGGGGGGGGGGGGGGGGGGGAGGCGAGGGAAGTACCGATTCGAAAATTAAATTTAATCAATTTTTAAAAATTCACAAATTCATAAGTTTTAAAAATCGGGCACCGCATTTGCATTTAATTTTGGCAACAACCGCACAGCGAAAATTACCATTTGCCTTCGTACGCATAAGGCTGAGTTCATTGACGTCCATCTTTTGTATGATGCAACGACAAATGCCTGCACCCAACATGTTCATGGCCAACACTAAAAATTCTTTTTTTTTTTAAACGAAAAAGCCCGGTCTGACATAAAAACAGCAGGATCCGGTATTGGGAGCGGGAAGGAGTAAAACATAAACAAAATACAAGCCGAGAAGGCACTAGACCGTTTAAAGTTTCCCTCCGGAAAAAAATGTTTCTAAGCTATTTTATGCACCGAACAAAATTCGACATTATTTTACGCGAGCATACAGTTTATGCAGGTTGTGAAATTTAATAATTCAGAAATCTCAGTAGGTGTATAATTGCAGAATATGATGTTAAGCGGATAAATTAGCCTAGGTAACTTTTTCGAGAATCGCATAAAAATCCCGCCGGAATCGCACTTCAATCAATCATGTTTCTTTATTCTTTTATTTATCGTAATTGATTTATATAATATTTTGTCCACTTATTACGTTGTTCAAAATTTCCGATTCAGATCGCTATATCTGGGCAACATGACGATTCGTCCGGACGACGATTCGTCCGCTCAGCCAAAAACGTACGATTCGTCCGCCCAGCAAGAAAACTACGATTCGTCCGGACGACGATTCGTCCGCTCAGCCAAAAACGTACGATTCGTCGCCCAGCAAGAAAACTACGATTCGTCCGGCAACGATTCGTCCGGCAACGATTCGTCCGCCCAACCTAAAAAGTGCCAAAAAATAATATTGCTTTAAATTTTTGTGGTTTTTCTTTACGAATCGTCAACCGGACGAATCGTAGCCGGACGCTCTCTTCTGTCCCCATCATTTTCCCAATCCAAAACCCTCGTCATAGGACAGAAATTTGAATTGGGGAAAAAAATCAGATAACAAAATTGCTTTAATAATAAATTTTTGAGTAAAACTGGAAAGTATTTGAGTGGACCATTTTGGCAAATTTTTTGGTGGTCCGTGTGAAAAAGTATGTGCTGCTGTAGCCAAAAATCCCGGTCTATTTGCCTATTTTTGGGGACTAAAGCATTGCTAATCCCAAAAAAAACCTTGGTCGTAAAAAGTGCTTGACCAAGTTTGGCAATTGTCTTCAATGCTCTGGTGCGACAGTGATATGCTTTGTTGGAACAAAATTTCCTCATAGTCATTGTACAGACCGAATCTGAAAAATAACCCAATAGGCCGCATGAAAACTTATTTTTTTACAATTTTTCTATTTCAGCACTAACCAAAACCATTAACTTTAAAAAATTGAGGAAATTTTCCAATCGTTATAACCAATCACAAATATACAGTGAATGACGTCCGTTGGAGTTGAAATCAACGCGGCATGGTGTCTGAGGATGGGGTGCGGTTCAATTCAAGCATTTTATGCGAACGGAGGCGGATTTTTGTGGCCACGATTTTGTGTTAAGGTGAGCGCATGCTTTGGAGAATCTTCAGCAAGAATGGAGTCGAGTATTTGGGTTGAATGGCGATAAAGGGTGGACGAATTTGAAGAACCAGGCATTTTAAAGAAAAATAGCAAATAATCTTAATACGCGGAAAACTAAGAGGGAGAGAGAGAGAGAGGGGGGCGGGTTAAAAGCAGGGCCTCTAGATGTAATGATTTATCATCATTTTGATGATTTTTGATGCTTTTTTGAAAAATTAGATGATTTTGGGGATTTTTTGTTAAAAATTTTCAAAAATGGAACCCACAAAAATCAGGCTTTTTTGGTGCAAAATCTCTTACCAAATACACTCAGATTTTCGAAATTTTTCCCGGTGGCGCCTATCGGCACCACCTGCTCCCGCCTCTGTTTTCTTGCTTTTAGAAGAGTTTCAAAATGATGGATTTGACTCCAAATGATGATTTTTTGCCAGCCATATGATGATTTTGAAAATTTTCATCTGGAGGGCCTGGTTAAAAGGAATGTTTTTACGTTTCATGCGTTTACCTCAATTACAATATCCTCCTCGTCTTTTATGCCAATTAAGTAGTTTTATGCCAAAAATTTTTTTTAATTCAAAGTTTCATTTTTATTTCGGCGGCTCTTGCCCCCCCCCCTTTTCTTTAGTTACAAACTTGACAATTATCCAACAAAGGGCATACAGCTGGATCAGAAGGGGTGAGAGGGTTTAAATTCCATCAAAATTGTGAAGCGAGCAAAAAAAAAAATATAAAAAATTTTTCTGTTTGAAATTCTTGTAAATTCATTAGTACACTGTTTCAGCCCTTATCATTTATTGTTTGAGTTTATTAGTATAACACAGCGACGCAATAGAATAATACATAAGGGTATACTGAGGAAATAATGATTTTTAGCATCCGTAAAATTTTGAAACCTTTGAAAAAATGTAACAAGGATTAGTATACGTGGAATTTTTTGTCCCAAGTTTTAAAAATCATTGTTAGGCTCAGAAATTTTTGTTGGTAAATTATCGAACTAAAGAAAGAAAATTGATTAAAATTAAGAAAATCATAGTAATCAAAAAAGTCATTGTTTTTCTTCATCACTATCGCATTTAAAAAATCGGGACCAATTCATGGCAGCAATGTGCAAGACACCTAGTTGCGTGCCAAAAATGAACGGCAACCAGTGAAGAGCAAATTTTTCGGGGGAGAAATATGAAATGAAAAAAGTTTTGTATATTTTGCAATTAAACCAGGTGGGTGTTAGATGTTCTGATTTATCAGATTTGTTCTGATTTCAGCCCATTGTTCTTATTTTGTTCTAATTTCTTACTTTGAGGTAAAAAATGAGAACATTTTTCTATTTTTGAAGCGATTTCATTAATATTTTCAAAAAAAAATTTCCCAGTGGCGCCTGTCGACACCGCCGGACATTCAGCCGTTATGAAAATTTTTTTCAAAATAATGCAAAAAAACTGACCATTTTTGGAGAAAATCTGCTAACAAATAGCCATAAATTTACAAATTTCCCGCCGGCGCCTATCGGCAACGCCGATCCTTCCTTTTTCAAAATTATAGATTTTGTGTCTCTTTTCTAGAGATGCTCGAGAGTCTCGGTCTCGGTTCTCGAGTCGAGAAATTTCTCGGGTTTTTTGGGGTCTCGGTCTCGATCTCGGTCTCGGTCTTTTGATCTCGGTTTCCGAGACTTTTTTTACACCCCTAAAGATTGAGTTTTTGGACCAGAACAATTTATTTGGTCAGCTAAATCATAAAGTTTTAGTGTAAAATCTGTTAACAAGGCGGCCATAAATTTTCAGAAATTTCTCCCGATGGCGCCTATCGGCACCATCGGACCCCATTGGGTATATTGTCTCAAGAGTAATTTCAATTTAAAAACTCGTCTTTTTATGCAAGATTTGTTATCAAAAACGCTCAAATTTTCAAAATTTTCCTCGTCAGAGCATATCGGCACTGCCGCCTCGCCCTGATGAAAAACCCATATTTCAAAAAACAATTTTTTTGTTTTATTGCAAATCATAACTTTTTGAAATTTTTTTTGAATTTACATTCTCAAACATGATTAATCATTCAATAAAAAAATCCATTTGTTCAAACCTTAATTATTTTGCGTGAGCTTTACTAACGGATTTCGACAAAACATGGTTATTTTTGGACAATCTTTGAGATAAATTTTGAGAAAACCATGGGATTCGATGGTGTCGATAGGTGCCCATCGGGGGAATTTTGAAAATTGATGGCCGATTTGTTAACAGATTTTCTCCAAAAATTGTTAATTTTGCGTCTTATAATGAAAAATTTTAAAGGGGTTGAGTGACCGCAGTGCCGATAAGCGCCGTAGGGAAAAATTTACAAATATTACTAAGTTTTGTTAACAGATTTTGCCCCCAAAAAGTCAATTTTTTTAGGCTTTTTACTATTAACAAAACAAAATTTTTCTATTGATCTGTGAAACAATTTCAAAAATGTTCACGCAATGTGGTAGATTTAAACCAGGCTAAATTGCAAAAGTTCGAGTTTATAAAATAGGATTGCAATAGCTTTTTCATTTCAATTTGATAAATGAATGCGTAATTTTTTATATAAAAAAATGCTTTTTTTTTTGGTTAAAAAAAAATTTCACCCTATTTTTTAAAAAAATTTCTCGGTCTCGGTTCTCGAGTCGAGAAATTTCTCGAGTTTTTTAGGGGTCTCGGTCTCGGTCTCGGTCTCGGTCTCGAGTCTCGGTGTCAAGTCTCGGTCTCGGTCTCGAGTCTCGGTGTCATTTCTCGGTCTCGGTCTCGGTTCTCGAGTCTCGGGAAATTTTGGGTCTCGAGCATCTCTACTCTTTTCAAAGCTCGACAGCTAAAATCCCAGTCCCAAATTGCTCAAAATGATTATGGGTAATGAAAAAGATGGTATTTGATACTCATTTAATTGAATAAATTGATGAACAGGGGTTGTACAATCATTTTTTTAAAATGTTCTGGTTTTTGACCCCAAAATCTGATTTTTTCGACTAAATGTTCTGATTTTGAAAATTTTCATCTAACTCCCCTGAATTAAACAGCAAACAGGAGAAAAAATTCCAAAAAATAATTATTAAAGCTACAGATAGACCGAAAAACCCCAAATTAGTCAATAATGAACTATTTTTTTGATCCAATCCAGAGAATAGAAAAAACGTCAAAATAGAATTGATCAGAAAATTTGATAAAAAAAAATTCATGGAATTAAAAAAATCTTGGGAAAATGTCGGTATGAAATAAATAAGTGGAAAAAGAATAGGGTAATATAAGAAATGACAGATCACTGCAATGTTTGAACATTTTTTTTCCTATTTATTCATTTAATTTTAAAAAACAGTTTTTTAAAGTTAAAAATGGAAATAATTAAACTATTTGAAAAAGTAGAGTAGCACGGGACCGGGGCTTTTGACAAAAACCGGGACCGGGACTTTCCGGGCCAGGAAAACCCGGGACCGGGACCGGGGCCCTCGATTTTCAACCGGGACCGGGACCGGGACCGGGACTAAACCGGGACTTTTCTGAAGCAAAAATTTTTCTTGAAAAAACGAAAAAATTTTCTTATGAATTTTCATTGAATTCCCATTTCATCTTCAATCACTTTTCTATTATCAAAATAAATGAATAAAGTAATTCATTAAGTCTAAATGAACCCTTATCCTCCTAGTTTACCCAGGGTTCCGATATGAGAAATTTCAAAGTCAGAACATTCAGTCCCAAAAATCAAATTTTGGGGTCAAAAATCAGAATATTTTTGAAAAATCATGCGCAGCAACTGTAAATCAATTTATCGAAGTAATTGAGTATTAAAGATAATATTTTTCATGACCCATAATCATTTTGAGCAAATTGAAATTGGAAATAAGCAATTCGTACATTTCGCAGTAAGTTTTTTAGCTGTTGGGTTTTGAAAAGTCATTAAATTTTTAAAAAAATTTAAATCTCCTGCATGAGAGGGATTGAACCCAAGCAAACGATTTGGAAAAGCAATACTTCTACCACCACACTGAATTATCATTGTATAGATTATTAATACAAATATATTTATAACGAATTTTCCTCCATAATTTTCCTTTTCTCCAATTTTTCTCAACAATTTCTTAGTCAGACCCCCATTCTACCAGTGCATATTTGGTCCCGGTTAGTCCCGGTCCCGCCGGGACCCAATTTTCGGGACCGGGACTTTCCTTTTTTTGAAAACCGGGACCGGGGACCAGGGCCCGGGACCTGAAAAAACCGGGATTTCCCGCCCCGGTCCCGGTCCCGGTCCCGGTCCCGTGCTACCCTATGAAAAAGATAAAGATGAATTTACCAAAGATTCATTTAAATTGGAAAAATGATCATTTTGAAAACTTTATTCCAAAAGCAAAAAAAAAAAAATCAGTAATAGGGAGCCAGTGATCTGTAAAAATTTTGAAAAATTGAGTGTATTTTGGTAACAGCTTTTGCATCAAAAAAGGATTTTTATGACTTTTTTGATTAATTTTGAGAAAACATAGGCAAGTGAAAAATTGAGTATATTTTGGTATCAGATTTTGCACCAAAAAATTTGATTTTTTGCAAAATTCGCTAATTCCTCAAAAAACTCATTGGAAATAATTCTAACTATTTTTATGCTGTTTTGCGAAAAAAAACTTGACTTAATATACTTTTTTTGACCATTCAATTAAATTTAGTATCTTAGGAATTCATAAATTCACATATTGGTACAAATTCTTAAATGACATTTTTTTCAAACTCTCCCTAATTTTGGAATAATTTTTTCTTGAAAATCAATATTTTTATATCAATCATGAAATAATTCTTTCGTTATTTTTTTTCCTTTGTTTTCAAATATTTATTCTGTTCATTAGTAAACGTGGTTTTAGTACGGTATTTGAAGAATTCTAGAGCCCGTAGCTGACGATTTTTTGAAATGCCATATTTACCAAAATTAACTTGTCTCATCAGTGTTTATTTATTTTTTTTATCAGTAAACGTTTATAAAATCATATATTTTTTTAAATCACACTTCATTTTTATAATTACACTTTTCACCAAATAAAATTTCTGCATAAGTGAAAAAATTATTTTTACGATTTTCTGATCAATGCTCATTCATTTATTAAAAAATCTATTCACTTTCCTTTACAATTTGAATGTTTTGTATTTTCCAAAGAGGCAAATATGATAAAACAACGTGTAATTCAAAAAAAAAAAAGCCAAAAAATTGTTAAACAAAGAAAAATGCAAAGCTGGGCCATAAATTTGCTATTATAATTGCCTCACTCCTCCTCTTTCCCCCAAAAAAAAAAGCTAAACCCTAAATGTCTTCTTTTATTATTTTTATTTTGTTTTTTTGTCCTTTTTCAAAGGTAAGTGCAGCGCTACAACGGAGCAGTAGTCCTATAATCGAAATCGAAAAAGAGAATGTAAAGAATTTAGAACAATTTCTAAGCATACCAGAAGTAAGTTCCACACAAAATTTTTATCGGGTTTTTTGTAGATAAATGGGGCTCCGTCTCAAAAATTTGTGCTTATAAGTTTTCTTTTGAAAAAAGTTTTACCCCCCCCCCCATTGAAATTTACCGCCCCCCCCCCCACCATTGAAAGTGAAAGTTATTTGACCCTCCTCTTAAAAAAGATATTTGACCTCTCCTTGATTTTACTCCAAGATATTTGATCCCTCATTGAAAAAAGATATTTGATCTTCCCCTAAAAAGATTTCTCAACCTCCCCCCACCTCGCTCTTCTGTTACAGAAGGGAACCCACAAAAGCTTCACATTTCATAAAAACAATCTTTGTTAAATATTAAAGGGCATGAAAACAGTAATAACATTTGTAAAGAAAAAAAAAGTCACACACACAAAATCAACATTACGCCATAAAAATACATAAAATGCGAAATCCTTTTCAGTTTTTTTTTCTGTGCTTTTTCTAAAAAACTACAAAAGCCTCAGAAATTGCAAAAATGCCCTTTGCCTCAAAGAAAATTTTTGCCTCATCGGCCTCACAAAAAACCATCAAATAAAGCTAACAAATAAGGCCTCACATTTGGAAGCCTGTCTCAGAATTCTTTTCAATGTTAACCAAATGGTATAAAATTGCGGTAGGGGTCACTTTAGTCGGGCCATTTAAGTCGGGCCGTTTTAGTCGGAGTTAAAAAATTTTTTTTTTAATTCGAAAAAATTTTTCAGGCAGCATATTTCAAGAAAAACGGAAATCCAAGTTTCCCAAACCGACCCCGCTATTTTTTTAAAACACAATCCAAATTTTTTGAAAACAACCAACCCCCTAGTTTTTGAAAAACTAATCTTAATTCTATTTCTTTTTTCAAAAAAAATGAGGGGGTTGGGTGTTTATAAAAAAAACTAGGGGGTTCGGTTTTCAAAAAAACTAGGGGGTATGGTTTTCAAAAAAAAAAATGAAATGGCTCTCCGACTAAACGGCCCGACTAAAATGACTCTTTTCGATAAAAATTGGTATCATTAACACAAAAAAGATGCTCGTTTTTCCTCTCTAAAAATGAATATTTTTTTACAGTGTAATCAAAAATTAAATTTTTCCCAATGTGCTGGAATTTGCAATAAATAGTTTTCGACCGAAACATTTTGGAGATTTGGTACACTGCGGTATTTTTCGATTTATCGTTTGTATTTTCGATTTACCGCGGTATTGTTCGGTATATCGACCGAAATATTTTCGACATTTCGATATTTTTCGGTTTCGGTATTATACCGAATATTGATGATATTGAATACCAAAAAACACTAATAATAACAACATTTTTTTTGTTTAGCCAACTGATGATGAATTTGATGACTTTGTGAAAATTCTTCCATCCATTAGACAAATATACACTTCCGATGACGGGCCAAAAAATTTAAAAATAGAACTATACCTTGGCATTATGTATTTGATGCATGAACATTGGAATTGTAACCAAATGAACAAAAAATATAACGACAAACAGAAAGAACTTTGCAATATATTTCATGGCTATGCCAACTATATGTACGAATATTTTTTGCGAGTGTATGTCATAGGTAAAATTGGTTGAAAAATGCGAAAAAAAAATATAAAAATTTCATTAAAATATAATAAAGATTACTTACTTCTCTGGTCTTTGTAAGCAAATTTTACCGTACACTAATGCTATAAGGCGGCCAACAAAAAATTAAAAAAAAAAAAAATTGGAAAATATATTATTACAATTTCCTTAATAATTATTAATACAAAAAAGTGCAAAAACAAAAAAATTTCCCTTCTAAAAATCTCAAGTCGATTTCTGAGTTTATTGCAACGGTGTTGCGACTTTTGCGGCCAAGACATTTGCGGCCCAGCCATTTGGGGCCCAACTATTCGGTTACGTCTAAAATTGGTGTCAAATTTATGTTGCATTAACCCCAAATTCTTAAAAAGCTTTAATAGAGGCTCGCTCATACATGTTTGTCCGAGAATTGCATTCTTGGAGATTTAAAAAAATCATAAATTATAAAAACACCCCAATGGATTACCTAAAGCGCCAAAACTATCTATTTTTAATCTTTTTAGGGCATTTCGAATTAAGGCAATGCAATTTGAAACCGATTATAGACATAGGCGCAAATGTCTTGGCTGCAAAAGTCGTATAACTATTGCAACAAAATTAAATATCATTAAATAATAAAAACTAATTAAATTCGAAAAGAACGAAATAGTCATTAAATTTTTTCAGTTTCTTCGACTTTTTTTCGAAATCCGATGTATCTATTTGTTCAACAAATGATTTTTTTGAGAATGTGGTAAAAATTTGAAATTTGTGTATTATTTGTTAACGGAATTTAGCCTAAAGTTGGCTATTTTTGAGGATTTTTTCTTGAAAAAAGCCAAAAAGCACCAAAACCCATCAAATCTTTAAATCGGCAAAATTAGCCAAATCAATATTTCAAAGAAATAATCAGTGTTGCCCCCTTAAAGTATAATGCTGATAAATTAGCTGATAAATCAGCACATCTGCCAGCCCTTGATATCGCCTTCCTAATTTAATCCGTAAAAAAATTTTTAATTATTTTTTTCAAGATAAATACAAAAATTTGTCCACCAATGTAAAGCCGCAGTTCAAAGACCAATGGGCATTTACAGAAAAATGGGTATATAAAGATTATGAAGACATTTTACCAATTCATATTATCCTGAGGGAGTTGCATTGGCTTTCTTGGCAACATTTTAAAACAAAGATCAACATCGAAGGATGGAATTTGATGTTGAAAAGTGAAGAGCAACTGCTTATGAATGCAAATATGGAGAACAAAAAAAGGGCCAAGGAATTGGAAAATGAAAATGAAAAAAACCAAAAATTAATGGAAAAAGAGGGAAAGAAAAGTGAAGAAGAAATGCCGGAAATTCAAAAAGAATTTAACAAAATTTTAGAAAAAATTGCCCAAAAAGCGAAAAAATTGGCTGAAGATAAAAAATGGAAAAAGACGGAGAGACTATTGGAAAACCCTTTTTTGGATAAAATTAAGTGATTTGAAGGAGGACTGCCTTTTGTTCTTGACTATCTTTTTTTTTGTCTGGGTTTTGCCTTGCTTTGTTACCACAGAGAATACATTTGTCCTTTTTATCAGTTTTTTTTTGACAAAAATATCTTACTTTTGTCTGTCATTGAAATTCCTTTTGTCTGTCCTTATTTTCCTTTTCAATGCTCTGGTGCTCTTTTTTTCGTATGTTTGTTTTAGTGATTTGGATTTACGCCAAAAAAAAATTCAGTTTTTGCTTTGTTTATATTCATTTTTTGTCCTCAGCTCGTTGCATAAAGTTGGGCCTCTTTTGTTCGGTGTTAAATCAATTTTTAAAATGTTTATATATTCCATAAATATCATTTAATTAATTTATTGTGAATACCCTGCTGCATTAGGTTTCCCACCTTTTGCTAACGGCCAATTTAAACAAAAAGAAATAAATTCAACCCGAAGCACAAAACCCCACTTTTTTCTCGCCCCGAAGCGCGAAATCAGACCCGAGCTTTTACGATTGCCCAAGGTGACTGATCATTTGCGCCCCTACATTTGCGCCCCGCACATTTGCGCCCCGGACTTTGCGCCCATTAGTTAAAAAATTTATTCCACATAAAAGTCTTTCCCAAGGGCTACCGGAAGAGTATCTATGAATATCAGCCATTAATCAATCCAACTGTCACTTCCTTTGTATGGAGACTTTCCCTTCCAACTGTTGGGTCTTCCAATATCTGCAAATACTGAATCATTCATGTTCCCAAATTCCCGGGAGGAATTAAGCAAAAAATTTTTCCTCCTAATGGTCCCAAATATCGGGGCGCAAATGTAGCGGCGCAAATTTTGGGCCGCAAATGTACGGGGCGCAAACGATGCATAACCTTGCCCAACCCGAAATTTTGTGAAAATTTTTAATTAATCTGTAAACTTTAATGAAAATATTTATTAAAAAATTTTTCGGTGGGAAGACACAAAACCCTTAAGTGCCTGCTCAGTTTGGATTTGGTTTTGTTTTAGAATATTCTTGGTGAAATCAACTAATACATAGTACCAAGAGAATGGTGGCAGAAGACAAAAATAACAGAGAAATTTGAGAGAAAAAGAAAATTTTGACGTTAATTTGCTATTTTGGGATTAAAGTTTTGAAAATTTTTTCTCAAAAATGCTATTTCAAAAAAAAAAACATAATTTTAATACAACGCTTTTTTACACAAATTTCCCTTAAAATTCATTTTGAATTTTGAACTCCGAAGGCGCCTATTGGCACCGCCTGACTCTTTTTAACATTAGATTTCTCTCAAAAATTCTTTAAATGATCCCTTAAAAAATCGAGAAATTTTAGTAAAATAAGTTAGAAAATCTCTCCTGTATTTCATTTTGGCGTGGCCACTTTGGCGTGGCCATTTTGGCGTCGTTGGATATCTTTTCTCAGAGATAACCAAATTAAATATTTTTGGTATTATTCGATAGCCCTAAGTGTCCTCTATAAGTCTACATAATTTAAAAAAAATGGTTTGGCGTGGCCATTTTGGCGTCGTTGGATATCTTTTCTCAGAGATAACCAAATTAAATATTTTTGGTATTATTCGATAGCCCTAAGTGTCCTCTATAAGTCTACATAATTTAAAAAAAATGGTTCACCCAATAAAAAGTTATGTTTAAAAAAGTTCAAAAAGTTTCAAATTTCGGAAATTTTCTTGAGTTTTTGAACGTTTTTGAATATAACTTTTTATTGGGTGGACCAAATTTTTTGAAATTATGCAAGCTTATAGAGCTTACAAAGAGCTATCGAATGGTAGTAATAATATTCAATTAGCTTTCTATTAGACAGTTATGACCAATGACGCCTAAGTGACCACGCCAAATGACCGGTTTCGTAAAAAGTACCAAAAAATAAATATTATTAAATTCACTATAGAATCGACGGTGTCTGCACGATTAAAGTGGTTTTAAAGTGATTAATTTGGATACTGACAGTTCGGAATATTACCTTGTTAGCAACTCTGTTTGCATATAAATTACGTAAAAAGAAAAACAAAAAAACTCCACTTGAGTTTTCGGTTAACCATGTGTCAGACAAAAACCCGAAACCGAACTTTATTTATCTTGGCGACACTTTTGTATTATCCGTAACTTGTGGACAATTATATTATTAATGTTCACAATGTAAGTGGATTTTCCCTTTTATGGACCTTTTTCTTTTGACGATAAATAAATAAAATCGAGCCTCAACAACCCTAAATATTATAAAACTATTGAATTCATGATGCCAGAGAATATTCTTTCATATGGCGGATTTAAGAACATTCAAAACCTAGAAAAAAATAATAAATTTCGTAAGCATAGGCCGGTTTCAATTTTAAATTTATTTTGGTCTTCCAATGCCGAAAAAGGTAGTAAATTGAGCAACAACAATAACCTATGCATTGACACTGATTGAAATAAATTTAAAATAGCTTTGGGGAGTAGCGGTCAATTTAAATGTTAGAGACGGACTCCTGATGCGTGTCCATTTTTCCAAAAACACCCGGATCAGGATCAGGAGCCCGGAAAAATCTGGACAGAATCTGGTCTTGTTCCGATCTTCATTAAATACTAACAGGGCAAATTGTAGACCTTTTTTTTTATAATAATAGCGCAAATGCAAGAAAAGAAAAGACACCGAAAAATGATAGCACAGCAGAGACAGAAAGAAGCCAAATACATATAATTGTACTCGTGCTGAAACGTTTCTTTATATTCCACCATTTATAAAAATAATTTCTCAAAAAATACCATTATAATTTTTCTAAAAGCAACTAAAAATTATTTGGTTCATTCGATAGCGCTTCAACCGGTTTAAATGTGTTAATTTGAAAAAGTTTTTCAAGACTTAAAAAAATAAAGATAATAATTTCTAAGCGATATTTTTTAGAACTAAAAATTTTTTTTTTTGAAACGGCAATCTAAGAGATCTAATTAAGAGCCATTTAGCGTTAGTATGGTTGTTTAATGGATTGCTTTTGAGAAAAGTAAGCCCTAATTCTTTGCAAAGTTGAAAAATTGCAGATTTAAGAAACGATATAGCACTTGTTGGATGTAATTTAAGAAAAACAGTCAATGCTAAAAGAAATCAGATAAGACTACAAAATATGTACATACACACATATTCATAGGGCAAATAAAATTCATGAACAAAAAAATGTTCTTCCCATGTACAAAGGATGGCGCCAATTTCAAATACAAATTAGAAACCAGGATAAAATTTTCACTTTTTTTTTGGGTAGAAAGTCCGATATTCCTTCAATTTTTAGGCACATTGGAATCCGGATTCCCTGCAAAATTCGACAATCGGAATATAATTAGTTATCCTCTCTTTTTTTTTTCTTTTTTTTTTGTATAAATCGGAGACCAGCGCCATCCCCTGTCAAAGAAACCGCTTTTCGGTCTATTGTTGTTGTTCCTCAGCGTTCAGTCTGACGTATGAAAAGAACGCACAAAGTGCAGCCAACGCGGCAATCCCGACACATAGCACAATTGCTAATACTTTACCTTCGTCTCTAGTATGGAGGTGTACGGCGAGAATTATTATACCAACGACAAAACAACAAAAAATCGCCACGCTCACATAAAGACAACACTTCGAATTGCCATTGTTTTCACGCTTCATTCTTTTTCGTCCTCCTCCTCGTGTTGATGATGATGATGATGTTCTGCTGTTGCTGGTGGTGCCATGTCTGTTCTTGTCAACGCAGTCAAAATTGTTATTCAAGGTGGTGGTGCAAAAATTGTGCTCATGGTCGAGAACAAATGCTAAATTTGTGGCTGAAATATTTAGAAATGATCGCCAAACAGGGGTTTTGTAAATTCCAGCATTATGGGCGTTTACGTAAATCTGCCATTTTTTTTTTTACAGATTTTTATAAACCGTCATAATTAGGGAGCGGATTTATATGCACAAAAAAAAAGCAAAATATGCTCAACAAATGCTAAAATATGCATAAAAAATGTAAATGCACCAAAATGGCAAAACACGCACAAAAAAACGGCCGAAATATGCCCTTAAAATGTGAAAAAATTGATTAAAAAAAAACCCAAATTAACGAGAAAAATTTCAATTTAAGACCCAAATGACTTTCTTTTTAAAGTAATAATATTTTTAAAAATTTTAAATTTTTTCAAGAAATATTTTGGAAAATACACTTTATTTTTTCAAAATTTTTCTTTCTCAAAAAATTCAAATTTTTCAGTTTTAGGTATACTTTTTTCAAAATTTTACTTAAGTTGATTCTAAGGGAGTGTAAATTCAGAAATTTACTGGGCGGATTTTTTACTGCCCCGATTCGTTACTGTTTTGCGTTGGAGCGCAGACAGCGGTATGTTAGACAGTATTTTGTACTTTTAACACGTCAACAGTACGAATCGGAGCAGTACGAATCCGCCCAGTACGAATAGGGTGCCGTCCATTTAAAGACAATTAATTCGTCATAACTTTCTCAAAAGCAATAAATGAATAATCTTTCTAAAAAACTTTTTTATTTTACAAAAATGTAGCCAATATTTGAATTGAATATTTAATTTTTTGAATTAAAATAAAACTATTGAAGAACCAGGTAATGCCACTAGAGCCCGGAATTTTCGAAAATTCCGGATCCTGATCCGGACCCGGATTTGGGAATTAGACCGGACAAGATTCCGGGATCAAAAATCCCGGTTTTTCGGGACTCCTGATCCGGTTTCCAAACTTTAACCCAGGGTCCCGACCCGGATTTTTCAAAAAAAAAAAAGAAAAATTAAAAAAAATGTTTTCCAAAGCTTAAATTAAACTGCAATAGTTAAATAATTAAAATTTGATGTATTCTGTTTGAAAGAGTCAATTAAAAGAAAGGGTACTATCGAAAATTTTCCGAAATAAAAATTTTGCTGGCTAAAAATAAGAGTTTGGGGTAAAAAAAAGAGACTTTTTAATAAGAATTCCAAACAGGGACGCAAACGATGCCCAAAAAAAAAAAACTTTCGGAAATTGAAAACGGTTTTCTGACCTTCAGAAATTTAAAAATCGGAATTCCGATCCCTAAATGACAGAAATCTGAATTTGGAAATTTTTTAAATTTTTTTGGCAATAAAATGAAGAAAAATTTTGGTAATCAAATTAACAATTGGTAAAGTGAATTTAAAACTGCGATGTAGTCTAAGACCACAAAACTAGTAAACATGACACAAATTTATATTTCACTCTCCACGTTAGCTCTAAGTTCCTATTTAGATTTTTCCCGCTTATTTTTTTAATTAAAAAAACTCTAAGGGCAAGGGGCCTATTTTTGGTCGGCGGTGCCGATAGGTGCCGCCGTGAAAAATTTGGATGTATTTTGTTGGCAGATTTTGACCAAAAATGACCAATTTTTAAGGAACTTTAAGAACATTTTGAGAAAACCTAAGCGAGGGCGGGGGGCGTACGGTGGTGCCGATAGGCGCCACCGGGGGAAATTTTGAAAAATTCTTATCGATTTGTTAACAGATTTTCGCCAAAATTCGTCAATTTTGGGTCCTTTTTATAGCTTGAAAAGGCAGAAACCAGTGGTGCCGGTAGGCACCACAGTGAAAATTTTTAAAAATTTCGATGATGTTTGGTAACAAATTTTGCAGAAAAAAATACTATTTTGTTTTCTGAGAAAAAGTTTTCGTTTAAGCGAGTTTACAAAATTCTATGTAAGAATTAACCAAGATTTGAAAAAAAAACAAAATCCGGTTTACCGTGGTCAAATTTGTCCAGATCCGGATTCCGGACCCGGATTCGAGAATTAGACCGAACAAGATTCCGGGATTAAAAATCCTGTTTTTTCCGGACTCCGGGTCCGGGTCAATTTTTCCAAAAACACCCGGATCCGGATCAGGATCCCGGGAAAATCCGGTCGGGATATAGTCCTGTTCCGGGCTCTAAATGCCGATATTGTTTAATTTTGTTGTTTTGAGAAAAGTTATTACGATTTGATCCGAAATTCGGTAAAAAGGCGAATTTAAGAAACGCCCATGATGAAAGACCCAGCACTGCCAGCAATAGAGCTGAAGACCGATAATTTTTGAAAAACTGACCTCCAACCGTTGCATAAAATTTGTTAATTATTGCCTCGAAATATTCAACAAGTGTTAGAGCCCTTTTTTTGTTTTTGCCGTTGAAAACAGCAAATTTTTGAATGTTTTGACGAATTTCTTCAAAAACTGATTGCCTTAATAATATAGTCTGCAGCAGTTCTTTTGACATTTTCTGTAAATTTTTTGCTGCTTCTTCAGTGATTTTGCCCTGTTTCAATTGGGCGCATAAATTTTGGCGTAATTCGTAAAAATTTCCGAATTTTTCACCCATTTGAATTTGCGCTATTTCATCACTGCACAAAATGCCAACAGCATGACTTTTAAGCCATTTTGAAACTAAAGCAATTTGATTTTTTCCAACATCTTTAATTTTTTCATTTAATTTTGACGCCGAATCCATCTCTTCATTTGCCATTTTGAAAGATACTAAAAAGTGACGACACATTAAAAAAAATAATAATAATAATATTTCTCATTGAACAGCCGAATAATTATTTATTACGAATATTTCAAACATTATTTTTGATTCCTAATTTTAGCTGTGTAACTCAATTCCGGAAAGCCGAATTTTTGACGGCGGGAAACCAATAAAAAAATCATTCAATTAAGAAAAATATTGTTCACAACCTTCGCGATTTTCCGGAATTTGTAGTTGAAGTGGAATTTGATAGGTTTTGTTTATCAAAAGCACAGATAAAACAAAAACAATTAGAACAAATGAAGTCATTCAATTGGTTCTTGTCTTAATTAAAGTTATTTTAGAGTGGTAAAAAATTTAATTGAATCGCATCGGAAGAACAAAAAGCCGGCCGAAAATTTTGGGGAAAAAAACCAAGCACCAAGATTTTAAAATGCCTTTAAAATGAAAATATTAACATTTATTTTGGTTAACTCTGAAAAAAGAATTTGGCTAAAAAAATCAAAGGGTCCCCCCTTTTGTTATCAAAATGGGCCCCAGACTAATAAAAAAGGTTGACACCATAGGCTAAAAAAAGGCAAAATTTTTAAAAACACTTGTAAGTAACGAAACAGGTCAACTCCGTCCCGCCAACTCCGTCCCAGCCAACTCCGTCCCGCCAACTCCGTCCCGAGCCAACTCCGTCCCGGGCCAACTCCGTCCCAGCCAACTCCGTCCCGCCAACTCCGTCCAGCCAACTCCGTCCCAATACCAAAAGGGCCAACTCCGTCCCAAAATTTTATAGGCCCAAAAAGACTAAAAATTCATAAATTTTAAATAACAGGAGTGTTAATTTAACAAAATAAATCATCATCTATACGATAGTTTGTTGGTTACCTTGAGTACTTCTATTGGAATTGGGGAGGATATGCTTTATACCAGGTTGGGATATGCCCTTTATTTCAAAGGAGAGTCCTTTAGTAAAAAATGTTCATTTTTGAGCCAAAATCCATTTGCAGACCAGACCTTAATTGTCAAAATTTTCCCGGTGGCGCCTATCGGTACTCTGCCTCCACACCCCCCGTCCCCTGCCCGCCGCTTGGTGAAAAAAAGTAAAGTTTTTAATAAAATAACGATTTTTTAATGCAAATGAAATTTTTGGGTGTTCTTTGAATTCCCAAATTCTCCCCCTTATATCCTTTGAAATCAAACTTGACAGATTACATCCCTGATTATACTCTTTCTGTCCGTCTTATTCGTTTTCCTCTAAAAATCTTTCAACTCCCTATGAATTTCCCAAATTTACACCGCCAATTTCAAATCATTTTCGAGTTTACACAAATCTAGGAGGGGGTGGTCTGATTTAGTTATGTAATTATCTTTTTTGATCTGCCTTCGTGTTTTTTCTTCCATAAAGTTTCCGTTACAATTCAACGAAACGAAAAAAATCGAACACACTGAATTATTCTAAATATTACACAATTAAATACAGACACCTCCGTAAATATCAAGAATCAGAAAAAATCAGTAAGGGTAGAAAAAATTTTTTATGAATTTTTAGTCTTTTTGGACCTATAAAATTTTTGGGACGGAGTTGGCCCTTTTTTGTATTGGGACGGAGTTGGCGGGACGGAGTTGGCTGGGACGGAGTTGGCCCGGGACGGAGTTGGCTCGGGACGGAGTTGGCTCGGGACGGAGTTGGCTGGGACGGAGTTGGCTGGGACGGAGTTGGCGGGACGGAGTTGACCCGTACCGTGTAAGTAACAAATCAAAATGTCGCGAAAACAATACGCCAAATTTAAATTTCCCTTAATTTTTATCGAATTCCTAATTAAATGCGGAAAAACTCAAAAATACGGCAAAAGTGCGGCGGTCAGGTCAAAAATGCGGTCAAATTCCGCGTAAATGCGGCATTATGGACACCCTGGCCAGGGTTAAAAAAACGTGAGAATGGGAGGACTAACTCGAAGACATTCATATTTTTGATTTAACTTATAAAAAGTTTAAATAGGATAATTTTTTTAATTTTTTATTATGAATTGATGAAAAAACGTAATAAATATTTTGTTGTATAAAATGAATTAAAAAGAAAAAAAAGAAAATTTATAATAATGACAATTTTTGAGAAAAAGAAACAATAAAAAAAAGAGAATGTGGGATAATAAAAATTACATAAAAATGACTTCGACAACTGAATATTGTGACAGATTTTGAGGAAAAAAATGAATAATGTATATTATATTATAAATAGAGACTGAATTTTGAGGTATATGCCTTTTTTCTGCACTTATTTCGTTGTATTAAGCATAAATAATACATTTTTCACTTGGTTTGAAGCTTCTACGATGACTTTTATAATGCCTTTTGTTTTTTTTGCCTTTTTTGGATTTTCATGCCTTACACAAATGTTTAAGCCAAAACAGAAGTTGTAACAAGCGCATGTCCGTGGTAAAGCAAAAGTCATTGAATATAATTACTCTTTTCGGTATACCTAATTTCGACTTTTTAGCATAATTTTTGAGTAGAAATTATCATTTGCCATTTATGAAATATTGCAAATTTTTATAAAATATTTATAATAAAAAATCAATTACCACGGCGTATGTTTGTATTGTACTTTTTATGGAATTTTCTTATCCAAAATTTTGGAAAAGAGAGGGTCATTGGCATGCTGCCGATTATACCACGGCGTTTAATTTAAGCATTTGCCAATCTTGTGAATGTGGGGAGGCAAGATAGCGATTTCATCTTGGTGAATTTGGGCATGCCCTTCTCATTTGTAAATGATGATTATTGCCCATTCATCAATTGTGGCGTGGCATCCAATCTCCAATTTTTTACAAAGCGATTTTCGGGTCCCAAAATACAGAAGTTGTTTAAATTTGGCGAGGTTATCGCGTTTAAATTTTATTTATGTGAATAGAAAGGGCGCATTGGTCTGTTATAATGTATGTTTAAGGCTGTGCCAAACTTTGGTTCGTGTGGGGGTGGCATGGTTGGCATTGGATTTACATGAATTGGGAAAGCATTGGCGTGTTGTTGTATAATGTATAATGTCGCTTCCGCTCCGAGTGCCGAAATTCCGAGTACCGAATAGTGTAAATAATGTCCGAGTGCCGAAAAGGCCGAGTTCCAAATGATTTTTTTAAACAGTCACTACTCTATATTCAAGGCTTAGTTTAGGTCTACACTTTGGCATAGGCTTAAGCTTGACTAGGTCTAGGCTTTTATGTTTTCATTTTTTTAACAAAAGCCATTTTGGCTTTTTTTGTGCCATTCGGAACTCGGAATTTTTTTTTTTTGTTCTATTCAGCACTCGGACCGGTAGCCTATAATGTAACGTGGTTATATTTCTCATTTCAAATGGCACACCCATTTTTTCGCATATGCAGCGTCATAAATTTGTGGGCATTTAACGCAGCAATCTTCCAATAACATCATCATTAAATCCTTTTCATTTTGCATTTTTAAATTTGCATTATAACCATTATAATAACAGCTATTTCAAGATAAGTGTTAGCCAATTGACCAGCTGTGATTAAAAGGATAGGGTTACGATAAGCAAAAAAAAAAAAAAAAAAAAACACGCCTTAATTAATTGGAGGCAAAACTTTCAGATTATTTCACTCCTTTTAAGCCTATTTAGCAATTAGTATTACAGAAGCAAGGGGGGAGAGGGGGGGGGGGGGGATTGGCATGTTATTAGCTTTGTGCAATCATTTCTTGCCACGGCATATGTTTAAGCAGGTGCCACCTTTATTGGCATTTTATCCTAGTAAATTTTGGCAATTCCTTCTCATTGACCTTAAGAATGGCATTTTCTAATCCATTCATTGTGGAGCAATATCAGCAAATGCATATTCTTGAAGAAAAAGATCAATTCGTCTCAGCCAAATCAAAAGCTCCAAACCTTTTTTTAACTTGAACAACTTCTGCTTGCAAATCACGAATTTCTCAATATTTTTGGCCGTAAAGCTTCATTCAAAAGAAACGGGAAATTTTGTTTTTTAAACTTAAAACAAATTTCTAAAATGGTTCATATTTGCAAAAAAAAAAAATTAAATTAAAAAAAAATGTATAGGATCCTGTACCCATATGCATAAAGATCAGGATTTGATCCTCAGATTTTGATCCAATGATCACTGATCCTAGGATCGAAAAATCCGCGGCTTGAAATCTGTATGCATAAAGATCGGATTGGGTGATCCTTAGATCACGATCCACGGATTCTATTCCCTTTCTTTTCCTTTGTATTTCTCATATTTTCACACTCTATTTTTTTTCCTCTGACTCGGCGCGATCCATAGATTGTTTTCATTATTGATCATTTATTTTCCCTAAATGTTTTTTGTTTTGATGCAAAAGAAACTGGGTAGATATTTTGAAAGAGTGCCGGTAGATAAATGCAAAATATTTACATTTATTTGGGCAATAGACTTACCTAATTTTCCTGCTAGGCTCTTTCTTTTACTTCCTAATCAATTACCCCCCAAAAGCTATATTTATTATGGCGGCTCGGTTTAATGAAGCCGTGGTCGCTCGGCTGATTGAACTTGTTCAGTCACACCAAGATGATATAAATCCGCCAACTCGGACAGCCAAAGCTAATGAAAAGCAAAAAGAGGCCTGGAAATTTATCACAGATTCAATGAATTGTGAGTTTCCGCAAGAAGTTCCACAGGGAGGCTTAAGTGTGGCACAAATTCAAACGAAATTTAAAAATCTGAAACAGAGAGCCAAAGACGAAAGGCAGACAGAAAAAAAAGTTAATTGGTTGTTGTAGCTTATTTATGCCGGTCCTATTTTTAAGGCATCAGCGCGCGACTGGCGGTGGAAAAAAATTTGAGATGTCTTCGACATCCCGAAATGTTTCACAATTGTTTGCCGATTTTCCAGCATTTGAGGGTATAATGCAGGGTTCTCAGATGAAAATTTTCAAAAAAACATCCGGCCCAAAAAAATCATATTTTTGATTGTCAGTTGAAAGTAACCCAGGGAAAATCAAGCGCAAAAGAGCAGAGTTCCCCTGTTCAAATTAATTCATATGCAGAAATTCGCAATCTTGACAGCTTTACTTTGGGCAATAGTATCGCCGAAACTTTTTTTGGCACAGTTTTATAATTCTAGTTCAGTTCTTTGTTTAAGATTTCTTATCTTAAGAATTGAAAGAATAAAAAATTATTATTTTCTATATTTATCTTTGATTTTTTTTTAATTTTTCTTGTCGGATCCGACTACCAATCCTACTCCGGAGGTAGATAGAGATTCTGATCCACGGATCGCAAAAAAAGAACTGCGGATCGCGGATGGTGATCTTTATGCATACGGATCGTAAACATGATCTGTGGATCGGATTCCCGGATCCATATTTCCCTTATAAAATGGATTGTGATCCAAGGATCCAATCTTTATCCATATGGGTACTGATTTCCGGCAAATTTTTGGCAATAGATTAGTTCCTGAATTCATCTGAATTCAAAGACAATTAGTTGGTGTAAAGGCAATTCGTACAAAGGGCAATTCGTACAATTTCAAATGGGTGTGGCCATAAGTTTTTTTAGTCAGGCAAATTCTTCCAACTTTGTATCATTCCAGTGCTCTTCTACATGTTTCGAAAGCTAAACGATCAATTTTCGCAATTTTTAAATTATAACTTTTTTATGAGATGTTTAATCGATTAGCTTCTGCTTAATTATATCTTCTAAACATGTAGAGCATTCGAATGATACCAAGTTTGAAGAATTTGGCTAAGTTAAAAAAAAGTTATGGCAATACCTTTTGAAATTGTACGAATTGCCATGACCCAATGACTTAAATGCAAACCCACTTTTTAGTAGCTTTTTGATGGGTCCGACTTAAACCAAAATCTGCGAAATTCCTGTTATCATAAAATATGGTGCTGATCAACATGTAATTACACGAAGTGCGACCAGATCAATGCTCATATAATTCTGAAAGCTTGAAAATGGCTAGAAATCGGGATAAGTTCGCGTAATAATACTAAGAAGTTGAAAAAAATTTTGTAAAATTAATTGAGCCCATTAGAAAGAGCGCAAAATTCTCTCTACAGAATTCCTTTGGGATGATGGCTCTATCATTAGTCCCCATGGAATAACATACATTTTAAGTTACCCAAAAAAAAAAAATTTTTCAACTCTAGGAATTTCCCGAACTTATCCCACTTTCTAGCATTTTAAAGCTTTCAGAATTCTATAACGAATGCTCAGATCAAGTTGATGTAGTTACCTTCTTTGGTCAGCACCAAAATTTATGATAGAAGGAATTTCTCATATTTTTGATCCCCAAACTATTGGGGGTTTTTTTTTTTGAATTCGCGAGAAGAGTGATGACATAACGGATTTACGAAACGCGCACGGCAATAAATTTTAAAAACACGCAAACCCTTTTTGGCGGATTTACAAAACGCGCCAGCACGCTTATAGGTGGTGCTCATAAAATCCGCCATTTTTACAGATTTTTTGACAAAAACTCTTCATAACTTTGCTCAAGCGCAACGAAATGAAACAATCTGGGTATGGTCCGATAGCTATTGGTTAGCTCTATTTGCTTGCAAAATTTTAAAAAATTTGATAGAGATTTAATCGCGGCGCAAATGTCGGACGCATGTCGAGGTGCAAATGTTAGGGAGCGCAAATATCGGTGGCAAATGTTGGGGCGGGGGGGAGGGGGGGGGCAAATGCCAGGGCCGCAAATGACTGTGGGCAAATTTTCGGGAGCGCAAATGTCGTTGTCGGAGCACCCTATCCAAGAGGGTCAAAAAAATTTTAAATTTTTTTCATCCTCCGGCTCTTTCTTTGCCCATTTCGTTGGCTTTTCTTTCGTAATTTCTTATACATTTTTTTTTTTTTGCCCATTTTTTTTTGTGTTCTCCAGTTTTATAAGTAATTTTAATGGGGGCAATTTATCGGTAGGTGGTCAATTCCGTCTGAGGCAACTTTAGAACTCATAACTTTTTTCTAACTTGATCAAATTCTACAATTCTGAAATCATTCGAAGCTCTATTTTTTAGAAGATATTGATAAGCAATCGCTAATAAATTGATGAACAGACAAAAAAAAAAAAGTAACAACTCGAACAGTTTTTGAGGAACATTTCTTTATTGTTTTTTGCTTTTGAGTTAATCTTTTAGATTTTTGTATGATTAATAGACAGGGTTGCCAGATGAAAATTTTCAAAATCATCATTTGGCTGGCAAAAAATCATCATTTCGAAAAAAAATCTTCCAAAAGAAAGAAAACACAGTAAAAAGCATCGATTTTTTTTAACTCACACGGGTGGAAGTCGGTGGTGCCGATAGGCGCCACCTGAGAGAATTTTGAAAATTTAGGTGTTTTTTGGTAAGAGATTTTGCACCAAAAAAGCCCGATTTTTGTGAATTTTTCGAGAAAACATAGGCAAAAAAGAGGCCGGCGGTGCCAATAGGCGCCGCCGGTAAAAATTTTGAAAAATTGAGTCCGATTTGTTAAAGGATTTGGGCCTAAAAATGACCGTTTTTGAGGATTTTTTTTAAAAAAAACCCGAAAATCATCATCAAATTTCCAAAAAAGCATCAAAAATCATCAAATCATCATTGACCCCTCAAAATCATCAAAATGATTACAAAATCATCACATCTGGCAACCCTGTTAATAGAGCTTTTGAAGAGCTTTCGAATGATACCAAATTTGAAAAAATTTACCAAGTTAGAAAAAAGTTATGATGTTCTAAAGTAGACTCAGACGGAAACTGGCCCGTTTCGGCAATTTATTGCCCAAAATTATTTCAATTGCCTTTCAGCAGGTAAATTTGTTCGTAGCACGACAATTTGGCAAAAATTAAATGTAATTCCCTACAAACGATTTTTCTATGTTCCAAATAAATGCCTAATTGGGTGAAAAAATGGGAATGGCTTTTTGAAAATAAATTTTGCTGAGTCGACAAAAAGTGGGGAGGCGATTAAAATAAATACAAAATTATTAGGACATAAAAAAGGTTTCTTTGTTTATGAAATTAAGGGTAACTTCAATTTTTGAGGTTTATCGCGATCTCACTTTACTATTGTAAATCCTTCCTGTGCTGGTTCGAAATCCTGCTGGGGCGTTTGTTAAATTCCGCCATATTCTACTGATTTTTCGAACATAATTGGTCATAACTTTGCTCAAAAGCGACCAAATTAAATAATCTTAAAATAGTCCGATAGCTATTGATTGGCTCTATTAATATACCAAATTTCAAAAAAAAATTTATAAATTTTAAGAAGATGGGCAAAAAAAAATTTTTATTTTTCACTTTCACGGGGTTCCGTAAAACTTCATTAAATATTATGAAATTTGTATGGCTAATAGAGCTAACAAAACAGCTATCGGATGATACCAGATTGCTTCATTTGGTTGCTTCTGAGCGAAGTTATGCAAATTACGTTCAAAAAATCAGTAGAAAATGGCGGATTTAACAAACGCCCATAGTGACGGGATTTTACAAATTGACCTAGCACCGTTCGAAATTAATATGTTTGTACAGACCAGTAAACAAAAATTTATCAGTTTGGAATTTTTGAAAATGTTTTAAAATTTAATTCAATTCACCACCCAAACAAACGCTATAATTACTATTAATATGAATTTTTTTAATTTTAAATTGTTCTTTCTTCAAACTTGTCATTATTATTCATTTTTGAATTTCTAAGCACAGAAAAATGTTGAAGACAAGGCCGAACAAAAATTATTTTTAAAATAGGGCACAAAATAATAATTTCATTTTAACTTAACGATAAATTTTAAAGTGATATTATCCATTTTTGAATACTATAGTTGGCATTTTATTTTTCACATTTTATAATATACATCAATCATTTTTTTTTTCTCAAATCTGTCATTGTTCAATTGTTGACGTTTTATTTTGACGTCATTTATATTATCACATAAATCTCTTTTTCCATTGTTTCTTTTTCACAAAGAATATCATTTTTCTAATTTAAGGCCTTTTTATTCTATATTTATTCATTTTCAAAATCAAATGTTTATTACTTTTTTCCATCATTTCATAATAAAGGGTTTAAACATAGTAAATTTTATCAAATATAGGAAAAGCTTTCAAGTAGTGCTCCCATTCTCACTTTTTTAACCCTGGCAAATCTTGTCCTCGTTATTCCCCAAACTTTCGTCTTCTCTTTCTTTCCTATGGAATTTCGACAAAATTTTCTACCATTCTAATTAATCAGAAAAACAATTAGAATGGTATCTTTATTTGAATTATTTAACGTTTTATCTGTGCTTTTGATAAACGAAATCCATCAAATGCCACTTCAACTACAAATGCCGGAAAATGGCGAAGTTGATCTCCACCCTGTTTTGAAAAATTAAAGCGGGTTTTTTTTGTCAAAATCAAGTAAAAAACTTTTTTTTATCACTATCACAGAAGACAAGCGAAATAATTTTCACTTATTTAAAAATTATAAAAAATAAAAAAAAACATTTGATAGTAAAAACTTTAGATAAAAATTAAACTTTGGGCCAATTTTTTTTAGAAATTTTCCATTCTTAAGAGTTGCACTTTTTAAAGTTTTAAAAGCCGATTCTTAGGAGTCTCTTTTTTATTTTTATGGCATTTTTTTTAGGAAATTTCTCAAAATTCTAAGAATAAGACCCAAAACGCAGAAAAAAAAAAGTTGTTGCTTCATTTTGGATCTCTACTAATAATATATTTTTATCAAGAGTATTCCAGCAGGCCTTGACTGATCCATTTATAAAAAACATGGATGATGAATTGTAATTTTACGTTTAGCCTAGAGACAGTAATCTTCTTTTAAATAAAGAATTCGGGTTTAAGTGAGTAAAGTGGAAAAGTGCATACAAATGTCTCCATAATAATAATTGGCCTATTCAATGAATATGTCATAGGTTTGTCTGTTTATATGTTATAAAATTCCATATTAAATATGCATGGCATATATCTTTCTAATGATATGGAAAGTAAGTACAAAGGTCTTCATAATAAAAAAATTCCCTTTTCAAGCCATACATTTTTCTATTCAAACTTTTTTTTATTTTATTTGACAATGTACAACATCTTCATATTGGCATTGTTTTTACTGGTCGCATTTATGCAGTTGTTGGCTGGTGTTCATGGTGACTTAGGTATTAAGAAAAAAGGTAATATAAAAAAATAGGACTTTGTCCGTTTCAGACATTTTGGTGTGAAATTTGCACATGGCGGAAACCAATTTTTGGCTCCCAGTTACAAAAAGTATTTTAAAAAATCAGAACGCCAAAAGAAAATAAATTAAAAACAAATCTGAGAATTTCCTTCGTAAAAAGGCAAGAGCCGATCTCCAGGTAAAAACATAACTAATGAAAAAATAAAAGGTGATTCGATAGAGGTGATCGAAATATATGCCTATGCAAAATTTCAGAAAAATCCCAACATAGAGTAAAAAAAGTTTTACATAACGAATTTCATCTCTTTTTAGCTTCAAAAAAAATAAAAAAATATCTCGTGTCAGGGCCGAACTTGAACCTTCCCTCTTATGTCTTTCACTTGTAACAGACCATTAGACAAAAGTTCTAATATTTTTTGTAGCTGGGAGCCAAAATTTTGCCGCCATGCTATCAAATATTATTTTTACTGTTTTTTGTTCTAGAACTATTTTTTTTGTCATAATTAGGGCCGGATTTATATGCAAAAAAGCCAAATATGCGCATAAAATATGCTTGAAGAATGCTAAAATATGCATAAAACCAAAATGACAAAATATACACCAAATTTTCAGCAAAATTTTGATCCAAATAAATTAAAAAATTCAATAATTTAAAATTGATTGAAGACGAAATGTGAGTCAAATGAAAATTCTTCGGGTTTCAGAAAAAATTTTGCTTCAAAAAGTCCCGGATTTGCCCGGTTGAAAATTGAGAGTCCGGTCCCGAGTTTTTCTGGCCCTGAAAGTCCTGATCCCAGTTTTTTATCAAAAGCTCTGGTCCCGTACTACACTACTTCTAACCAAACAGAGAAATTTCACACATAAAATAATTATAAGTAAAAATGATCAAAAATTTAAAATAACTTAAATTCCCATCTTTAAATTTAGAATATAAGAAAAAGTGCGGTAAAAAATGCGAAACGCTAAAACCAGAAGATGACTGTACAAGCAAACATATGAATATATATGACAGAAGTCATCCATTTCGGTGTTTTTGTGTAAAGAAGGAAAATTGCTTCTCCACTCCGAAATGTGTTTACCGTGCACCAACTGACGACGATGGGATCACCTTCATATTCATCTGAACGCTGCAAACTGTTATAGAAACAGCAGAACAAAATTCTTTATGCATTTTGATTTGTTCTATTCACTACTAACTACAAGGGATGTGCGAGACTCTCGGGTTCTCGGTTCCCGACTCGGGAAATTTCCCGGGTTTTTCGTGTCTCGGTCTCGGTCTCGCAACGGAAATGAAAAATAAAATAAAATGACAAGAAAAATAAATATTTTTTTTAAAGAAAAAACACATTTTGTTTATAAAATAAAATAAAAATATTTCGTAACAAATAGTGCTAGGGCGTTTGTTAAATTATTCCGCCATTTTTACAGATTTTTCGAACATTATTCGTCCTAACTTTGCCTAAAAGCAACCAAAATAAATAATCTGCATATCGTCTGATTGCTTTTGATCAGCTCTATTAGCCAGCCTAACTTCAGAAAATTGCATTTGTTTTTTTTTAAATATGACCAAAAATAATTTTATTTTCACAGTCCCAATTTTCATAAAGCTTATATCAAATTATTTGAAATTTGGAAGCCTAATAGAGCCATCCAATAGCTATCGGACCATACCAAGTTTATTTAATTTGTTTGCTTTTGTGAAAAATTATGACGAATTATGTTCGGAAAATCTGCAAAATATGGCCGAATTTACGAACGACCTATCACCGTAAGTAGTATAAGGGCCATTAAATGGCCCCAAATTTTGGAGCCATTTTCAAATTTTTCCCTCCCTCCCTTCCCTCGCGCTTGTATTCTTGCGGGCGCGCGTGCGTGTGTGTGAGTGTGTGAGAGGGAGTGAGTGTGTGAGTGAGAGTCAGAGTGAGAGTGAGTGTGAGAGCGAGTGAAAGAGTGAGAATGAGAGTGAGAATGAGAGTGAGAGTGAGGGAGAGTGAGAGTGAATGCGTGTGTGTGTGTGTGTGTGGTGAGAGAGAGAGAGAGAGAGTGTGGCGTGTGTAATTTTTTCTCAAATTTTTGACCTTTTTTGACATTTATTACCGGTGACCTAAAATACATGGGGGGATGTATTTTGAATAGGGTAAAGAATGACTAAAAAAGTTAACGATTTATCCTTTTTTCCTTTCCCTCCAATTTCTTCGCTTCCTTTCCTCCCTTACTTTCCTCCCTTCCTTCCAATACTCTCGCGTTCTTCTCCACGCGCAGCACTTCCATCCCTTCCCTTCTTATTTCCTTTCTCTCACACTTCCTTCATCTCGCACACCTTTTGCAAATTCAAACGGAAATTTTCCCGCCGTTTCAGAAATTTTTTATTGCTGGCACCTGTCAACCATTTCAAAAGTTTAATCGGCGAATGGCGTCAATCTTTTTTATGACAGTTTTTTGCCATTCAAAAACTATTTTGCGAAGGCGGCGAATGGTTTTTATGAAAAGACGCCAATTTTTTTGTGCAAAATTGCGCAGCATTACGCAATAATGCTCAACACTCGTCAAGGACGCGACGTTTTTTATGCACGTGACAGTCGGTCATAAAAGACGACCCATTCGCGGGGAAGGGGGTTCATTTTCACCGCAGAAAGACCGAAGGGAGGGGGCGCAAGGTGCCCCTCCGGGCACTGCCTGATATGCAAATTTCCTATCAATCATTTTTCCGACCAAAATGCCACGGCAGAAGGAGGAGCCAACGGGAGGACGCTATGACAAAGTCCGCTTTCATCATTTCTCCTATTTTTGCGTTTTAATTTTCCTTTTAGAAATGTCCTTCATCCCTCCCGGCACATTTGCATTTTTGTCTCGAGAATATGGGGCTTTTTCGGATCCCGGTGCAGTGTACAACCCCAATAACCCCTACGACCCGGATTCTCTGGTCGAACTCGCGTAATTTTTCACTACCAATTACTTTTTCAATCCTTTTTTCTTGTTTCATGTAATGTTTCTCAAATTTTAGCAAGTGGAGAAAAGAATTTCTGGAGGCAAAATATGGACCCAAACAACCAACACCGCCATCATCACCACCATCATCGCCGCCATCATCACCACCGCCATTTCATGAGAACAACTCCATCCCAGTCATCATTGGTAGATTTATTTCGCATCCTTTTTCCGCAATAATAGTAAATTTTAAAGGAAACCGACCAGACGAAAATTGTTGGGTTTTGAAAATTTTCGTTTCTGATTTTTTCTTTTCAGGGCGACACCTTCACAACGACGAAAATGACGAGGGTTACGAATCCGATGAGAACGACGAGCCGCTGATCCCTCCGCCGCCTGTTCCGCCGAATCTTCCAATTCTCAGGGTACCACATGAAAATCCTGGGGGTTAAAAGTTATTCTTTTTTTCATCCAGGAAATTCTCGCGCAACTTCCGCAACCTCTTGCCCAGTTTCAACCGCATCAGCGAATTGACCCCAATCATCAGGCAAGAATTCGTCCACAGCCCGCGCGCGTACAACACCCAATTCCATTGCGCGCCGTGCCACAGATTGGCGAGGTATGGTTTAGCACAAGTTTAATGCGACTTTTTCCACGAATCCACTTTTTCATGATTTCCAGCACATGCTACTGCCGCCAGCTGCCCATGGTCCAGTTCGTGTCGTCCAAATGCCGCCGGGTGTCCATGGCCCTGTTCGTGTCGTTCAAATGCCGCAGCGGGTCCAAGACCATGCTCCTTTTGTCCAAATGCCGCGTGTGGTTCACGATCATCTTCGCATGATGCAATTGCCCCATGTTGCCAACTGAACCATTGGGCCGCCCCGATCTTCCGGTACCAGCACAAATGGTCGCCCAGCAATTCTTTCCGCCACCAAATCCCGTAATTTTTAGAAAAAAAATTTGAATATGAGTTTTGGCTTTAAGGCTGGCCATAGGATTGGGCCTTTTCGGGTTGTTCAGCCAGCCCAACACGCTTTCGCTGAAGAGCAATTTGGTCGCGCCCCACCTCAAGCGGCTGCCCAACAATTTCCTCCGCAACATTATCCGGTATTTTTCCTAAATAATTTCAAAACTATTAATACTTTTGTTTTATCTTTCAGGCTGGCAATGTGAACCGAGCTTTTCGTGCTGTTGAACATGTCCCGCCAGTTTTCGCAAACGCACCACCTCTTCAACCAGCTCATGCCCCGCCGATGCCACGCAACCGCCCGATGGTGCTCGAAGTGTTAAGAAGACTGAGGCAATGGCGAGGACCGCCAAGAGATCCAAGACGTCCTCCTCAATGAATGAAAAACAATTTGTTAATGATGAAATTTATTGATTTTAATATTGGTTCGATGCCATTACTTGGACAAAAACAATTTGAAAATCCTAAATTATTTTAGAATGAATCTTACTTTAGACCGGGACCATGAGGAAATGAAAAGAAATGAAGAAACACTCGGATTTATCCTGTTCATTCTATTTTTACTGTTTCACTCTTTTTGTTTTCTAGCATTGATATTGCGGGTTTGTTGCAGAGGAGATTAAATGAATTGGGTTTTTTGAAATCATTTAACAACGGGTTACATTCTTCCCCTTTTTTGATACCTGAATACTTGTTTTTTCAAATATACCCCCAAGATGCCACTATCACTTCCCCGAGAGTTGTTGTGCAGAAATAATCAACATTATGCCACCTCCAAAAACGCGTCCAATTCTGTACACAAACTCAATTTTGTCCGCTTTTGTTCAACGTCGGATTCATTATATGGTCAAAAGATTGTTTCGACTGGAATGGTACCAAGACCCAGTGGTCCGTAGAAGTGTGATGAATTTGTTTTTTGATGTTTTTGTCCCAATCAATGTTGCGAAAATAATATGGAAATAATAATTTCATTCTTTTCATTTTGTTATTTACCGATCAATATCTCTAAATTTAATCGACCTTTTTTAATCTCCTCCAAAGAAATTTCACTCATCCCACGATTTAAATGGCGCCCTTCTGTCCTCTTGTCCAAATCAAGGAAACGGGTCGGCTTGCTGTTCCAAAAGGGAAACTTAGTGAGGCAAAAAAGACTGAACGGATTTTCTATTTCCAAATTTAGGTATTTTTTACGCCCTTGAATTCGCTCGTAATTACCAACTGATCGAGCGTGAAGTTTCTAGAAAAACTTTTCGCTATTTGATGGAAACGGAAAGAAAGCAACGCGAATTAGTTTTTGATCTGATGGGCAAAGCGGGGATAGACGGGAACAAAAAGACGTTCGGACTCCAATACCTTGAGATTGTCCAAAAATTTTGGGACAGAGAACATCCCGACATGTTTCGAGTTGTGGCCTTTGACATGGTAAATGAAAATTTAAAAATGCTGCAAATATTTTTATTCAGAGAACGGGACTTAAACCAATTTTCAAAGGGGAGGGGGTCAGGAAGAACGAAGTGTGCGTGATAAGGGATGGTGATCATTGGGACGGAATTAAAGCCATACCTGGTTTTTCTCGGTTCGGAATTATTGTTTGAGCTGTGAAACTACTTACAACCGACCTGAATATCACAAAATGGAATGCAAGGAGAGATGCAAGAAGTGCTGTCGGATGGGGTTTGGGTTCCCCTGTGAAGATGAGTGTGGGGAGATTTACTGTGCGGATTGCAACCGAAGCTTCTACAACACCAATTGCTTCGAGACGCATAAGAAGACGGCATGCAAAGAATACAAAAAATGTGTAAAATGCGGGGAGGCATACCAAACGCGTTCGAAGCATACTTGCGGGGAAAAGTTCTGCAGGCTTTGCAAAGTTTACCACCCGGGTCGGCAGTGCTTCATCAAAAAGATCAAAATCCGACCGCAGAAGGTCTACCGAATTGTGGCCTTACGACCTAGAGACGACAGGTGGAGGAGGGAGAGCATGTGCCAAATCTTGTCAGCGCGTCCTATGACTTGCAGCGAATGCTGTGTAGGAGAGGAAAGAGAATGCGAAATATGTGAAGGACAGAAGATGTTCACTTGGTCGATGGCTGATGGTTTTAATCCTATGAGCGAATTCGTTGATTGGATTATGGGCTTCCAACGAGGAGAGACGGTGGCTTTTGCACATTATGCTGGAAGGTTCGACTCCCATTTTGTGCTAAAGGAGCTTACGGAAAGAGGGGTGGCCACTGAAATGATGATGGCAGATTTGAAAATCTATCAGATGAAGGCGGGCAGGGTCTATTTTCGTGACTTTTGGATGCTTAGTCAGAACAAATTAGCAGATCTACCAAAGACATTGGGCCTGAACATCCCGCCCAAATTGTATTTCCCACATAAATACAATAAAAATGTTAACTTTGGGAAAAAAATACCACATCTGCCGAATTTGGAAGACTATTGCCCAGAAGACATGAAAGAGGAGGAAAGTCAAAAACTCGAGAGGTGGTATGATGAGAATTATGAGACAGAATTCGAATTAGGTAAGAAAGTTCATCTTGGTTATTTTTATTTTTGAATTTAAAGGGGAACAGCTCAAGGTTTATTGTGAAAATGACGTGGAAATTCTCATGGCGGCGGTTCTGAAGTTTCGACAATTATTTCTAGACATTACTGGGGATATGGACGTGATGAAGGATAGTGTAACAATAGCGGGAGTAGTGATGAAGATCTTTCGGTCAAAGTTTTTGAAGGACAATCACATCCCAATTATTCCGGAGGGAGGGTATGAGAGAGCGGAGAACCAAAGCAAAATAGCGGTGAAGTATTTCGAGTGGTTGGGTCAAAGAAAAGGGGTGAAGGTCAGACACGCGGGCAACGGAGGGGAGATTGAATTTGGAGGCTTTAAAGTCGACTGTGTCATCGGAGCAGAGAAAAAACTGCTAGAGTTCCAGGTAAAATTAAAAGAATTTCTCTAATAAGTTGATGATTAAGGGGTGTGCTTTTCATGGGTGCCCAAGGTGTTTTTTGCCTTGGACGATGGGGCCGAACGGTTTATGCATGGGAGAGAATTTAAGAAGGACACAAATTAGAATGGACATTTTGAGGGAAGCATGCCAAAATTTCACTATTGGAGAAGTTTGGGTAAGGAATGAATATTTTTTTTCGTCTATCCAAATTTTATAGGAATGCGATGTAAGAGAGGAGTTGAAGCATAACAGGGAGATGAAGAAGTTCTTTGAGAGTGTGCCGGATAAGGGTCCTATAAACCCTAGGGAGGCGTACGCGGGGGGAAGGACAATGCCATTTTGTCTTTTTGCGAAGGCGACGGAAAGGGATGAAATTTCAATGTTTGATATCATCAGCCTTTACCCCTTCGTGAATTATAGTAACAAAAAAATTATGAATAGAAAAAATACATTTTTTCAGATACCCCATATCCCGTCGGAGTCCCAAAGATTATTGTGAGCAGGAATTTTAATGTGTGTTGGACAATGCCCGATGATCTCCCCTATGATGGTTTGCTGAAAGTGAAGGTCATTCCCCCAAAGAATTTGCTCCATCCTCTTCTTGCTCTGCATATTGATGGAATGCTACTTTTCCCAAACTGTGGCATTTGTGCTAGAAGGGCCAAGAACGAATTTGTGATGGCGAAGGATGTGAAGAAATGCACCCACAGACCAGAACAGAGGGCATTGACGGGAACTTTCACTTCGATCGAATTGAGAAAGGCGCTGGAGCTGGGATATAGGATCACGGGGTTCTATAGGGCATATCATTACGAGCAGTTTGACACCCAACTGTTCAAGGGATATGTGAGGATGTTTTTGAAAGTAAAAGTTGAGGCGTCGGGGTGGCCTGTGGAGGTAAAGACCGAGGAGGAAAAGAAAGAGTTCATCGCAATGTACCGGGCAAAGTATGACATCTGTTTGGATTATGAGAAGATTGCGTTTAACCCAGGGTTGCGAATGATCGCAAAATTGGTAAATACACAAAAAAATATTTAATCAACTTGGAAAAATTTTAAGGGGTTGAACAGTTTATGGGGCAAGTTTTCTATGCGAAACACTCTTTCGACGACGGAAATTGTGAATAGCATGGAAAGATGGATGGAACTCGGGAGAGATGAGACAATTGAGATTAGGAGGCCCATAAAAATAAACGAAGAGATGTCGCGGGTTGTCTATCAAAAGAAGACAGAATTTATCAAAGAGCATAAAGTGTCGAATATAGTTTTATCGCTGTGGACCACAAGTGCGGCGAGAATTAAATTGTATGAATACATGGAGAGGGTCTACAAGCAGGAGGGGTGCAAATTGCTATATTGCGACACAGGTATTGGAAAAACGTACTTATTTTTTAATTAATAAATTTAGACTCTTTGATATTTTCGCACCCGCGTGGTGACTGCCCATTGGAGGAGGGGAAATTTTTGGGGTAAAAATAAAATTATGATGAAAATTATTTTTCATATTTAAGGGAGATGACCCGAGAATACTCTAATAGCGAATTATTAGAGTATGTTTCTGGGGGGCCGAAGCAGTACGCCTTGAAGTTGAGGAGAAAGAATGATGGGGAAATTTGGCATAAAACCAAAATAAGAGGGATGACGTTGGATAGACGTAACGTATTTAAGTATGAGTTATTCAAAGAAATGGTACTGGAATACAGGGAAGGGATGAAAAAGAAGTTCCAATACCCGGGAAAGATTGGGCCGACGAAAGACTTTCGTGTGTTATCAAAGGATGTGACGAAAGAATACGAGCCGGTGCAGAAAAAGGGGATAATTGATGATAACTTTAATGTTTTACCTTTTGGTTTCTATTAAATAAATTTATTTTATATACTATATATAACGAACCGTTATTAAGCGCTATATCTAAACCTCTTAAATCTTTTTGCACAAATTTTAAGGATGTCGAAAAAAAGTTTTCTGGAGGTATCAAGGGATGTTCGCCGCGCTCGGAACACCCGGCATTATTTTAAAAGAAGTCCGGACACGGATAAGTATTATGAGGAGGTCGAGAGCCATGTGAAGGAAAATAAAAAATTTGGAATTAAAGAACACATAACCAGCTTTTATTTTAAAAACCCGGAAAATGAAGATCCCGAGAAGAATTTTAAAAAAATCTTGAAAAAATTAATGACCGAGGCAATGAATAAAGAAGTCGAAGACGGATGGAAGATAGAGAAGATCTCCGTGGACCTGTACTGCAGCGTATTCACGGACCCTGTGATTGTTCCTGCTCGACCGTGGCAGCAGACAAATCCGGATAATGTTTTCAACGAATTTATGCATAGACAGCAATCATTTGGGGAGGTAAAGCTGCTGGACCAGAAGATTTCGATAATTATTGCCACATATGCTTTTCCCTCTCAAAAATAAATTTTTTTCTTGGTCCGGGCTTTTTTTCTTTGACGTTAATCCGTGTTTATCTTTTTATCTTTTTATTAGCTAAATTAATATTAAGAAATGTATTCGATCGGAAAATATTTTGAGACCCATTTTGAAAAGGAGGACTTTTTTTGGAACAGGAACAGATCCGAGGTGGAAGCGCTGTTGACGGACTCGAAATGCTACAAAGTCGCCGTACATAGAGATTACGAAAATCCCTTTTCCCAATACATTGAACTCCTCAGGCTTGAAACTCCCCTTTTCTGTTTTTCCATGCTGGAAAGAAATATGCGAGTTTTTTTTGACCCGGGAAGGGGTACTCCTATCGGCCGATACACAATGGTTTTAAACGGGGTGGTCCGGTTGGCTTATGTCGGATGGGTACAACCGATGATTATTGTCTTCTTTTTCTGGGAAGGAAAAAGTGAAACAAACCCGAGAAGACATTTTACGAGCCGTCTTTTTGAGGCGCGGATGCCGCTTATTAAAGTTATGGCAAAGGCATGGGGCCAAGAACTCCTACATTGCCCCGTCTTTATACTGCTCCACATGTTTTTGAATAAAGTTGATAGGTGAGAAATTCTTTAGACGGTTAAGAATTTTATTTTTCAGAGACATTACCAATTCTTGGTCGCTTCTATATCGTAACCCTCCCAGCCTGTTGGACATTGCTCGCCGTATTGTCGCGGAAAAGAAAATGGATGAATTTACAAAATTACCGTCTTTTTTCCGGATGACTTTTTACAATAAATATTAGATCCTTTTCATTTTGCAAATTCATGGTTTAACCGCCTTTATTGAAATTCGTTAAAACAGTTCTTATTATGTTTAGAATTTTAAAAATGTGCACTATCGGCATGATTAAGAATTTCCAGCTTTTCAACGGTGGAGAGGTTTTTATAGTGCGAGCAAAGATTGAAAAAGTTGTTGGGGCAGAGTATAGGGTAGGGAGGATTTTAAGTTTGTCATTTATTTTCTTTTTAGGCTTGTGTTGTTTGCCGAAAGGGGAAGTGCTCATGTGGGATGGAGAGGGTACCGTCTAGTTATTTAAAACTGACGGTATCGGATGATACGGGCGTGTTGGAAGGGGTGGCATTCTTTGGCATCCGAGGGAAAGAGGGTGGAATGGTAATTTTGAAAAAAAATACAATTCTCATTTTTAATTTAGGAGGAAGTCAAGGGCTTGGCGGGGACGGTGTGTACTTTGAAAATTGGGGCTAGAGTGAAAGAATATGGCGGAAAAAAGGGGGTCTACTACTCGTTGATAGATATTGTTTCCTTTTAATTCTATAAATACGAGTTGTTGTTTTATAAAATAAAAATGTATTTTTTAACTGTGTTCTTATTTTTGGTTTTTGTCTCTGAGGGTCAAAGCTGTTGTTGTCTTTCAACAGAAGAAAAACGGCAGTTAGATCTTACTAGAAGATCGGTTGAAGAGGTCATTATGGAAATTATTAGGATATCTAATGAAGCCAGAGAGTTTTCTTTTTCAGCCCATAAAACAATGGTCGAAGCACAAAATATTAAAGATAGAAATCCCGAGAACTCTGGCTTAAAATTTTGGCATAATAAACTATTAAATGGTGTGAGAAAAATTCACTCTCTATTTGAAAAAATAAAAAATGAAGAAAATAATTTAAAAAAAATAAAAAAAGGCATGGATAAATGCCTTGACAGAAAAGATCCAATAATGTGTCAGGAATTAGCTGACGACGCCAAAAAATCAATTGAAATAGCCAAAAATTATAGGCAGGAAATAGGACAAATTTACCGAAATGCTTATTCCCAACCGGATTTAAGCATTGGGGATTTGGCCGATAAATTAAAAGAGACGATGCGCGGAAACCAAAAAATATTTGAAAGGGAAAGACCAAATACTGAATTCAGGGATGAATTTATTGCCTATAAAATATAAAAGAAAAAATAAAAATAAAAATTTAAAAAATGACTTACTCAAAGACTGGAAAAGGCAACAACAATGTTGCTAGAATCTTCTCAAAGGGAAACTGAACGGATGTGGAAAGAAATTGTTAGCTTAACAGAAGAAGTTGACGATTATACAAAGTCGGCGCGCAGTGCCCTAACTCGAGCAATAAAAAACCGAGAAAAATCCCCCTATGCAAACGGTGTACAAGAATGGTTTCTTAAAATATCTGACTCCATTTGGCGTCTTTACAAAATTTTAGACCAAATTAATTTCGAGTCAGAGAAAGCCGAATCGGTATGGCATGAAAATAAAAGATGCAAAGATGTTGATCAAGCAAAGACCCTTGAGGACAAAATGACCAAATCTTTTGAAGAAATAAGAAATTTACATTCCGAATCAAGAAGAACTCATTTTCAAACCTTAGAATATGAAAGTAAAGTGCAATCAGCAGTTTTAGGGCCGGTGGGTAGGGTATAAATAAAAAAATGTTATAGACATATTAAAAAATGGGGACCGAAATAGTTGAAAAAACTTGCCAAATTAATTCACTATTTGGGTATAAAAAACATAAAATACGTTTTTATTTTAAAAATCCTATGATTATAAATGCTGAAGAACAATTGAAAGAAATTCTTTCAGCAATAATTGAGGAACTATATAAAAAAGAACAAGAAAATTTTAAAAGTATTTTAAAAATTTCTTTTGGCTTTGAGTCTTTTTGCCTTCCCTCGAATTCCCCAAGTGAAAACACAGCAGAATCTCTAGTTCAAAAAGTTTTGGCCAAAGAAGAACTATATTCACTATTTTATTCTTTGGACGATGTCATAACTTTGGAAATCACAATAATTTCTATTCCAAAATGTCAACAATAAACCAAGAAATTAATTTTATAAAAAAAGAAGTCGAAAAAACATGGAAAATTGTTAGAAAGAATCTTAGACACTCAGACATTTTAGTAATTTTTTCAAATAGCCTTTTAAAATTGGTAAAAAGATACTATTTTGTAGCATTTAGCGCCCCAAACATTGGAAATTTATATTTTTCTTTTTTAGAATTGGTTGTAAAAATACAAAAAATGTCAGATAAAATTAGGACAGTTTACAAAAACATGGCTATAGCTATGCAAAAACTAGAAAGATGCCTTTTAAAAACACATCTTGACAGGTGTCAAGATGCTGAGAAAATAACGCAAGCAAGTGCTATACGAATTACCGGATACCATAACCAAATTCAAAACTACCGTTTCGATGTAAAGATGCTATACAACAAAATTAGATTTACAGCTATTAAACATTTGCTTCAAGTGGAAAAGGAGCTTTTTTATACCCCTTTCAGAATAAATCCCCCTAAAATTAGAGAAAAAATAGAAACCCACTTCAGGCGGTTTACATAAAAATAAATCTTTAATTTATTTAAAATTATTTTTCACTTTTTTATAGTTCGATGTTCCCATTTTATTACGCAAAGCAAATTGAGAGACTTTTTTTGTCATTCGCGCAAAAAAAATCGCAACATTTGTACCAATATTATTTTTTTTGAAAAAAGGCAACATTTGTTCATTTGCTTTTGAAGGACATTCTCCCGTGCAAACGCCGTAACGGTTGTAAAAAATAATTTTTTACAAATTTTGAAGAGATTTCATGCCCTGAGGGTTTATTTTTTGAGATTGTTATTGGTTTTGTAACAATGGACAAGTTTTTTGAACTCTGTCGTCATCGCGCGTTTGTTTCTTTTGGGGGTATTTAAGTGGGCCAAAATTTATGAATTCTACACTCCTACTGCGAAGAAGAACCCGCCGGAACGAACATGTACCCGCCAACTGTGCGTCACTTTGGCCATCCAAATGGTATTTTTGAAAATAGGGTATTTTAAATTTGTTTTTAGATATTAAAAGCTACATTTTTGGAGCCTTAACACCGTCTGCCCCGTTTCCCGACCTACTCTATTTTGAAGGCCATGTTCAAGGCTATGGGTAAAAGGGTTTTCTTGTTCATTCAGATCTTTCAAATTTAAGGACCTTTGGTATTGGGTTCTCAGATTCCACTCAGTGTTGGAGCGAATTTGTGGGGTGGACGCCGGGAACCGTCGCCTACGAGAGTGGGGGCGAGCTTTTGGGCTTCGAAGCAACCGGGGGCCCGCCGGTCTTGTCCGTCTGGAGATTTTCGGATGGTGACTGTGTGGGAAGCGGGGTTGATACGCGCAACGGAGAACCCATTTTCACATTGAACGGGCGGAGGCTAAGTGCGTTTTGCAATTTTTACAAAACAATTTTTTGTTTTTTTAAGACACAACGGGCCTCCGCATCCCTGAAGAGCCGCTCTATCCTTGCGTTTCATTACTGGGGGCTGGAACTTCCATGCGTCTGGTATTTGGACCACCATATATGTTTAATCTCAGATTAGTTTAAAGAATTTTTTTGTTATTTTTTGTTGAATTGTTGAATAATGAATAAAAAATAATTTGAATGTGTTGTATTTCAATTTAATAACTTCGTAAAAACAAAAAAATTTTTGGTTGAAAAACGATTTCATTTTGGCGTTTCAGTGATCTGTCCTTTCTTTTTCTTTTTTCTCATCATTCTTCGCAAATAGGTGTGCCGCGATCCCTAAGAAAAAAATATTTAAAATTGTATTTTTTCCCGTCTGAGCGTATTATAAAATCCCGGGCTCGGCCTTCGGCCAGACCGACGCCAAAACCCCGGGTTCGGCCTTCAGCCAGACCGATGCCAAAACCCCGGGTTCGGCCTTCGGTCTGACCGACGCCAAAACCCCGGGTTCGGCCTTCGGTCTGACCGACGCCAAAACCCCGGGTTCGGCCTTCAGCCAGACCGATGCCAAAACCCCGGGTTCGGCCTTCGGTCTGACCGACGCCAAAACCCCGGGTTCGGCCTTCAGCCAGACCGACGCCAAAACCCCGGGTTCGGCCTTCGGCCAGACCGACGCCAAAACCCCGGGTTCGGCCTTCGGTATGACCGACGCCAAAACCCCGGGTTCGGCCTTCGGCCTGAACAACGTCTCTGTGTTGAAATTGTGCCCCATGGAAGCCTCGACCCTTTTTTCTACCTTTTTCTCGCCATTGGTCGTCTTCCCTTCCACATTCTTGCGACCTCTTTCCTCAAAACCTCCTCCTCCAATATCCGGAAGATCCTCTTCTTCCATCGCTTCCTGTCTTTCCTCTCTCCCTCCTATCCCTTCTCCGCCCGGTGGGGCTCCTCCTCTTCCCTCTCCTTCCTCGTTAGCTTGTCCTCCTCCAATCGCGCCACCTGCCCCACCTCCTTCTCCAGCTCCGCCCCCTTCTCCTCTTCCCGATCCCCCAGACGTTCCTCCTCCCCCTCCCTCTGCGCTTCCCCCTCCGTTCCCTCCTCCTTTTCCATCTCTTCTTTCGCTACCCCTAACGGCTTCATCCTGCTCAGGTTCTTCTTCCTCTCCGTCCTCATCCGTAGGGACGTCTGCGATCCGTAAAACACCTACCCCTGCTTCTTGTTCTACGCTCTGAGCCGGCTCCACTGGCGCTTCCTCTCTCTCTGCCTCTACTTCTCTCTCCACCATATCCCCTTCCACCCTCTCTTCCTCCTGGACGCCCTCCTGCCTTCCCCTATTTTCTCTTCTTCCTCCTTCGATGTTCTCCTTTCTCCTCACCCCTCCCTCACCTCCTTCCGGGCCGTCTTCTCCCTCGCTATTGTCCTCGCTTTCACGCCTTCCGCCTCGTTTTCGTCCTCCCCCGCCTCCTCCACCTCCTCCCGGCCCGCTTCCTCCTCCTCCCCCGCTCCCTCCCGGCCCGCTTCCACCCTCTCTTCTTCTGTTTCCTCTGGCTTCATTCCCATTTTCTTTCTCCTTTTCACGCCAAGCGGCGTCCAGGGAATATGATGAATTTTTATGCTATGCCGGGAAATAGGTAAATGAAACCCGCTACTATACTCGTAAAATAGATACCAAAAAACAGAGGTCAAGAAGAAGCCAACCAGAAAGGCGGTCCTGGTGCTTCTTTAGCTTAGGAGTCCAAGGCGTCCTCCCAACACCTTCAAAACGGGCAATGAAGAACCGAAACGTCACATGACATCTTTTGCAGGTGGTTGAGTAGTTTGTGGGCTCCATTTCTATGAAGTCGTCCAGCCCATCGTTAAACCATGCCGCATAAGCCTCCGGGTCGGTGCGCTTCAACCTCACCTGTGAGGGGTGTTTGTGCTCCCCCTCACAGGTTTCCTGAGGTTGGAGGCGGTTCGGCCCGGAGTCCTTCTTTTTCCAAGATTGAACCACCTAGACAGAAAAACTCCTAAAATAATAAACCGAATCTTCCCCCTAATACCGTTTGTTTTGTCCTAGCACCTGCACGTAGACGGGAGGCCATAAGAATTATGGACCGTTTTTCAATGTTGTGATCCGCCAAAGTAAAACCGTCCTCGAGTTGCTTCCCTAAAAATGGGAATGATTAGGATTTATTGGCTGTGATGTGCTCAAAATCCACTCGCCGGCAAAGATCAAACGCTGCTGGTCCGGCGGGATGCCCTCCTTGTCCTGGATCTTGGCCTTGACGTTCTCGATGGTGTCGCTGGCCTCGACTTTGAGAGTGATTGTCTTTCCGGAGAGGGTCGTGACGAGAATTTGAAAATGAACTAAAAGTTTAATGGTTTCATAAAATCAAAAATGCTAATTCTGTTTAATGAAATACCATACAAAACTTAAATATTTAAGAGAGCATTTCCTTTTGCCGTTCCCGTCATTACCTTTCTTGGCAATGTTTAACTTCAGTTGTTTGTTTTTTGCAAGCTTCTCCCTTTCATTAACTGGTACTTTGAAAAAATATCGATGCCAAAGGGTTTGCTTGACGACGAGATATGCCCCCTAAGTAGGAAATTAATGTAAACACATATTTGATTATTTAAGAGAAAAACTTTACAAATTTCGCATAAATTTCACGGAGGTAACCACTTAAAAGCAAATTGATTTCGCCATTGTATTCCAAAATTTTGAAATCATTCCGCCAACGGTCAAAAAAATCCGCATCGCTTTGGGATTTTGGGTGAAAAGTGCGGCGATCATTTTGCAGTTGGAGAAGAATGCACTGGAAAGGAGGCCGGTAAAATTAAATGAACAAATAAAGATTTAAACATGAAGGAATTGGATTTTTATTCATAGGGAAATTTGAAAATTCAAGCTATGTTTTTATACATCCCCCTAAGATAGTTTTTATAACTCCCCCCAAGATGTTTTTATATCCCCCTCCCTTCCTTGTCCCCTTTCTCCTCTCAATGTTTCTCTCCCGCACACCCGTCCATTTTCACTTGGTCTAGAAGTATCTTTCGCCCTCCGCCCTGTTCTCCTCCAATTCGTATTTGTTCTGTACAGTTCGCTTCGTTTTCGGTGGTATCCTCAATGGTAAATTTATGCTCAATTTCCACCACTTCGGAAGCCATTTGCTTCATCCAATTTAAGCTGAAAAAGCCCTTTTGTTGTTGCGCCCCCTCCGTTGGCTGTCCTTTATTTTCTTCGGCAGTTGCAACAAACGCTATTTTGTTCAAATGTTCCTAAAAGTGAATTCAATTCACATACATCCTTCTTTCAAGGACTGCTTTTGGTAATAACCTGTTCATTGTTTCCGCTTTGTTGTTGTCAGGAATTGGCGCAATAATTTGTCCGAATATTTGTGCCTTTTTAGCTGCATTATTCATCAAAGAATTAGTTTCGTTTTGTAAAGTGTCCGAGAATTCGTCAATGTCCCTCTTGATCAATTCAAATGTTGACTTTGTCTAAAACAATTCTTCAAAAACCAAACTAATGCAATATAAAGATTTTTTTCTTTGACCGAAATGGTCCACAACACTGTCCCACCAACATCTGTGACCAATGACTAGGGTTGGGGATTTTGGTCGCTAAAAATCCTAAACAAGTCATAAAATTTCAAATATTTTAAAAGTCAAAAAAGTCATTATAAAAATCATTGTAGACGCTTAAAACAAGGTAAAATATATTTTTTGTCTATTTTATGTTATCCCAAGTCTGTAGTAAAAAATCTTTTCAGTTCTTACCTCTGCTGAGGGTGGTAGTTGTGATGTTATAGATGGTTTTTCCTGGTTATCCTTCTCTTTGGAAACGGAACATCCGACCTATTTTCTTCCATTCTTTTTTTGCGATTTACGTTAAAATTTTATATGCTAAATAAATATTTATAATTAATCTAAAACGAAAATAATAACTAGAAAGTTCTATGGCGAAGGGGAAGGGAATAGGGGAAAATGGGACGATGGCAGACGATAAAACTTAGAATCTGCCCTAATCGCTCTGAGTGATGTCAGCAAATGGTTGACGCCGAAGCGAATCGATTGTTGCGCTGCGTTGTGTTGCAGTGGTTTAATGCAAAGAATGGGTGGGGGGGGGGGGGGGGTTGTTGAGCAAACAGGAAAAGGGGAAGGGTGGGCGGAAGAAATCATGGAAGAAGGAGGACGAGATGATTGGGAGGGGGAGCGAGGAAAATACTGTTTTTTGTTCTAGAACTATTTTTTTGTCATAATTAGGGCCGGATTTATATGCAAAAAAGCCAAATATGCGCATAAAATATGCTTGAAGAATGCTAAAATATGCATAAAACCAAAATGACAAAATATACACCAAATTTTCAGCAAAATTTTGATCCAAATAAATTAAAAAATTCAATAATTTAAAATTGATTGAAGACGAAATGTGAGTCAAATGAAAATTCTTCGGGTTTCAGAAAAAATTTGCTTCAAAAAGTCCCGGATTTGCCCGGTTGAAAATTGAGAGTCCGGTCCCGAGTTTTTCTGGCCCTGAAGTCCTGATCCCAGTTTTTTATCAAAAGCTCTGGTCCCGTACTACACTACTTCTAACCAAACAGAGAAATTTCACACATAAAATAATTATAAGTAAAAATGATCAAAAATTTAAAATAACTTAAATTCCCATCTTTAAATTTAGAATATAAGAAAAAGTGCGGTAAAAAATGCGAAACGCTAAAACCAGAAGATGACTGTACAAGCAAACATATGAATATATATGACAGAAGTCATCCATTTCGGTGTTTTTGTGTAAAGAAGGAAAATTGCTTCTCCACTCCGAAATGTGTTTACCGTGCACCAACTGACGACGATGGGATCACCTTCATATTCATCTGAACGCTGCAAACTGTTATAGAAACAGCAGAACAAATTCTTATGCATTTTGATTTGTTCTATTCACTACTAACTACAAGGGATGTGCGAGACTCTCGGGTTCTCGGTTCCCGACTCGGGAAATTTCCCGGGTTTTTCGTGTCTCGGTCTCGGTCTCGCAACGGAAATGAAAAATAAATAAAATGACAAGAAAAATAATATTTTTTTTAAAGAAAAAACACATTTTGTTTATAAAATAAAATAAAAATATTTCGTAACAAATAGTGCTAGGGCGTTTGTTAAATTATTCCGCCATTTTTACAGATTTTTCGAACATTATTCGTCCTAACTTTGCCTAAAAGCAACCAAAAATAATATCTGCATATCGTCTGATTGCTTTTGATCAGCTCTATTAGCCAGCCTAACTTCAGAAAATTGCATTTGTTTTTTTTTAAATATGACCAAAAATAATTTTATTTTCACAGTCCCAATTTTCATAAAGCTTATATCAAATTATTTGAAATTTGGAAGCCTAATAGAGCCATCCAATAGCTATCGGACCATACCAAGTTTATTTAATTTGTTTGCTTTTGTGAAAAATTATGACGAATTATGTTCGGAAAATCTGCAAAATATGGCCGAATTTACGAACGACCTATCACCGTAGTAGTATAAGGGCCATTAAATGGCCCCAAATTTTGGAGCCATTTTCAAATTTTTCCCTCCCTCCCTTCCCTCGCGCTTGTATTCTTGCGGGCGCGCGTGCGTGTGTGTGAGTGTGTGAGAGGGAGTGAGTGTGTGAGTGAGAGTCAGAGTGAGAGGTGAGTGTGAGAGCGAGTGGAAAGAGTGAGAATGAGAGTGAGAATGAGAGTGAGAGTGAGGGAGAGTGAGAGTGAATGCGTGTGTGTGTGTGTGTGTGGTGAGAGAGAGAGAGAGAGAGTGTGGCGTGTGTAATTTTTTCTCAAATTTTTTGACCTTTTTTGACATTTATTACCGGTGACCTAAAATACATGGGGGATGTATTTGAATAGGGTAAAGAATGACTAAAAAGTTAACGATTTATCCTTTTTTCCTTTCCCTCCAATTTCTTCGCTTCCTTTCATCCCTTACTTTCCTCCCTTCCTTCCAATACTCTCGCGTTCTTCTCCACGCGCAGCACTTCCATCCCTTCCCTTCTTATTTCCTTTCTCTCACACTTCCTTCATCTCGCACACCTTTTGCAAATTCAAACGGAAATTTTCCCGCCGTTTCAGAAATTTTTTATTGCTGGCACCTGTCAACCATTTCAAAGTTTAATCGGCGAATGGCGTCAATCTTTTTTATGACAGTTTTTTTTGCCATTCAAAACTATTTGCGAAGGCGGCGAATGGTTTTTATGAAAAGACGCCAATTTTTTTTGTGCAAAATTGCGCAGCATTACGCAATAATGCTCAACACTCGTCAAGGACGCGACCGTTTTTTATGCACGTGACAGTCGGTCATAAAAGACGACCCATTCGCGGGGAAGGGGGTTCATTTTCACCGCAGAAAGGACCGAAGGGAGGGGGCGCAAGGTTGCCCCTCCGGGCACTGCCTGATATGCAAATTTCCTATCAATCATTTTTCCGACCACAAATGCCAAGGCAGAAGGAGGAGCCAATGGGGATGACGCAGCGACAAAGTCCGCTTTCATCATTTTTTCATTTTTGCGTCATCATTTTCCTTTTTAGAAATGGCCTTCATCCCTCCCGGCACATTTGCATCTTTGTCCCGAGAATATGGGGCTTTTTCGGATCCCGGTGCAGTGTACAACCCCAATAACCCCTACGACCCGAATTCTCTGGCCGAACTCGCGTAATTTTTCACTATCCAATTACTTTTTTAATCCTTTTTTTTTGTTTCATGTAATGTTTCTCAAATTTTAGCAAGTGGAGAAAAGAATTTCTGGAGGCAAAATATGGACCCAAACAACCAACACCGCCATCATCACCACCATCATCGCCGCCATCATCACCACCGCCATTTCATGAGAACAACTCCATCCCAGTCATCATTGGTAGATTTATTTCGCATCCTTTTTCCGCAATAATAGTAAATTTTAAAGGAAACCGACCAGACGAAAATTGTTGGGTTTTGAAAATTTTCGTTTCTGATTTTTTCTTTTCAGGGCGACACCTTCACAACGACGAAAATGACGAGGGTTACGAATCCGATGAGAACGACGAGCCGCTGATCCCTCCGCCGCCTGTTCCGCCGAATCTTCCAATTCTCAGGGTACCACATGAAAATCCTGGGGGTTAAAAGTTATTCTTTTTTTCATCCAGGAAATTCTCGCACAACTTCCACAACCTCTTGCCCAGTTTCAACCGCATCAGCGAATTGACCCCAATCATCAGGCAAGAATTCGTCCACAGCCCGCGCGCGTACAACACCCAATTCCATTGCGCGCCGTGCCACAGATTGGCGAGGTATGGTTTTAGCACAAGTTTAATGCGACTTTTTCCACGAATCCACTTTTTCATGATTTCCAGCACATGCTACTGCCGCCAGCTGCCCATGGTCCAGTTCGTGTCGTCCAAATGCCGCCGGGTGTCCATGGCCCTGTTCGTGTCGTTCAAATGCCGCAGCGGGTCCAAGACCATGCTCCTTTTGTCCAAATGCCGCGTGCGGTTCACGATCATCTTCGCATGATGCAATTGCCCCATGTTGCCAACGAACCATTGGGCCGCCCCGATCTTCCGGTACCAGCACAAATGGTCGCCCAGCAATTCTTTCCGCCACCAAATCCCGTAATTTTTAGAAAAAAAATTTGAATATGAGTTTTGGCTTTAAGGCTGGCCATAGGATTGGGCCTTTTCGGGTTGTTCAGCCAGCCCAACACGCTTTCGCTGAAGAGCAATTTGGTCGCGCCCCACCTCAAGCGGCTGCCCAACAATTTCCTCCGAAACATTATCCGGTATTTTTCCTAAATAATTTCAAAACTATTAATACTTTTGTTTTATCTTTCAGGCTGGCAATGTGAACCGAGCTTTTCGTGCTGTTGAACATGTCCCGCCAGTTTTCGCAAACGCACCACCTCTTCAACCAGCTCATGCCCCGCCGATGCCACGCAACCGCCCGATGGTGCTCGAAGTGTTAAGAAGACTGAGGCAATGGCGAGGACCGCCAAGAGATCCAAGACGTCCTCCTCAATGAATGAAAAACAATTTGTTAATGATGAAATTTATTGATTTTAATATTGGTTCGATGCCATTACTTGGACAAAAACAATTTGAAAATCCTAAATTATTTTAGAATGAATCTTACTTTAGACCGGGACCATGAGGAAATGAAAAGAAATGAAGAAACACTCGGATTTATCCTGTTAATTTTATTTTTACTATTTCACTCTTTTTGTTTTCTAACATTGATATTGCGGGTTTGTTGCAGAGGAGATTAAATGAATTGGTTTTTTGAAATCATTTAACAACGGGTTACATTCTTCCCCTTTTTGATACTGAATACTTGTTTTTTAAATATATCCCCAAGATGCCACTATCACTTCCCCGGGAATTGTTGTCAGAGATCATTAATACCATACCACCCCCAAAAACGCGTCCAATTCTGTACACCAACTCAATTTTGTCCGCTTTTGTTCAACGCCGGATCCATTATATGGTCAAAAGATTGTTTCGACTGGAATGGTACCAAAACTCAGTGGTCCGTAGAAGTGTGATGAATTTGTTTTTTGATGTTTTTGTCCCAATCAATGTTGCGAAAATAATATGGAAATAATAAATTCATTCTTTTCATTTTGTTATCTGCCTATCAATATCTCTAATTTTAAACGACCTTTTTTATATTTTCCCCAAAGAAATTACACACATCCCACGATTTGAATGGCGCCCTTCTGTCCTCTTGTCCAAATCAAGGAATCGGGTCGCCTTACTGCTCCAAAGGGGAAATTTAGTGAGGCAAAAAAACCAAATGGATTTCTTATTCACAATTTAGGTCTTTTTTACGCCCTTGAATTCTCTCGTAATTACCAACTGATCGAGCGTGGAGTTTCTAGAAAAACATTTCGCTATTTGATGGAAACGGAAAGAAAGCAACGCGACTTAGTTTTTGAATTGGTGGACAAAGCGGGGATAGATGGGAACAAAAAGACGTTCGGACTCCAACACTTAGAGATTGTCCAAAAATTTTGGGACAGGGAATACCCCGACATGTTTCGAGTTGTGGCCTTTGACATGGTAAATGAAAATTTAAAAAATGCTGCAAATATTTTTATTCAGAGAACGGGACTTAAACCAATTTTCAAAGGGGAGGGGGTCAGGAAGAACGAAGTGTGCGTGATAAGGGATGGTGATCATTGGGACGGAATTAAAGCCAATACCTGGTTTTTCTCGGTTCGGAATTATTGTTTGAGCTGTGAAACTACTTACAACCGACCTGAATATCACAAAATGGAATGCAAGGAGAGATGCAAGAAGTGCTGTCGGATGGGGTTTGGGTTCCCCTGTGAAGATGAGTGTGGGGAGATTTACTGTGCGGATTGCAACCGAAGCTTCTACAACACCAATTGCTTCGAGACGCATAAGAAGACGGCATGCAAAGAATACAAAAAATGTGTAAAATGCGGGGAGGCATACCAAACGCGTTCGAAGCAGACTTGCGGGGAAAAGTTCTGCAGGCTTTGCAAAGTTACCACCCGGGTCGGCAGTGCTTCATCAAAAAGATCAAAATCCGACCGCAGAAAGCCTACCGAATTGTGGCTTACGACCTAGAGACAACGGTGGAGGAGGGAGAGCATGTGCCAAATCTTGTCAGCGCTGCTATGACTTGCAGCGTGTGTGTAGGAGAGGAAAGAGAATGCGAAATATGTGAAGGACAGAAGATGTTCACTTGGTCGATGGCTGATGGTTTTAATCCTATGAGCGAATTCGTTGATTGGATTATGGGCTTCCAACGAGGAGAGACGGTGGCTTTTGCACATTATGCTGGAAGGTTCGACTCCCATTTTGTGCTAAAGGAGCTTACGGAAAGAGGGGAGGCCACCGAAATGATGATGGCAGATTTGAAAATCTATCAGATGAAGGCGGGCAGAGTCTATTTTCGTGACTTTTGGATGCTTAGTCAGAACAAATTAGCAGATCTACCAAAGACATTGGGCCTGAACATCCCGCCCAAATTGTATTTCCCACATAAATACAATAAAAATGTTAACTTTGGGAAAAAAATACCACATCTGCCGAATTTGGAAGACTATTGCCCAGAAGACATGAAAGAGGAGGAAAGTCAAAAGCTCGAGAGGTGGTATGATGAGAATTATGAGACAGAATTTGAATTAGGTAAGAAAGTTCATCTTGGTTATTTTTATTTTTGAATTTAAAGGGGAACAGCTGAAGACTTATTGTGAAAATGACGTGGAAATTCTGATGGCAGCGGTTCTGAAGTTTCGACAATTATTTCTAGACATTACGGGGGATTTGGATGTGATGAAAGATAGTGTGACAATAGCGGGAGTAGTGATGAAGATCTTTCGGTCAAAGTTTTTGAATGACAATCACATCCCGATTATTCCGGAGGGAGGGTATGAGAGAGCGGAGAACCAAAGCAAAATAGCGGTGAAATATTTTGAATGGTTGGGTCAAAGAAAAGGGGTTAAGGTTCGACATGCATGCAACGGAGGGGAGATTGAATTTGGAGGCTTTAAAGTGGACTGTGTGATTGGGGCCGAGAAAAAACTCATAGAGTTCCAGGTAAAATTAAAAGTATTTCTCTAATTATTCGATAATTAAGGGGTGTGCTTTTCACGGGTGCCCAAGGTGTTTTTTGCCTTGGACGATGGGGCCGAACGGTTTATGCATGGGAGAGAATTTAAGAAGGACGCAAATGAGGATGGACATTTTGAGGGATGCATGCAAAAATTTCACTATTGGAGAAGTTTGGGTAAGAATTACCATATTTTCTTTATACCTTTTAAAAATTATAGGAATGTGATGTAAAAGAAGAGTTGAAACGTAACAGGGAGATGAAGAAGTTCTTTGAGAGTGTGCCGGATAAGGGTCCTATAAACCCTAGGGAGGCGTATGCGGGAGGAAGGACAATGCCATTTTGTCTTTTTGCGAAGGCGACGGAAAGGGTAGAAATTTCAATGTTTGACATCATCAGCCTTTACCCCTTTGTGAATTATGGTAACAAAAAAATTATGAATAGAAAAAACACATTTTGTCAGATACCCCATATCCCGTCGGAGTCCCAAAAATTATTGTGAGCAGGAATTTTAATGTGTGTTGGACAATGCCCGATGATCTCCCCTATGATGGTTTGCTGAAGGTGAAGATCATTCCCCCAAAGAATTTGCTCCATCCTCTTCTTGCTCTACATATTGATGGAATGCTACTTTTCCCAAACTGTGGCATTTGTGCTAGAAGGGCCAAGAACGAATTTGTGATGGCGAAGGATGTGAAGAAATGCACCCACAGACCAGAACAGAGGGCATTGACGGGAACTTTCACTTCCATTGAATTGCGAAAGGCTTTGGAGCTGGGATATAGGATCACGGGGTTCTATAGGGCATATCATTATGAACAGTTTGACACCCAACTGTTCAAAGGATATGTGAGGATGTTTTTGAAAGTAAAAGTGGAGGCATCGGGGTGGCCCGTGGAGGTAAAGACCGAGGAGGAAAAGAAAGAGTTCATCGCAATGTACAGGACAAGGTATGATATCTGTTTGGATTATGAAAAAATGGTGTTTAACCCAGGGTTACGAATGATCGCAAAATTGGTAAAATACTCAAAAACATTTTTTTTACCTAAGTTGGAAATTTAGGGGTTGAACAGTTTGTGGGGCAAGTTTTCTATGCGAAACACTCTCTCGACAACAGAAATTGTGAATAGCATGGAAAGATGGATGGAACTCGGGAGGGACGAGACAATTGAGATTAGAAGGCCAATAAAAATAAACGAAGAGATGTCGCGGGTTGTCTATCAAAAGAAGACAGAATTTATCAAAGAGCATAAGGTGTCAAATATAGTTTTATCACTGTGGACAACTAGTGCTGCAAGGATAAAACTATATGAATACATGGAGAGGGTCTACAGGCAGGAGGGGTGCAAATTGTTGTATTGCGACACAGGTACTGGAAAAACGTACTTATTTTTTAATTAATAAATTTAGACTCTTTGATATTTTCGCACCCGTGTGGTGACTGCCCCTTGGAGGAGGGAAAATTTTTGGGGTAAAAAATAAAATTATGATGAAAATTATTTTTCATATTTAAGTGAGATGACTCGGGAATACTCTGATAGCGAAATATTAGAGTATGTTTCTGGGGGGCCAAAGCAGTACGCCTTGAAGTTGAGGAGAAAGAATGATGGGGAGATTTGGCATAAAACCAAAATAAGAGGGATGACATTGGATAGGCGGAATGCTTTCAAATACGAACTGTTCAAGGAAATGGTGTTGGAATACAGGGAAGGGGTGAAAAAGAAGTTCGAATACCCTGGGAAGATTGGGCCGACGAAAGATTTTCGTGTGTTATCGAAAGATGTGACGAAAGAATACGAGCCGGTGCAGAAGAAGGGGATAATAGATCATGATTTTAATGTTTTACCTTTTGGTTTCTATTAAATAAAATTATTTTCCTATGTTATAAATAACAAACCGTTATCTCACGCCATATCTAAACCCATCAATTCTTTTTGCACAAATTTTAAGGATGTCCAAAAAAAGTTTTTTGGAAGTATCAAAGGATGTTCGCCGCGCTCGAAACACCCGGCACTATTTTAAAAGAAGTCCAAACATGGAAAAATATTATGAGGAGGTCGAAAGCCATGTGAAAGAAAATAAAAAATTTGGAATTAAAGAGTACATAACGAGCTTTTATTTTAAAAACCCTGAAAACGAAGATCCCGAGAAGAATTTTAAAAAAATCCTGAAAAAATTAATGACCGAAGCCATGGACAAAGAAGTCGAACCCGGGTGGAAAATAGAGAAGATCTCCGTGGACCTGTACTGCAGCGTGTTCACGGACCCTGTGATTGTTCCTGCTCGATCGTGGCAGCAGACAAATCCTGATAATGTTTTCAACGAATTTATGCATAGAGAACAATCGTTTGGGGAGGTGAAGCTGTTGGACCAGAAGATCTCAATAATTATTGCCACATATGCATTTCCCTCTCCAAAATAAATTTTTTTCTTGGTCCGGGCTTTTTTTCTTTGACGTTAATCCGTTTTTGTATTTTCATCTTTTTATTCGTAAATTAATTTAAGAAATGTACTCGATCCGAAAATATTTTGAGACCCATTTTGAAAAGGAGGACTTTTTTTGGAACAGGAACAGATCCGAGGTGGAAGCGCTGTTGACGGACTCGAAATGCTACAAAGTCGCCGTACATAGAGATTACGACAATCCCTTTTCCCAATACATTGAACTCCTCAGGCTTGAGACTCCCCTTTTCTGTTTTTCCATGCTGGAAAGAAATATGCGAGTTTTTTTGACCCGGGAAGGGGTACTCCTATCGGCCGATACACAATGGTTTTAAATGGGGTGGTCCGGTTGGCGTATGTCGGATGGGTACAACCGATGATTATTGTCTTCTTTTTCTGGGAAGGAAAAAGTGAAACAAACCCGAGAAGACATTTTACGAGCCGTCTTTTTGAGGCGCGGATGCCGCTTATTAAAGTTATGGCAAAGGCATGGGGCCAAGAACTCCTACATTGCCCCGTCTTTATACTGCTCCACATGTTTTTGAATAAAGTTGATAGGTGAGAAATTCTTTAGACGGTTAAGAATTTTATTTTTCAGAGACATTACCAATTCTTGGTCGCTTCTATATCGTAACCCTCCCAGCCTGTTGGACATTGCTCGCCGTATTGTCGCGGAAAAGAAAATGGATGAATTTACAAAATTACCGTCTTTTTTCCGGATGACTTTTTACAATAAATATTAGATCTTTTCATTTATCTTGTCTTGTTTTCTGGTTTAACCGCCTTTATTGAAATTCGTTAAAACAGTTCTTATTATGTTTAGAATTTTAAAAATGTGCACTATCGGCATGATTAAGAATTTCCAGCTTTTCAACGGTGGAGAGGTTTTTATAGTGCGAGCAAAGATTGAAAAAATTGTTGGGGCAGAGTATAGGGTAGGGGACGAATTTAAGTTTGTCATTTATTTTCTTTTTAGGCTTGTGTTGTTTGCCGAAAGGGGAAGTGCTCATGTGGCATGGAGAGGATACCGTCTAGTTATTTAAAACTGACGGTATCGGATGATACGGGCGTGTTGGAAGGGGTGGCATTCTTTGGCATCCGAGGGAAAGAGGATGGAATGGTAATTTTGAAAAAAATACAATTCTCATTTTTAATTTAGGAGGAAGTCAAGGGTTTGACGGGGTCGGTTTGTACGTTCAAAATTGGAGCTAGAGTGAAAGAATATGGTGGAAAGAAGGGTGTCTACTACTCGTTGATAGATATTATCTCATTTTAATTCTATAAATACGAGTTGTTGTTTTTTAAAATAAAAATGTATTTTTTAACTGTGTTCTTATTTTTGGTTTTTGTATCTGAGGGTCAAAGCTGTTGTTGTCTTTCAAAAGAAGAAAAACAGCAGTTAGATGTTACTAGAAGATCGGTTGAAGAGGTCATTATGGAAATTATTAGGATATCTAATGAAGCCAGAGAGTTTTCTTTTTCAGCCCATAAAACAATGGTCGAAGCACAAAATATTAAAGATAGAAATCCCGAGAACTCTGCCTTAAAATTTTGGCATAATAAACTATTAAATGGTGTGAGAAAAATTCACTCGCTATTTGAAAAAATAAAAAATGAAGAAAATAATTTAAAAAAAATTAAAAAAGGCATGGATAAATGCCTTGACAGAAAAGATCCAATAATGTGTCAGGAATTAGCTGACGACGCCAAAAAATCAATTGAAATAGCCAAAAATTATAGGCAAGAAATAGGACAAATTTACCGAAATGCTTATTCCCAGCCTGATTTAAGCATTGGGGATTTGGCCGATAAATTAAAAGAAACGATGCGCGGAAATTAAAAAATATTTGAAAGGGAAAGACCAAATACAGAATTCAGGGATGAATTTATTGCCTATAAAATATAAAAGAAAAAATAAAAATAAAAATTTAAAAAATGAGTACGCAAAGACTGAAAATGGCAGCAGCAATGTTGCTAGAATCTTCTCAAAGGGAAACGGAACGGATGTGGAAAGAAATTGTTAGTTTAACAGAAGAAATTGAAGATTATACAAAGTCGGCGCGCAGTGCCCTAACTCGAGCAATAAAAACCCGAGAAAAATCGCCCTATGCCGATGGTGTACAGGAATGGTTTCTTAAAATATCTGACTCCATTTGGCGTCTTTACAAAATTTTAGACCAAATTAATTTCGAGTCAGAGAAAGCCGAATCGGTATGGCATGAAAATAAAAGATGCAAAGATGTTGATCAAGCAAAGACCTTTGAGGACAAAATGACCAAATCTTTTGAAGAAATAAGAAATTTACATTCCGAATCAAGAAGAACTCATTTTCAAACCTTAGAATATGAAAGTAAAGTGCAATCAGCAGTTTTAGGGCCGGTGGGTAAGGTATAAATTAAAAAATGTTATAGACATATTAAAAAATGGGGACCGAAATAGTTGAAAAAACTTGCCAAATTAATTCACTATTTGGGTATAAAAAACATAAAATACGTTTTTATTTTAAAAATCCTATGATTATAAATGCTGAAGAACAATTGAAAGAAATTCTTTCAGCAATAATTGAGGAGATATATAAAAAAGAACAAGCAAATTTTAAAAGCATTTTAAAAATCTCTTTCGGGTTTGAATCTTTTTGCCTTCCCTCAAATTCCCCAAGTGAAAACACCGCAGAATCTCTAGTACAAAAAGTTTTGGCCAAAGAAGAATTATATTCACTATTTTATCCTTTGGATGATGTTATAACTTTAGAAATCACAATAATTTCTTTTCCAAAATGTCTACAATAAACCAAGAAATCAATTTTATAAAAAAAGAAGTCGAAAAAACATGGAAAATTGTTAGAAAGTTTCTTAAACGCTCAGATATTTTAGTAATTTTTTCAAATAGCCTTTTAAAACTGGTAAAAAGATACTATTATGTAGCTTTTAATGCCCCAAACATAGAAAATTTATATTTTTCTTTTTTAAAATTGCTAAAAAATACCCAAAAAATGCTAGAAAAAATTAGGACGGTTTACAAAAACATGGCTATAGCTATGCAAAAACTAGAAAGATGTGTTTTACAAACCCATCTTGACAGATGTCAAAGTGCTGAAAAAATAGCACAGGCAAGTATGATACGTATTACGGGATACCATAATCAAATTAAAAACTACCGATTCGATGTAAAGATGTTATACTACAAAATTAGATTTACAGCAATTAAACATTTATCTCAAGTGGAAAAGGAAGTTTTTTATACACATTTCAGAAGAAATCCTCCTAAAATTAGAGAAAAAATTGAGACCCCATTTAGACGTTTTACGAAGTCAACCAAATAAAATTAGTTTTATATTTTTTTTCACTTTTTTATGATTCAACGGTCCCATATTATTACGCAAAGAAAATGAAGGTTTTTTTGTCACTTGCGCAAAAAATCGTAAGATTTGTACCCACATTATTTTTTTTGAAAAAAAGGCAACATTTGTTCATTTGTTTTTGAAGGACATTCTCCCGTACAAACGCCGTAACGGTTGTAAAAAATAATTTTTTTGCAAATTTTGAAGAGAATTTCATGCCCTGAGGGCTTATTTTTTGAGATTGTTATTGGTTTTGTAACTATGCACAAGTTTTTAAACTCGGTCCTCATCGCGTGTTTGTTTCTTTTGTGGGTATTTAAGTGGGCCAAAATTTATGCATTCTACACTCCTACTGCGAAGAAGAACCGGCGGAACGAGCATGTACCCGGCAACTGTACGTCACTTTGGTCATCCAAATGGTGTTTTTGAAAATAGGGTATTTTAAATTTTTTTTTTTTTTTTTAGATGTTAGGAGCTACATTTTTGAAGCCCTAGCGCCATCTGCCCAGTTTCCCGAGCTGCTCTACTTCGAAGCGCATGTTCAAGGCGATGGGTAAAAAAAGTCTTTTCTTATTCATTTTTATCTTTCAAATTTAAGGACTTTCGCTATTGGATTCTCGGATTGCACTCATTCTCTGGAAGAGTTTGTCGGGTGGACGCCGGGTACCGTCGCCTATGAGAGTGGCGGCGAGCTTTTGGGCTTCGAAGCAACCGGGGGCCCGCCGGTCTTGTCCGTCGGGAGTTTTTCGGATGGCGATTGTGTAGGGTGTGGGGTTAATACCCGAAACGGGGAACCAGTTTTCACACTGAACGGGAGGAGGATAAGTATGTTTTGCAATTTTTAAAAACAATAATTTTGCTTTTTTAAGATACTGTTGAATAAAGAATAAAAAATAGTTTTAAATTTTGGTATTTCAATTTATTAAATTTGTAAAAAAAATTTTTTTTGGTTAAAAACAATTTCATTTTCACGTTTCAGCGCTCTGTCCTTTCTTTTTCTTTTTTCTCATCATTCTTCGCAAATAGGTGTGCCGCGATCCCTAAGAAAAAAATATTTAAAATTGTATTTTTTCCCGTCTGAGCGTATTATAAAATCCCGGGCTCGGCCTTCGGCCAGACCGACGCCAAAACCCCGGGTTCGGCCTTCGGCCTGACCGACGCCAAAACCCCGGGTTCGGCCTTCAGCCAGACCGACGCCAAAACCCCGGGTTCGGCCTTCAGCCAGACCGACGCCAAAACACCGGGTTCGGCCTTCGGCCTGACCGACGCCAAAACCCCGGGTTCGGCCTTCAGCCAGACCGACGCCAAAACACCGGGTTCGGCCTTCGGCCTGACCGACGCCAAAACCCCGGGTTCGGCCTTCAGCCAGACCGACGCCAAAACCCCGGGTTCGGTCTTCGGCCAGACCGACGCCAAAACCCCGGGTTCGGCCTTCGGTATGACCGACGCCAAAACCCCGGGTTCGGCCTTCGGCCTGAACAACGTCTCTGTGTTGAAATTGTGCCCCATGGAAGCCTCGACCCTTTTTTCTACCTTTTTCTCGCCATTGGTCGTCTTCCCTTCCACATTCTTGCGACCTCTTTCCTCAAAACCTCCTCCTCCAATATCCGGAAGATCCTCTTCTTCCATCGCTTCCTGTCTTTCCTCTCTCCCTCCTATCCCTTCTCCGCCCGGTGGGGCTCCTCCTCTTCCCTCTCCTTCCTCGTTAGCTTGTCCTCCTCCAATCATGCCACCTGCCCCACCTCCTTCTCCAGCTCCGCCCCCTTCTCCTCTTTCCGATCCCCCAGACGCTCCTCCTCCCCCTCCCTCTGCGCTTCCCCCTCCGTCCCCTCCTCCTTTTCCATCTCTTCTTTCGCTACCCCTAACGGCTTCATCCTGCTCAGGTTCTTCTTCCTCTCCGTCCTCATCCGTAGGGACGTCTGCGATCCGTAAAACACCTTCCCCTGCTTCTTGTTCTACGCTCTGAGCCGGCTCCACTGGCGCTTCCTCTCTCTCTGCCTCTACTTCTCTCTCCACCATATCCCCTTCCACCCTCTCTTCCTCCCGGACGCCCTCCTGCCTTCCCCTACTTCCTCCTTCGATGTTCTCCTTTCTCCTCACCCCTCCCTCACCTCCTTCCGGGCCGTCTTCTCCCTCGCTATTGTCCTCGCTCTCACGCCTTCCGCCTCGTTTTCGTCCTCCCCCGCCTCCTCCACCTCCTCCCGGCCCGCTTCCTCCTCCTCCCCCGCTCCCTCCCGGCCCGCTTCCACCCTCTCTTCTTCTGTTTCCTCTGGCTTCATTCCCATTTTCTTTCTCCTTTTCACGCCAAGCGGCGTCCAGGGAATATGATGAATTTTTATGCTATGCCGGGAAATTGATAGATAAATCCTCCCACCCGCTATTATACTCGTAAAATAGATACCAAAAAACAGAGGTCAAGAAGAAGCCAACCAGAAAGGCGGTCCTGGTGCTTCTTTAGCTTAGGAGTCCAAGGCGTCCTCCCAACACCTTCAAAACGGGCAATGAAGAACCGAAACGTCACATGACATTTTTTGCAGGTGGTTGAATAGTTTGTGGGCTCCATTTCTATGAAGTCGTCCAGCCCATCGTTAAACCATGCCGCATCAGCCTCCGGGTCGGTGCGCTTCAACCTCACCTGTGAGGGGTGTTTGTGCTCCCCCTCACAGGTTTCCTGAGGTTGGAGGCGGCTCGGCCCGGAGTCCTTCTTTTTCCAAGATTGAACCACCTAGACAGAAAAACTCCTAAAATAATAAACCGTATCTTCCCCCTAATACCGTTTGTTTTGTCCTAGCACCTGCACGTAGACGGGAGGCCATAAGAATTATGGACCGTTTTTCAATGTTGTGATCCGCCAAAGTAAAACCGTCCTCGAGTTGCTTCCCTAAAAATGGGAATGATTAGGATTCATTGGCTGTGATGTGCTCAAAATCTACTCGCCGGCAAAGATCAAACGCTGCTGGTCCGGCGGGATGCCCTCCTTGTCCTGGATCTTGGCCTTGACGTTCTCGATGGTGTCGCGGGCCTCGACTTTGAGAGTGATTGTCTTTCCGGAGAGGGTCGTGACGAGAATTTGAAAATGAACTAAAAGTTTAATGGTTTCATAAAATCAAAAATGCTAATTCTGTTTAATGAAATACCATACAAAACTTAAATATTTAAGAGAGCATTTCCTTTTGCCGTTCCCGTCATTACCTTTCTTGGCAATGTTTAACTTCAGTTGTTTGTTTTTTGCAAGCTTCTCCCTTTCATTAACTGGTACTTTGAAAAAATATCGATGCCAAAGGGTTTGCTTGACGACGAGATATGCCCCCTAAGTAGGAAATTAATGTAAACACATATTTGATTATTTAAGAGAAAAACTTTACAAATTTCGCATAAATTTCACGGAGGTAACCACTTAAAAGCAAATTGATTTCGCCATTGTATTCCAAAATTTTGAAATCATTCCGCCAACGGTCAAAAAAATCCGCATCGCTTTGGGATTTTGGGTGAAAAGTGCGGCGATCATTTTGCAGTTGGAGAAGAATGCACTGGAAAGGAGGCCGGTAAAATTAAATGAACAAATAAAGATTTAAACATGAAGGAATTGGATTTTTATTCATAGGGAAATTTGAAAATTCAAGCTATGTTTTTATACATCCCCCTAAGATAGTTTTTATAACTCCCCCCAAGATGTTTTTATATCCCCCTCCCTTCCTTGTCCCCTTTCTCCTCTCAATGTTTCTCTCCCGCACACCCGTCCATTTTCACTTGGTCTAGAAGTATCTTTCGCCCTCCGCCCTGTTCTCCTCCAATTCGTATTTGTTCTGTACAGTTCGCTTCGTTTTCGGTGGTATCCTCAATGGTAAATTTATGCTCAATTTCCACCACTTCGGAAGCCATTTGCTTCATCCAATTTAAGCTGAAAAAGCCCTTTTGTTGTTGCGCCCCCTCCGTTGGCTGTCCTTTATTTTCTTCGGCAGTTGCAACAAACGCTATTTTGTTCAAATGTTCCTAAAAGTGAATTCAATTCACATACATCCTTCTTTCAAGGACTGCTTTTGGTAATAACCTGTTCATTTGTTTCCGCTTTGTTGTTGTCAGGAATTGGCGCAATAATTTGTCCGAATATTTGTGCCTTTTTAGCTGCATTATTCATCAAAGAATTAGTTTCGTTTTGTAAAGTGTCCGAGAATTCGTCAATGTCCCTCTTGATCAATTCAAATGTTGACTTTGTCTAAAACAATTCTTCAAAAACCAAACTAATGCAATATAAAGATTTTTTCTTTGACCGAAATGGTCCACAACACTGTCCCACCAACATCTGTGACCAATGACTAGGGTTGGGGATTTTGGTCGCTAAAAATCCTAAACAAGTCATAAAATTTCAAATATTTTAAAAGTCAAAAAAGTCATTATAAAAATCATTGTAGACGCTTAAAACAAGGTAAAATGTATTTTTTGTGTATTTTAAGTTATCCCAAGTCTGTAGTAAAAAATCTTTTCAGTTCTTACCTCTGCTGAGGGTGGTAGTTGTGATGTTATAGATGGTTTTTCCTGGTTATCCTTCTCTTTTGGAAACGGAACATCCGACCTATTTTCTTCCATTCTTTTTTTTGCGATTTACGTTAAAATTTTATATGCTAAATAAATATTTATAATTAATCTAAAACGAAAATAATAACTAGAAAGTTCTATGGCGAAGGGGAAGGGAATAGGGGAAAATGGGACGATGGCAGACGATAAAACTTAGAATCTGCCCTAATCGCTCTGAGTGATTGTCAGCAAATGGTTGACGCCGAAGCGAATCGATTGTTGCGCTGCGTTGTGTTGCAGTGGTTTAATGCAAAGAATGGGTGGAGGGGGGGGGGGGGGGTTGTTGAGCAAACAGGAAAAGGGGAAGGGTGGGCGGAAGAAATCATGGAAGAAGGAGGACGAGATGATTGGGAGGGGGAGCGAGGAAAAAAAGAGAGAAGGGATGGCAGGGGGAGAGCGCGAGGGAAGGAGAGAAGGGAAATATTTTGGAAAAATTTAACATTCCGTCCAAAATTTGGGGCCATTTAATGGCCCTTATACTACTACCGTAACAAATTACTGTTTCAAAGAATGGCGAATTTTTAGCAACAAGTAAGAATATTTTGATATTTTTAAAAAAATAAAAATCTCCTTCTTTTACTGTTGCTTCGAACAATTTCATAAAAATTTATGAAGTTTCCTTCATTTTTTTGTCGATTTTTTTTTCTTATTTTTTCACCGATTTTTTCAATCGATTTAGATTTTTCAAATGAAGGCTCTTAGGTTCAATTTATAGCCGTGATTCGGAAAAATTCAGCCGGTGAAATTTCAATTTTATTCACTTCCTTAATTGTCAAATATTTTCGGTCGGGGTCATCTTGGTGCGCTTTGTCATAACTTTTCTCAGAAGCAACAAAATTAAACATTCTTAGTATCATCCGATCGCACTTGAATAGCTTTATTAGCTTCCAAAATTTCCAAAAAATTTCGTTAACTTAAAAAAAATTGGAGCTAAAAAAATAGAAAAAATTATCAAAACTTTTGAAAAACTTAATGAAATTTTTTGAAATTTAGTAAGCTAATAGAGTAATCCAAGAGCTATCTTATAATACCAAGATTATTTAATTTGGTTGCTTCTGTCAAAAGTTATGACATTATTTATACGAAAAATCAGTAAAAATGGCGGATTTATAAAACGCGCAAGCACCTTATCCGATTGCTCTTGACAAGTTTTATAATTTACAAAATTTGAAAAAAATTTTTATCATCCTAATAAAAAGTTAGGTTCAATAATAATAATGTTTAGTTTGGTTTGGTTTGATTGCTTCTGAGCAAAGTTATGCCAAACGGCGCCAAAATGGCCCGTTCCGGATATTCTAATTCACTTTTGGGCATCGGGAGGCTGGGATTGGCGAAGGTGTTGAAGAAAACATGGAAGAGTTGGAATAAATTGAAAAAAAAGATTTAAACAAATTTCGAAAAGCCAAGAAAACAAATTTATCGTTCGGTTAAACAATTTTCTGGGCCTCTTTTTGCATTATAAAGGAAGATCAACCAATTTTCCCAAAAAAGAAATTTCAAAAATTTACACGGCAGCGCCAACGGAACTGCCGACCCATTCACTTCCTAAAAATTCTCAAAAAAATAAGGCTAATAAATTCCCAGACAGTGTCAATAGGCACGCTGGAGTCTCTCTTCTGAGGCGGAGGCCGCCGTATTTGCGAACACCTTGCAGCTATCATTTAATTTATACTTGGGGGAAATAAAAAAAAATTATTATTATATTGCAAGTATAATAATGGCGGATGAAGACGGTGGCACAGCAATTGGAAGGCGCACCCACAAATGTCGATTCCACGAAATGTCGACTCGGCCAAAAACCCAACGAAATGTCGACTCAGCAGCCGAAAAATCAAATATTTTCGAATAATCGAATGGCCACGATAGATTCGATGTTCGAAATAGATGCCTAATGGGGTTCGAAAAAAATGGTAATGACTTTTTGAATAGAAATTTTGGTTGTCGACAAAAAGTCGTGTCGACATTTCGTGGATTTTTGGCTTCATAATAAATTGCAAATTCCCGAAATATGCACAACAACCGAAAAATATGAAATTGTAAGTGTATCTCAAAAGATTTTGAGGTCGCAGATTACGAATATGATATTTTATTTTTGCCGTTTTCTGAAAATAAATGAAATTGCCAAAAATCAAAAGGGAGGGTCCACTCTTTGTTCTTCAATTTGGGAACTTTAGCGCGTTTGTATGACATTTGCGGTCCGGACATTGCGGTCCGGACTTTTGCGGTCTGCTCTGAAAATCGGACATTTGCGGCTCGACAAATGCGGCCCGACATTTGCGGCTCGAATATTAGCCGCCAACGGAACGCCAATACTTCCTTTTCAATTTAATTACAGTTGTTAATTCATATTACAACAGATGAAGACGGACTCTGCGTATGTTGATCAGAACATCAAGTATGGAAGTTGTGAGAAGCAGAGCGACCACAATAAACCGACAAATATATTTTAATTGTGACGCGATATGCGTACTCCCATAAAAATAGTTTTATTTGTTAGTTAAGGAATTGGTTAGCTCCGCAAATGATTGCTCGTTGGGTCTTGAGAAAGCCAATGGTGAATAAAAATTTTTTTGCTTTGTTAATTGGATTATAAAATGACTAAAATTATGTTCTTTAATGATAAGCTAAATGAATTTTCTCCAAGCCACAGAAATTAAATAGGACTGAAAAATTGTTAAAAAACAGTAAAATTTATAGCCGAATTTATTTGTACAAAAATATACCGAATTTATTTGTACCAAAATAAATTGATGAGAAATTGAATTAATCAACTCTATTAAGTGAAAAGAACAAATTGGCGTTCCGTTGGCGGCTAATATTCGACGCAAATGTCGGACCGCATTTGTCGAGCCGCAAATGTTCGACTTCCAGCAGGCCGCAAATTACGACCGCAAATGTCCGACCACAAATGTCCGAAAATGATACTTAAGAAATGGGCCGCAAATGTGCGGACCGCAAATGTCCGATTTTCAGCAGACCGCAAATGTCCGGACCGCAAAAGTCCGGACCTCAAATGTGCTAACTATACAAATACACATGATAATATGCATATACATTAGGGTTCCAAACCCGCATGCGGGTAGTCCCTATGCGGATAACGGGTTTTTTTAATTTAAGCGGGTAAACCCGTACGGGTCAAGCAAAAAATTGCTTGCGGGTTTAGCTTTTTTTCTGAGGCAATTTTCAGCTCACTTTGAAGGTGTGTTTTGATCAAAATAATGTTATTATCTTATTATCTCTTTCGCATCTCAAAAAATAATGATAATGGAGCCAAGTAAGAGTATAATAAAATACCAAGTTTGCTTTATTTGGTTGTTTTTGCGAAAAGTATTTAATTTTATCTGGAAAACCTATAGGTATTTAAGGAACGCCCATGGTGGCGGAATTTAAAGAAAAGACCTAGCACGCAATTTTATACTTAAAGAAATTTTGGCAGAATTTAATAAAACACTAGCACCCAACTAACATAAATAAAAAAACTAAATAATTTCATTTTTGATTTAATCAATAGGACATTTTACAAAAAAACCCAGAAAGTTTATCACTTTACTTTTCGTGCTCACTTTTTCATGTTTGTTTGCGTCTGCAAATTTTTTTGTTTTGTTCCATTTTGGGTTTAATTTGGTTTTGGTAAAAATATTATGGTTTTATTCAAGCAGCCTGCTCTGTTTTATCAATTAATTTTCAATGACAATTTTGCACATCATCTTAGAAAAAATCAAATCCTTTTTTGACCCGCTCAGAGAGCATCGCCCCCGCAGCCGACCCGCCCCTAAGGGTGGGCCAGCCGACGGTCCTCAACGCCGGGCGACCACCAAAAATTGCATTTCAGCGACACACCCGACGAGCTTCACGCTCAGGGGGCGACGCCGCAACTCATCATCGCGGGTGCTTTGGCGAGCAAAGTGGAACTCCCACCGGGAAACCGTACTACAGAAATGATCCTGAGAAGTACAGTCTCAGAGAACCAAGCCAATTGGCTTGTTTAAATGGAAAAAGAAATTGAATAAATTGATAGGTTAGAAAAGGAAGAGAAAGAGAAGGGAAATAATGTGCTCTCTTCATTGCTCCTCTTTCTTTACCGATGGCGGATGCACTATTTCTTTCTTTGTCTTTCTGGCGCTAGTAGACAAAAATGCTTGCTCCCTTCTCTCTCATCACTTTCACTTGTCTCGTGCACCGTTCCTTTTTCGTGAAGGTGGCCGGTGGTCCTCGGACCGCCATTTCCGGACCGCCTGAAAAGGGGCTTCTCCTGTTCTTTTTTTTTGAAGACCGAAGCGCCTTTTTCAAGCGGTCCCGGATTTTTTATCATTCAAAATTTCCTCAGGAGCTCTATTAGACCTTCAAAAACTTAAAGAATTTATCGTTTTTCATTTTGTAACTTTTTTGTGAGTTCGTCAATCGCTTGGCTTTTTCGAATTCAAAATTGACAAACACACACAAAGCTGAAAAAACGGAAATTTTTTTTTAAATTTTACACTACCTATTCCCGAATGTCAATATTCTTGTTTTAAAAACCCCTCCCTTTCATTTCAACATTTAGTGCGAAGCAAGCACGTTTAATTTACCCGCCAAATTAATCCCTTTTTTTAATTTTTAGCTTTGCCAATTCCAATTCATGGCTTCAACATCAACAACTCTCGATGAAAATAATATCGTTGGCAAATGCATAGTAATGGAATTTTTATAAAAAACAACAACAAAAAAACAATGTTTTCTCTCATAGAAAGACAAATATGTCGTACTGAAACAGATTGGCCAGGGCGGGTTTGGCCGTGTGTACCTTTGCGAGAACAAATACGTCAGTGTTCAGCGCTATGCACTCAAAATGATCCCGGTAAGTTATTTTTGAGTGGGAAAAGCGGAGGGGGGGGGGGGGGTTGGAGCTCTCTCTGTATGATTTTGGCAGTTTTGTTTTTATATTTTCCATTTTTAATATAGTTATAAACATCAAGACCATTGTTCTGGATTTATTTTTTCAAAATATGCCTCTCCTCAACCGACCTAAAAAAGATTTTTTATTTTCTTTCAATTTTAAGGAAAAAAAAAACTTGCTTGCACATTCTGGTTAGCCTCAATTTAAAAAAAAACCTGTATAATTTGGTTGGGTAAATAATGAAATTGGTCGCATATTATGTTTAACCGAAATTCGAATTGTTTTTTTTTCTGCCTTCAAAAACTATGAAAACGTCCAGAGTTGCTTCAATGGAATGACCTCGTTTTAATGTGCAAAATTAGCGAGCAAGAATTTATATTTCATATTTTTCAAAAACCAAAAAAAGGTAAAATAATTTTTTACTTTCCAAGTGTTCTTGGCTATTTTTTACCTTGTCATAATGGCTAACCCGGGTTTAAATTCTTTTTTTGAGGGACAAAAATTATTTCATTTTTTCAGTTACCAAAGGGTGGACGGAATCACCACTCGGTGAACCCAAAAGCGGAAATTGAAATCCATCGGGACTTGGCCAAGGAGAAGGGGCGTCGTTTTGTCAAAATTTTGGACGACTTCGAAATGAACGGGACGGTGTTCATCGTGATGGAATATTGCGAAGAGGGCAGCCTAAAGGACTACGTGACACGGCACAGGACACCCATGGAAATTTTGTTGGGTAAGGACGAAGGGGGGGGGGGGGGGGGAAATTTCGGAAAAAATTTTAGCATCCGTTGAGATTTTTTTTTTAATTTTTTCCACAGTTTTGGTGGTTTATATGCATTTGTAATTCACAGCCACTGATGTACTGCTTCAACTTGCGGATGCGCTGCGGTTGATGCACACCAAGAAAATCATGCACCGGGATCTGACCGCCAGCAATGTGCTAATCAATGAGATTTCACGTGGACAAAATGGAGACGTCAAACGGTTGCACGTGGTAATAAGACCTTAGAGAAGGTTCATTTTTTTTTTGAGGCAGAAAAGGAATGGACTGATTTTTAATGAATCTTTGAAAATGTTATTTTGGGACCGACTGAATTTGAATTTTGGGGCGGGGGGCTTGATTTTTAACATTTTCGAACGGGGGTGGCTTAATTTTGATATTTAGGGGCGGGGATTTAATTTTTATCCTTGAATTTTGGTTTTTTATTATTGAAAACTTTTTTTTTTTAGAAAATCACCGACTTTGGTTTGTCCAAACGAGATGTTCAGGGCCAACTACGCACAATGCTTGGCACACCCGCATTCATGGCACCGTAATGTTTGAATCTTTCTTTTTCTTGCGATATTTTAAATTTCTTATCGAAAGGGGAGGGGTGACACGTTGACATTGAAGTGTCTCCCTCCTTTCCCCCCCCCCCCACGGAAAAAAAAAAAAATTTTTTTTTCGGTTTTCATAAACACCCCATTTCGTCAGCGAGGTCCGTGCTGGCAAATATACAATGGCGGCCGATGTGTTCTCCTTGGGCTCCATCTTCTACCTGTTGTTGACCCGCAAATATTTGCCCGGTGTCAACACCAACAACCAGCCAATGGTGGCCATACAAGCAGCGGAGGACCAACAACAACAGAAGAAGGGTGAGATGGAGGGGGTGTAAGAAAATAAATTTTCCAAACAAAAAAATTATTGAAAATTTACTAGTGGGTTTAAAAAAAAATTTGGCCTTTCATTTTATATAGGTAATTTTTTTAATGTTTTCTGAAACTGAATGCATTCAAAGGGATGGTTAATTTTTTGAAAAAAAAAATTATTTTTTCCTCATTTATTTTTGCTATTTTAAAGCGTGTCCAGACATTTGCGCCTATGCCCAAAACCTGTTTAAATTTAATTTTAACCAACCCAAAAACAATTACAAATTGACAAACTTTCAAAACAGCATTTTGTAGTGCTTTTAAAAAAAAGAATTCGAATGTTTTGTATAAACGGTCATTTTTTCAAAAACTCTCGAAGAATAAAATTTTTGGCCACAAGCACTTCAGATCATCCATTTACATATTCTCAGATTTTTTTGGATTCTTAAAAGTTAAATCTAAACTGAATTTAGGACATAGGCGCAAATGTTAGAAAAAATCTTTCAAGGCACTTTCATCCTATACTATGCCAAATAAATTAATGTTTGTGAATTAAAAAATTAAGTTTCCAGCCTCCCCCCCCCTACCCAAATTTTTTTTCATCTTTTCCAGCCCATCGCATGCAACAAAAATTGCAGCAACAGCAGCAATTGTACCTGGATTTGGAATGCATTTGGAACAATGTGTGGTCCAAGAATGAGTCGGTTCGTGCGCTGTATCCGCCAGCGGTTCACGCGGCGCTCAAATCGTTCATTGTCAGTCTGTTGTGCCGAGAGGACAACCGAATTCTGTTGGACGGTAAGCAGTTGTCAAGTTTAACAGATTTTGGCAATGGGCAAATGTTGGGTTTCGCCGTCATGCCTTTTTGAACCAAAATAATCTCAATTGCGGGAAAAAAATGTAAAAATTTTGTGGGGCCCTAGTCGTGGGATTGTTAGCGAAAGGACCTGGTCCGTGGTATGCGAGAAAACTTTTTGGTGCGGGGTAAGGGAATAGCACCCCAAAACACCGACCGGCCCGAAATTTACCGCTGAGAAAAAGTTTTCAAGAAAAAAAACAATTTCCGCAAATTAAAAAAATAATCGAAACATTCGAAATTATGAAGACTTTGTCTGTTTTTCTAGAATTTTTCTTTAATTTTTGATAATTTCAATTTTTTTCGTGAAAATTTTTACTAGAAAATTTCTTGAATTTTTTACGAAAAACTTTTACACGAAAAGTTTTTTAAAGTGTGTCTCTGCGGTGTTCCGGGCAGGCCTGTTTTGTCTTATTCTGAAGGGAAGAGGGATTCCATCCCGACGACAATTTGGTCATATACCATTCATCTCTCTGCCATGTAAATCTTTGAGTAAAATGTATTACTATGTTCCTTTAAAAAATTGAAAAAAATCAATAATTTTTCATTTTCTTAAATAATTCAAAAAATCTTAATTAATTTTAATATGATATCCCTCAAGTGCCTATGAGCAAAATTTAAAAAAAAAAAAACAATTTTTCTCATATTATTATGTCATTTTTGCGCCTATTCTTCAGAGATTGAGTGCTGCGAGTTCATCAAATGGTATCGGCTCAATCGCCCAGTGTTGGATCCGGAGATGGACGAGTTGTGCTGCTCCGCATCGCTCAGCGGCACACCGGCGGCGCTGGGCGCGACGAGCGTCAGCGGCGGTCCAGCGGCGGTGGCGGGCGGTGCCATTGGCGGATGCGCCGCAGTGCGCCGGTTGAGCCGAAGCGGTGGCGGCGGCATTGCCTACGGTGGCGGTGCCGAAGCGCTTCAACTGTTGCACCAACAGATGCATGCGCGTGGTGGTGGTACTGCTGCAGCGGCGGGAGGAGCTGGAGCAGTACTTGGCGCTGGTGACTTCCTCAACAACCGCGACTCGGCACTGGGCAGCGATGTGAGTGGGCGGGTGGGGTTCACCTCGGTTCCCCCCCGCCGTCCCCCCACTTCGTTTCCCCCCCCCCCCAAAAAAAAATTTCTAATTCTTAAAAATTTTCTCTAAACGATTACTAGGAAATTTTTTCAGGCAGGAAATTTCAAGGAAAACTTGGAAATATTTGCATTCTGTGGAATTTTTCTTGAAAATTTCCTGCCTGAAAAAATTTCCTAGTAATCTTTTAGAGAAAATGTTTAAGAATTAGAAGTTTTACTCAAACTATATGTTGGGTGGGATAGCACAGAGCAGTTCGTACTTCCCAAATTTTTTTAATTTTAAAATATACTTTTAAAAATTTTTTTGTTTTAAGATTTAAAAAAAAGAACCTAAATTTTTATAGATTTTTCGAAAATTTTAGTTTTTTCTTGGAAACTCTAGGAGATTTTCAAACACATCTCCATTGCCCTCCTTCCGCGGCACTTATTTGCGTAAAGAATTATTTGTATAAATTTTTGGTTTTTAAACAGAACCCTAGCAAAAGTGGTAGCAGTCGGTGCCGACATCTCCAAATTGATGCTGACACTGGCCGATGCAGGGCATGCTCATATCGGTGTGAATTTATTGGTGCATTCTTTACCCCAGCAAAAAAATAAGCAGTACTATTTTCAAACAAAACCCTAAACTTTAAAAGGATTCCAGAAAATATAAAAAAAATTTTTTTTTGAAAAATCAATTTTTTTGACTATTTTAGTATTTTGCAAAAAAAAAAACAGTCTCGGTAGTCAGCCGGTCTCGATGGTCACAGTCCTCACATTAACCGTTTTTGCAACAAAGAAAATGTTTATAACCGTTTTTGCAACAAAGAAAATGTTTATAACCGTTTTTGCAACAAAGAAAATGTTTACTTTTTATGCTTATTGCTCCTCCAGTCCGACAAGTTCAACGCGTACAGCTGCAGCGGCCAGTCTGATGGACTCGGGGCGTCCTGTCGCGGTGGCTTCAACGCGTGCGCTTCAGCCCAATTCTGCTCGCTTTGAGGTGCGTGCGTGACTCCTAGGGAAAAATTTGTTTTTTCTTTTTGCTGTTTTGAGGGTCTCAAAAAAAACCCCAAAATGTCTTCTTCATAATTTTAGCCTGGTTTTTTGCCATCAATTATTCAAATTTTTAGTTTTCCCAGATTTCCTTCATTCGCAAAAACTCCAAAGTTTCGAAATCGGGTACACCCCAAAACGTCGCCGCTGAAACGTCACCGTTAAAAAAATTGCTAAAACCCCTTAATTTTTTTAGAAAAATTCCTATTCCTATAAGTTTTTCTGAATTTCTTGATGTTTTCAGAAATTTCTTCAATAAAAAACTTATAGGAATTTTTCTAAAAAAATTAAGGGTTTTTAGCAACTTTTTTTACGGCGACCTTTCCTCCTGCTCCCGCCTAATATATTTTTTTTTTGTTGAAAAAACAGAGTCCGTTTCCTTTCCCCACCGGTGCAACAATGGCAACAAGGACCAACATGGCACCGCCTCCTTTGCCACAAACGGTCTTCTCCGCTCCCGCCGGTGGTGGCACCGGCGCCATCAAACGCAGCGCTCGCGGCGCCAGCGACAAGGAAAATGTTGCCCCACCGGCACCGCCGCCAGCATTTGCCAAATCAGCAGCGGCGGCGTCACCATCGCCACGCGTTGGCGGTGGCGGCGTGTTGTGGCCATTGCCGAGCACTGTCCATCTGCAAAACTATGTGGGCACCAACGAATTTGGTCGGGTGAGTGAATGATGAATGAATGGAGAAAATTTTAATGAAAACCCCAAAAATTTTAGAATCAATGTCATATTGAGGCATTTTATTCGTTAAATTAGAAATTTCTCAGAAAAAAAGCTAAAAATCACGTTTTTTTTCAGAAAGTACTTTAAACCCCTTGGAATTTTTCTATAAAGGTGGTTTCCTAGAATTTTTTGCGGCGCAATTTTGTCGTAGCGTCGTCCCATCCTCCTTTTTTCCCTACTCCCCTACTCCTCCTTCTCCCTCCGCCCCTCGCTCATTTCTCTCTAGATTTTTTCTAAAAATAATTCTCAAAAACAAGGGGACGAAAATATGTATTAAACTTTTTGGCTTTTTCTCTCCATTTGCTTAAGCTCCTATTTTTTTTCTTTTTGCATTTGAATGATAAAAAAAATATTTATTAATTTACAAACGCATTATTAACTGTCGCATATACCGTATGCTGTATATCGTGTGTTACAGTGTACGTTTCGTCCTCCTGCTACTACTGCTGATGGCACTGTACCAACGCAATCAACATCATCTGATCGTCATCACCAATTGTGCTGCGTAATTTTGGAGAAAACGCGTTCAAAAATGGACACCACCATTGAATGTATTGCCGAACTGTGGCGCACTGTAGGAGACTGTACGGCGCAAGAGGTAAACAAATGAATAAATGAGCGAACAAACGTTTTTCCTTAGCAAACGATACAGATGAAATTGTATGTACAACTACTGTAACGGGGGTATAATTCAATAAGCATTTGAATGACTAGGTGTACTGTAGCATGTTGTACGGTTACGTCCTTTGATCGCCTGCAGCTAATAATTTTAATGTTCACTTATTTTAATGCATTTTTCTATTTTAAATCCCACAAAAAAGGTTTTTGGCTACAGTATTTTACACATTTTTTGACGAATTTTCCTACCTTTTTCCAAGCATTTTCCTTAGTTGCGCATCTTCGAACCCGTCCACAGGCATTTGCCTTGTCCCGCAAGAAATGACCAAATGATGATCAAAGCTGAGCTGGTGGCCAGGATACGAAGGTGATTTGTTGGACGGACAAAAAAAAAAACTGAAAAAACTAAAATATTTGTTTGAAATTTCAGTGCTGATGAATTGGCTCAAACTCGGATGGCAAGAGCAGCGTACGATACGTTGTGCGGTTTCTACAAGTTGGCAGAGAGCAAAATCAACCAGGCATATGTTGAGGAAGTGAGTGTTAGTGATTAGAGAAAGATAGAGACAGAAAATGTAATTTGGCGCTGATCAGAAAAACTGATCAAACTTTTTTACTGATCAGAATCTGACTGGATTTTTAGTAAATGACTATCAAAAAATTATCTTAATTTGTTAACTTATGAAAGAGTTCTCAAAACCCAACCCTAAAAGGTCAAATATCCTTCAACAAGCTGCGAAACAGATTTTAAATAATACCTTTACCATCTTTTCTTCATTTTAATTTGTGTTTGAAACACGTGATTAATCGCTCGAACGTTATACTAATTTTCTTGGTCGGTAAAAAAATTCATCAAACCCAATTCGTCGGTCTCTGTTTAGCGGCAGTTTGTGAAAACTCAATTTGTTTATCTCCCTGATATCTCCCTCTCTTTTATAGGCACATTAAATGATTCCGACAATTAAGAAAAGTTCAAATTTTTATAATTGTTTTTTAAACAAACCCAATAACTCATCATTTTTACAAATCGATGTTCGTATAATTTTGTGGATTTTTTTCTCCTCTATTCACAGGTTGTTGGCGACCGGAAATGGCGTTTGGAATTGCGCTGGAACGGCTACATCAACGTGTACGAGGGGCCACGTACGGCGCGCGAGTTGGACCTGAAGCTGATGGCCAGGCAAAAGGCGGAATGGGGCTCGTTCGACGAGGTCAAAGGGGCCGACCCGTTGAACAGAGGTGAGGAGTACGGCCAAGAAAGGAAAAAACTTGCGGAATTGAAAACCTATTGATTCTATAGATAAGGCAAGAAATTGGGGGAAATAACGGTAATGATCCCCTTTAATTGTTGGCCCAACATTTGCACAAAAATATTTTTAATTTCCTTAAATTTTTTGGAATTTTCCAAAAAAAAGGGGGAATCTTAGAACAAATGGTTTTTTGTTGAACTTTTTTTTTTGAAATTTCCGCTGCGTGATTTCGGCGGAGTGTTTTTGGAGTGCACCCCGAAATTCCTAGATACGCCTTGAGCGGAGTAATCGCATTTCACATTTTCAATAATATTTTTTAGCGGATCGGTCCCGTCTTGATGAGCTTGCGTCCATGTTGCGTGCTGAAGTGAACAAATCGGTGCGTTTTTCCGACAAACACAAACTGCCCAATTTTATAAAACCTTCAATACCGAGAATTCCCCGTGGGACCTCTAATGGCAGGGCCGGGACTGAAGCTTAAAATGCTGGCATTCCCTCTTTCCTTCCATGTTACTCTAAATTCTTATTAAATCACTGAAAATTGTCGTAATGTCATCATATTAATATTTAAAAACAGGTGTGGCGTCGTCGTCAGTTCGATGGCGGCGGTGGTGGTGGTCAGCCGCGCAATGTCCGCTGCACCATTTATACCCGCGGCTACACATAATTTCAACAATCATTGATTTATTTCTTTGCTAATTGTGTTGATGTAATATGATCTCACAACCTTTGATGTGCTTTTCATTCATTTTACCTCTCTCTTTTGTCAATTGTCCAAATTACTCACTTCATTCCCATTTTCTTTTGCCAATAGGATACAGGGAACCCTCAATAAAAGTTCAGCTCAGGCATCGGTCGGCGTTTGAATGTATTTGACCTTCCCTGAAACCCGCCTAAAGTCGCCGCCGGGACATCGGGGTGTACCCGGGAAAATCTTACAATAATTGAAAAAATTTTTACATTTAAATAAGCCAACAGAATTCGTTTGATCCATTTTTATGGTTACAAAATATAAGGAAATGGAAAAATATAATAACAAAAAAATGCAAGCAAAATTATGATGAAATGATTTAAAGATAGACAATTAAAAATTAATTATTTCTTGAAATGAGTTCATCAAAGATTGAGGGGGAGATGGTGGGTGGGTGGCGCGTTGGTCACTCTTTTTCGTGTTGGTGTGTGTGCCCGTGGTGGTATCTCATTGCGCAGACTGTCCCTTGGGCGGTAGAATTCCGGGCTGCTGCGGTGCGCCCTTCTTGAATGAAAAAAAAATAAAAATTAGCGTGCGCCAATTAAGAGCCTACGACTGAGCGCCATATTATATTTTTTACTCCCTCTCAAAATAACAGCAAGGAAATTTTTAACTGATTTTTCAATAGAAAATTAAACATCGGGTTTTTAGGAAAACTAGTAATTTTTATTTTTCATTTAAAAAAACCAGCTAATTTAAAATCTGGTTTTTTTTTTTAATTATGTTTTTAAATAAACTAAGGATAAAAATTAATTTTTTTTTCAAAAACTAAGGTGGATTAAGAAAATCATTTCTGTTAAATTGAAGAGATTGACATTCTGACTAATGAACAATATTAAACCTTAGAGATTACCCTGTTTGGAGACACAAAAAACTGAGAAAAATGAATTGCAATTTTTCAGGGAAGGAATAAGAAAGAAATTTCTCGAATTTTTCCAAAAAGACTGCCCCGCAAAGTAACCGAGGCTTCCCAATTTCTCTCTCAAAAAGGCATTTTAGTACCAAAAAAACTAAATTTGTCGTTTTTAAGGATCAATGAGCCACACTCCCCCCCCCCTCCCTCCCCCTCCTATTGTCAGGGTAATTGAAAAATAGAGCACTTGGGAGCTCTATTTTGAAAATGCTAATTAAATTTCACTTTTTTGGCACTCTGATTCGTGACTTGTCCCCTCTCCCCTCCGGTGTCCACCTTGTTCATCAGGTAGCGATGGATGTGCGGGATTACTCCTCCACCAGCGATGGTCGCCTTTATCAGGGAGTCAAGCTGAACAGAAAATTATGTTCTAGAACTTTTAAAAATAATTTTTTTGACAAAAAAAACATCAGGAACCCCCAATGGGTTTTCCAAATTCACATGACAAAATGCGCACGAAGTCTAACACTGCCACAAAATTAGTAATTAAATTTAAATTTTGTTAAGCCCTCTTAGTCGTTGACATTTGAATTTTCAAATTGCCAATGGCATTTTGTCTGTCACGGTGACCTCTTCCCCCACCCAGCCATCTAGGCTAATGCCTAAAGCAACACTCACGCATTCATCCATCAGTCAGAGTAATAAGGGATTGTCCGGTCATGCACTATTGCATGTCAGTGTCAGAGAAATACGCTAATTTTTTGTGAAGCCACTCAACCCTTGGTACTGAACTGTCTCGGTGTGATTATGACAGAAATTTTCGGTTCGTTTTTAATGCCTACGGCATTCATCCATCATTCACCTCCTCGTCGCCACGGATGGCCAAGTGCAAGTGTCGCGGTGTCACCCGCTTCACCTTCAGGTCCTTGGACGCGTTGCCGGCCAACTCCAACACTTCGGCGGTCAGATATTCGAGGATGGCTGCACTGTACACTGCAGCGGTGGCACCTTAAAATTTTTGAAAAATAATGATAATTTTTGGTTTTCGCCAATCTTTGATTAACAAAACATTTAACCAAACATTTCAAAAAAATAAACCAAAACTGGACATTTGGCCAAAACTAGGCATTCTGCATACAAAAAAAAAACCCAAATGGGAAATTTCGCCTAAGGCATTAACTAAGAATTGGACATTTCGCCAACAAACTAAATCAAAATAAGACGACTCTTTTATAGAGAATCATCGGGAGGGAGGGGGGCAAATGGTAAAAGTACATTAGGCATTTTGCCTACAATTTTGAAACCGGACGGACATTTTTACCATGCCTGGGTCGTTTCGTAAATTCCGCCACTCAAAATTTGGACCGTGAAAGTAAAAAATAAAAATGTTTTCTGTCTATTTTCCTTTAAAATTTTTATCATATTTTTTGAAATTTGGATACTAATAGACCCAATCAAGAGCTATGTATGGCACCAAGATGTGTTTAATTTGGTTAATTTTGAGCTAAGTTATGACGAAATAGTCGGAATGTTATACATGGCGGAATTTACGAAACGGCCATTTTTACATACAAATTCTGTTAAATGCCTGCGGGCAATAAGTCAGATCTAGCACGGATCTCCAAATCCGACTTTGTACAATCCCTGACATTTGTCCACGGGGACAGAACCCGACAATTTTAGCCAATTCTGGAGTTATCCCTGCTGTTCCCCGACATTTCGAACTCCGACTTGGGGGTCCCAATTCCATTTAATTGTGTTAGATGTTGCGCTCGTCGATTGCCACCGGTCACTTACCAACTCGTCCGGTGCTGGTTGTGCGCTTCTTCAGAAAACGATGAATGCGTCCCACCGGGAATTGGAGACCGGCCCTGGCACTTCGCGAAATGATTTTCTGGCAAAAAAAAATGTTCCAATTAAAAAATTTTTTTCCACGGCCGTAAATTTTTGCCCCAAATATTATTCTGGACACTTACTTTTGATTTTGATTTCCCACTGTCCTTTCCCGCTTTGCCTTTACCGCCAGCCATTGGAATATGGAATAATTTTTTGTGTTAATTAAGCTAAATTTCAAAAAAAAAATTAAAATATTTTTTCTGAGGCCCCAAGCCTAAAAATCGATTTTTTCATAAATAAATTTTAAATATTGGCGCTCTTTCCACACAATTGGAATAAATACAACCAAAATGTAAGAAAAGGAAAATGGAAGCGAAGGGAGGAGAGCACACACAAAAAAGAAGGGTCTTTTCCTGCCCTTCTCTGCCTCTTCTTTCCCTTAACATTTTTCTCTTTGTCTATGCGTTGGTTGTGGGCTTGGGAAGAGAGAGATAGGTTAGGAGGGATTTATTGACAGAGCATAGGGCAGAGAAACCTCTAGCTTTCGCACACTATTTTTTAGCAGAGCGGCGAGAGCGAAGGGGGACGGAAGAGAGAAAAGAAAGAGAAGAAAGACGTGGTGTAGAGAAAATTAAGAAAAAGAGTGTAAGCAGAGAACAAGAAAATGAATGGAGAGGTATATATGCGCAGAAAAGAAAAAAAGATAAAGGAGGAGGCAGACATTAATAATGCCAAATCATTACAAAACGACGCTTTGTTTATCATTAGGAAAGAAAGGCATTACTTTAGAGAAATAAGTTACCAAAAGTAAAGAAATCAATAAAATTTTCAAATAAAAATATTACGCTTAAAGCCATTTGTTTTAGCATTATGTTTAAATTAAGGACGACACAGAAATATTTGGGTAAATACATTTCAGTCCCATAAAAAAAGAATAAAATTAGCCAAAATATTATTTAGTCGGGTCGCCGTGAGTTAAAAAAATCTCAGGTACAGTTTCGGATGGGATGGGCCGAAAAAACCGAATAAGATTCGGGGTGAGAAAATGTTTTCACAATAATCGTAATCGTGAAATGTCTGGCTCGCGACATCCCACTGGTGTAGAGGCACAAAAAATTGAGGAGGCAGAATGTTGGCAAAGATGAAACCCCTAATGAAATCAGGGTTCTCCCATCGAAGATTTTCAGAAACAAGAACATGGCTGGTCAAAAATGAGATTTTTTGTGATCAGCGACCAACTGTTTGCAGCATATTTGATACCTACGGCTGTTTTTTAAACGGTTCGGCTTGCTTTGACACCCCCCCCCCCCTCCTTTTAACGGTCAACCATAAAACCTGGTCATAAATTACCTATGGACATACTTCGAGGCTTTTTTTTTTTGCCAAAATTTCAACCGCCTGACTGCTGTTATTTTTAATTAATAATTAGTGCTAAAATAAAATTTTTGAGCTTTTATAGTTCGTTGATCAAAAATGTAATGTTCTTTCCATTTCCCAACGTTGGGGTTTTTGCCTCGCTTAAAGGCAAATTGAGAGTGAAATTAAAGGAACAAACGAATATAAGAGAAGAGGAGGAGGAGCGAAACACGCTTTGATGGGCGTGGGGATAATAATAATAATAATCATAGGTAAAAGAATTTTAAAATCCAAGGCAAAATAGGAGGAATACAATTCAGAAATTCAAATTTCGAGGGGCTTTTGGGCCGAAGAGATTGAGTCGGGTAAGCCAAAAAAAGGACAAAATCTCACCTTGATAAAATTTCAATGAAATTTCATAAAATTTTGCTATTTTTGTTTTTTGAACAATCTAGTCTAGCCTTTAGTGGAACGAGTTCAACTGTTAAGGGTTGAATGGAGATTCTATCGTTTTGTCTGAGGTGAGATTGTGTCGAGGGTAGGGCTCGTGAGGAAAAACAAGACCAAGGTCAGGACGGACCTTTTCTAACCCCGAATAATGAATTATTATAAAAAATGTTCGTCCAAAAAAGGCGAAACATGCAACATCCCTGATCCGTGTAAAGCTTTAATGTCCAAGTCCGTCTTTTAAAGGGGAGGCGCGAACGCCGTCCCCCACACTCAAAAATTTAGCTGTGGGCCTATCCCAGTTCGGGACCGCCCTGCGGGTCAGCCCCAACCGAAAGTGCAATGGTGGAGCCTCGCCACAGGAGACCTGCCTTCGTGATCGCAGGAACTCCCCAGCCAGGTAAGTTTATGAGTGAGGCAACAGTGGAAGGAAAAGAAAAATGGCAAGAAAAAGAGAGCTGAGTAGAAAATGGAAGGGAATTAGAGAAAGGAATAGTTGTAACACACACTCTCTTCTTAATGCTCTTATTTCTTTTCTCTTGAAAATAACACTATTTCCTTTCTATGCTTGTCTCTCTTTGATGTAAAAACTCTATACTATTTTCTTTGTTTCTTTTCTTATCCTTCGCAGCAACAGGGACAAGGTTTCTCTGACTAATATGGAAAGAGAAAAAAGAAAAGAATTGGGGAAATGAACAGAGAATGCAGAGATACAAGAGCAAAAGGAGTAGAGCGATGGGAAAAAGAAGAAGAGTAACGAAGGATTATGCACAGCACTTCTCTCTTCTTTTTGTCTCTAACCCATCACAAGATTTTCTTAAAAATTTTCTTTGTTATATAATAAACGTGCATTTGCCTTTTGCTTGTTCATTCCAAATGGACATATACTAAAATTGGAACAATACAGAGAAGATTAGCATGGCCCCTGCGCAAGGATGACACGCAAATTCGTGAAGCGTTCCAAATTTTTTGACTTTTTTATTTGTTTAATTTAAAAGAAATAATTAAATAAGCATTTATATATATATATATGCATAAGAAAATCAAAAATATACATTCTGAATTTGGCTATTTAAAATATAATATTTTTTATTAAAATTTATCTCATTTTTCTCTAAAAATTATGCGAAAAAAGATTATTAAGTTTTTGATGAGATGGGGTATAATTAACAAATATTTTGAATTGATTTTTGCTGGCAAAAATAATCATTTTGAAAAAATTATTCTTAAGCACAGGGTTGCGCTTTTGACTTATTTGCAAGATTCTGTCGTATTTAGTTATATTTCTTACTCTGAGGAAAAATAAAAGAAATAGTCTTTTTTTAATTTTTTGAAGCGTTTTTTTTTAAATTTTTCATTTCAAAATGAATTGCTCATGAAATTGTTGGCGGAGAGAAATGTGATGTTAATGCTTGAAATTGCCATTAAAATTTAAATTTTACTTTTTTTTAATTTTAAGTATCTTTTATGCCTTTTTCTGGTTTCCCGCTTCATTATTTTCCTTTTAATAAACTAAATGAGTATTTATACGCACATAAAATGAAAAAAATATATATAAAATTCTGAAATGGTTATTTTAAAATATATTTTCGAATCAAAAATTGTCGGTCGGTTTTTTTCTGTAATAAAAGTCGAAAAATCATCGACTTTTTTAAACTCAAGAATTTTTTTTGGTACTTCTACTTCCCATGAACAACACAAAAAACCCAGAAACTATAGAAGAAAAGTTTTTTTTTATGAATTTTTTACCGAAAAAAAAATTCACATGTTATCTTTTAACTTCTTGTTCTGATCATTATTTGCCATATTTTTTCGCTTGAAATAATTAAATGGTCTCTTAGCATTTCTGAGCAGAGAATCCAGATAAAAAAAAAAGAAATAATATTATTTTTTATTAAGCCCTTAAATATTACCCCAAAAATGACCAATTTTTAAGAATTTTTTTCAAAAAAACAAAAAGCCTCATTTGGAAATTTGCGTCTGGTTTGCAAACGGATTGTCATTGTAAAATGAGGAATTCAGCGAAAAATTTGAAAATGATTGAAACTTGATTTGAAAAAAGCAGAATTTTTAATTCAAAAAAGTTTTTCAAGACAAAAATTTGTCAATACAGTGTGTCACAGCCTTTTTTTTTACTGAATTCTACAATTCTCTCTAAATTTAATATATTTTTTTGAATAAAATTTATTTATTTCTTACTATTTTGCTAATGGGTTCTGAAAAATTACTTCTTTTTTTTTTTCGTCTTTTTTTCGAAATGTCGGTCGGTATGCTGTCTTTTTCTATTTTTTCGGTCGGTTTTTTTCGACTTTAAACAAAAATAGAAAAAAAGGTATACCGAGCCGATATCTAGTTTTCATGCAGCCTTCCTCGTTTCGCTATTCTCCCAATCGGTCGGTCTCAGTTCGGCGCGGCTCAATTCGGCGAGGCCAACTTTGAGAAGCCATAACTTTTTTTTAAATCGGCCAATTCAAATATAATTGGTATCATCAGAAAGCTCTATATATGTGTGCTGCATTCATTTTCTAAATATCTAAAAAATATATCATCTATAAAAAAAGTTATGACCTGTCGCGCCGAACTATGCAGAAAAATTCAATTTTTTGAAGATTTTTGGCCATAATTTTCTTTGTATATTTTTAAATGTTTTCGAAATTTAGCACATTGATAGATTAGTCAAGTGTTTTCGAATAAGACCTAATTTGTTTAATTTGAATGAAAATCAAAAAAGTTAACGAAGTCGCGCCGAACTGAGTGGTTCCGCTCCCAATGACAATTGGACAGCATCTTCAAGTCTTACATCCTTTTTTGACCCGCTCAGAGAGCATCGCCCCCGCAGCCGACCCGCCCCTAAGGGTGGGCCAGCCGACGGTCCTCAACGCCGGGCGACCACCAAAAATTGCATTTCAGCGACACCCCCAACGAGCTTCACGCTCAGGGGGCGACGCCGCAACTTATCATCGCGGGTGCTTTGGCGAGCAACGTGGAACTCCCACCGGGAAACCGTACTACAGAAATGATCCTGTGAAGTACAGTCTCAAAGAACCAAGCCAATTGGCTTGTTTTAAATGGAAAAAGAAATTGAATAAATTGATAGGTTTAAAAAGGGAGAGAAAGACAAGGGAAATAATGTGTGCTCTCTCTCTTTTCTCTTCTTTCTTTACCGATGGCAGATGCACTATTTCTTTTTTTTTTGTCTTTCTGGCGCTAGTAGACAAAAATGCTTGCTCCCTTCTCTCTCATTACGTCAGTGAAGGACAATCCGGTGAAGGACAATCCGTCAGAAAATAATGATATGATTTTTAAAAAATGAAATAAGAAAGTAATACTTAATTAAAAAATTAAATTTAAAAAACATCCGGAGAATATTTTAGACTCTAAAAAGAGTAATTTTCATTTTTTAACTGATTATTTTTAGGAATAAAGTTGTTTCTTTTTACCTCCACCTACTTTCCTTTATCAACTGTTTTTATACATCTGGCAAAATATTTAATAAATTAAAATATTCAATTTTCTTTTAAAAATAAATTTGCGTTTTCTGTTTTTTGGATTTTTATGACGGATTGTCCTTCACTGACGTATTGTCCTTTACTGACAGATTGTCCACTGACGGATTGTCCTCTGACGGATTGTCCTTCACTGACGGATTGTCCTCTGACGGATTGGCCACTGACGGATTTTCCACTGACGGATTGTCCGGACACCGTAGGATACGTCTCCGGGCCGCCATTTCCGGACCGCTTGAGAAGGTGTTTCTACTGTTCTTTTTTTGAAAACTCGACCCTCTAGTTTAAAAAAACCAAACCCTAGTTTAAGAATTTTCTATTTCTTTTTCCAAAACGAAGGTATCGATTTTCAAAAACATGCAGGTTGGTCGGGGGCTTTTCGGCCCCCGTGTTTTGGCCCCAGAATTTTTAAAAAGTCACAACTTTTTTCTTTATCAACCAAATGCGACAAGGGAAATAATGTGTGCTCTCTCTCTTTTCTCTTCTTTCTTTACCGATGGCAGATGCACTATTTCTTTTTTTTTGTCTTTCTGGCGCTAGTAGACAAAAATGCTTGCTCCCTTCTCTCTCATTACGTCAGTGAAGGACAATCCGGTGAAGGACAATCCGTCAGAAAATAATGATATGATTTTTAAAAAATGAAATAAGAAAGTAATACTTAATTAAAAAATTAAATTTAAAAAACATCCGGAGAATATTTTAGACTCTAAAAAGAGTAATTTTCATTTTTTAACTGATTATTTTTAGGAATAAAGTTGTTTCTTTTTACCTCCACCTACTTTCCTTTATCAACTGTTTTTATACATCTGGCAAAATATTTAATAAATTAAAATATTCAATTTTCTTTTAAAAATAAATTTGCGTTTTCTGTTTTTTGGATTTTTATGACGGATTGTCCTTCACTGACGTATTGTCCTTTACTGACAGATTGTCCACTGACGGATTGTCCTCTGACGGATTGTCCTTCACTGACGGATTGTCCTCTGACGGATTGGCCACTGACGGATTTTCCACTGACGGATTGTCCGGACACCGTAGGATACGTCTCCGGGCCGCCATTTCCGGACCGCTTGAGAAGGTGTTTCTACTGTTCTTTTTTTGAAAACTCGACCCTCTAGTTTAAAAAAACCAAACCCTAGTTTAAGAATTTTCTATTTCTTTTTCCAAAACGAAGGTATCGATTTTCAAAAACATGCAGGTTGGTCGGGGGCTTTTCGGCCCCCGTGTTTTGGCCCCAGAATTTTTAAAAAGTCACAACTTTTTTCTTTATCAACCAAATGCGACAAGGGAAATAATGTGTGCTCTCTCTCTTTTCTCTTCTTTCTTTACCGATGGCAGATGCACTATTTCTTTTTTTTTGTCTTTCTGGCGCTAGTAGACAAAAATGCTTGCTCCCTTCTCTCTCTCATCACTTTCACTTGTCTCGTGCACCATTCCTTCTATTTTAATCAGTGTTCGTAAGTTTTTTTTTTCAAAATAAGAAAAAATGACCATAAAGCTAAGATTTGGACCCCAAAACTAAGATTTTTTGCAAAACTTAGGTTAAACGTTCAAAAAAGGATGTAAAATCTTAAATTGATCAATAACATGCAATTTATTAATTCGGTACGATTTTTTTGGCCGAATTAAACCGAGAATAGCTTTAGTGCACGGTGGGGGGGGGGCGGCGGTGCCGATAGGCGCCGCCGGGGAAATTTTTCAAAATTAGTGCTTTGGTGGTAACAGAGTTTGACGTAAAAATGTTGGAATAAATTTTGAGAAACCCTACGGTAAAAAGGAGCCGGTGGTGCCGACAGGCGCCACCGGGGAAAATTTTGAAAATTTAGTGTCTATTTTGTTAACGAAATTTAGTCTAAAAATGGCCATTATTGAGGATTTATTTGCGAGCCCTGGCTTAATATCTGATAGTAGAATGATAGAAAAATCAAAAAATAAGACAAAAATAAGCACACTGAGCGAAAATCAGTACATTTCTTAGAAATAAGTACATCTTCAGTTTCTAAGACAGGACCCCTCCAAATCAGTACAAATCTTAGAAATAAGTACACTTACGAACACTGGTTTTAACTTTTGTCGTAAGCATAAATAATCTTCGTATCATTCAATAAATATTGGTTAGCTCTATGACCCTTCCAAATTTCAAAAATTATGGTTGTTCTTAGGAAAATTTGTAGCCATAAAAAATGGAAAAAAAACTTTGGTCCATTTTTCTCGTAAAATTTAACCATATTTTCTGAATTTTCTCAAAAAAAATAAAAAAAATGGCGGATTTACGACGACCCAGCACGGTTTCAGAGATAAGTGCCCCTTGATAAATTTTTGAAAAAAATGACACCATTTGCAGAGCCTGGAACAGGAGCGGACCATGTCAGGATTTAACGCAAATAAACAAAAAAAAACTATTTATTATTATTTTTTAATTTATATAAGACCTAAAAAATTTTCAAGTAATAATTTAAAGTAGGGTTAAGCCCCGACCCTTCGGGGACAAGAATGTCGGGGAACGGGGAGAGCCGGGGATGGAATGTCGGGGATCGGGTCGGGGACGGTCAAAATTGTCGGGGAACGGGGACCCCGATCGGGGAATAAGAAATTTAAATTTTTTTTTTCAAAAATCAATATATGTTTTTTGATTCAAAGCATAGAAGCGTTAATAAAAAATTCTTCGGTTTCTTCTTTCTCATCATCTGAGTCCAAATGAATTGCGGGATTTTTGAGGGGTCTTCTTTACCCAAAAATCTTGAAATGTCTTGATTTTGCTAAAGGTTTTTAATAAACGAACAAAAAAAGAAGGCTTAAATACCAATGCATTTTCAGTTTGACACAAATATTTTTCATATTCACTGCCATGCTTTATTTTGAAATGGTCCCAGAGCCCTTTGGTACAACCTTTTTTGCAAGCGAATTTTCTTTCGCAACTCAAACATATGGCTTCCTCTGCAGAAATTTTCGTAAAAAATTTCCAAATAGTTGACGAATTTTTAAAGGTCATTGATTAATATAAAATAAAGATATCTAAAAACAAATGAACTAAATTTCGAGTTATTAACACAATTTGCAAGAAAATTTGAATTATGTCTCAGGCTAAAAATGAAAAAAGAGACAACAAAATAAAAAAGGTGGAAGAGAGAAAAGGGAAATGCGAAATGTTTAATAATTCAAATAATTCCCATTTCTCCATTTTTTCTCAACTATTTCTTGTTCAGACCCCCATTCTTACCAGTGCTTATTTTTTGTCGGGGACGCGGGGATGACATGTCGGGGAACGGGGAACGCCGGGGATGGGATGTCGGGGATCGGGTCGGGGATGAGGCCCAAAAATGGCTTCGGGTCGGGTCGGGGATTCGGGGACGTCGGGTCGGGGCTAAACCCTAATTTAAAGTTATTTTGATTTTCAAAGTATTTGCCAAGAAATACAAATTTTCATTTTTATGGTGTATTAATATTTTTTAAGTTTATTCTTAGAAGTGTATTATTCAATTTTTAAACATTTTTCTCATGAAATTTTTCATTTATGCCTGGTGCCGAAACGTTGGTGGCCAATTTTTTGAAAAATGTAAACGAATTGCTTATAGCCAAAGTCATTTTTAAGCAAATTAAAAAATACATTTTAAATTCTCGGCTCTGGTATACCAATATTACCACCGATGGTCTATAAACATTTTGCGTAATAAACCGGACAAACTTTGCTATGTACTCCAATTTATCCTTCTATTTCTAAAGCTCTACCATGTTTTTATTTGTTATGTGATCTTTTTCGTCTAATTCTATGGGGGGTTTTTTTGGTGCTATGACGTTACTCAAAAACCCTCATAATGGGCGTTACTCAAAAAACCCTCAAATGAATTCTGGGCATCAAAGATCATAATGGGCGTTACTCAAAAAACCCTCAAATGAATCCTGGGCATCAAAGATCGTAATGGGCGTTACTCAAAAAACCCTCAAATGAATATGCGTGCTACGCTTATGGTCTGTATGCACAATAAATTTTAATAATAGAAAATGTAAATTTCAGCCTAATAACTTTGTAAAATCAAAAGCATCAAGATTTAATTAATAGAAATCATTTGTTAAACGAAAAAGATTTTTATTTTATTTCAAATTCAAATTTATTTCAACAATTGTCTTGCTTAAGGACCAACATCAAGCATTTCAATTTAAATTCAGCACATTGAAATTCTGAAGTTTTCTTTTTTTACCGCAAAATACAAAAGCATTTCTATTTGGGCGGTACGTGTGTGTCGTTTTCGATTGCCATTGTGATCTGAAATTTTCAATAAATTAGCAAGTGATTTTTTTAATTAACCAATAAAGCACAGCTCGTTAAGATTTGGCATTTTCCAAATCTCGCCAATTTTGTCGAATAAATAATTGTTATTAAAGTTCTGCAATTCAATATTGAAGTCATGATCCCCAAGAGACATACGGAGCGGGAAAAAAATTTGTAATTTTTCCGTATCTGTGGGTTCAACTTTTTGTGATTTAATTATTACAATTGACACCAACGTGTTCCATCTTGGCCATGAAAATGGTATGCTATTACATAGCCTGCCACCGCCGAACCCACAACAATTGGGGTCAAAATAAGTCCAAGAATGGCCCCAACTGCGAAAATGCTGAGCAGTTCATGCTCACGACGAACAGGTTTCAGCAGTTTATGCTCATGCGGAACAGGTTTTTGGGCTGTAGGTAGACATTGGTAAAGAATAAGGTATAAACAAAATATTTTTTTTATTGAATCCATTATCACCGATGGGTTATAGAATTTTAGAAAATATTTTTGTTTTTAAAATTCTCCGTAAAATTTTCAAGTGAACTCACTCGAAGGAAATGCCTGCCTTATCAGTTATTTTAATGAAATTTACATTTTCTATTATTAAAATTTATTGTGCATACAGACCATAAGCGTAGCACGCATATTCATTTGAGGGTTTTTTGAGTAACGCCCATTACGATCTTTGATGCCCATGATTCATTTGAGGGTTTTTTGAGTAACGCCCATTATGATCTTTGATGCCCAGAATTCATTTGAGGGTTTTTTGAGTAACGCCCATTATGAGGGTTTTTGAGTAACGACCCGGCACCGTTTTTTTTTTGGATTAAAGCCAGGGCTGGCATATTGTGCTGATTTATCAGCATTTAGCTTATTTTGAGGGATCAAATCTGTTTTTAATGCTATTTTTGCTGAAAACAAAACCCGAAAATTTGAAAAAAAAAAATTCCTTTGGATCTCCATTCGCTTAGGCTTTCTCAAAAGCCATCTAAAAATCCAAAATTGACAATTTTTGTATAAAATATCGGATACCATCAATCAGGCGCTCACGATTCGGCGCCAAGTCAAAAATAGGAAAACCCAACCCCCTAATTTTTCTGAAAACTTATCCTACTGATTTTTTCTGAAAAGTTCAATCATTAGTTTTTTGAAAACCCAACCCCCTTTTTAAAAATCTCTATTTCTTTTCCCAAAAAACTATGGGGTGAAGTTTTCAGAAAAACTAGGGGGTTGGGTTTTCAAAAAAACTAGGGGGATGGGTTTTCTAATTTTGCTTGGCTGCGAATTGTGCTGGCGCCGAATCGTTTGGCGCCGAATCGTAAGCGCCGAATTGTAGTGTACCGAATTGGCTGGTATTGTTCAGATCAGAGATGGACGAAACAAGGAAAAAAAAAATTTACGAAACGAAACGAAACCAAAAAAAAAAAATTTAAGCAACGAAACACGAAACGAAACGAAACGAGTCAAAATTTTTAGACGAAACGAAACACGAAACGAAACGAAACACGAAACGAAACAACACGATTTTGAAAAAACATGTTTTTTCTAATAAAAAAAAATACATTCTATTAATTAAAGTTAATTTTTCGACCTCGGTACCTGTAGCGGCACTAACAGGCATTTTTTTATGAAAAAATTCAAAAAACTAATCCTTTGGCCACGCATTAAAAAAAACTCGTATCAAAATCAGGGATGTTACATGAAAATTTTCAAAAACCTCATTTGGGCTCTAAAATTTTGTGCGAAAAAGACCCCTTTTTTATGGTTTCTTGAGATTAATTTTGAGAAAAAAAACTAGCAAATTGGGGGTCGGCGGTGCCGATAGGCGCCGCCGGGGAAAATTTGAAAATTAGTGTTGGTATTTGTTAGCAAATTTGACCAACTATAGGCGCACCGGGGGGTCTAATTTATTAACGGAATCTAGCCTAAAAATGGCCATTTTTGAAGATTTTTCACAAAAAATCCTATCTTTAGGGGTGTGTTTTCGTTTCTTGTTTAATGTAAATTTACTCGAAACACGAAACGAAACTGGCAAAATTTTTCCAAACAAAAGAAACATGAAACGAAACACGAAACGAAACTTGCTAATTTTTTTTAGACGAAACGAAACGAATCGCCAAAAAAAGCACGAAATTTACGAAACTCGAAACGAAACGAAACATTTCGTCCATCTCTGACCCGGACCCGTACAACCCTAGTTTTTTCTTCGAACCAGACAATATGTTGGTGATAGCGCGGCAATTAGCGTGGCGATTGAAAACCTCAAAATTAACTTTTGTAAGTGATAACTTGTTTAATTATTTTACCAAAATGAAGTTTTTTACCCCCAATGGTTTTAAAAGGTTTTCTTCCATTCCTAAATAAAAAGAAATTGATGCAGTTAATTTTTTTTTTGTGTCCTAATGAATATTTTCAAAATTTTGAGATGGACTCCCTATCATAAAAATTAAAGAAAAATTTAAATAATTCCATTTTGTATACAGCACTTAGTTCATCTTTTTGTAATTTATCACTCATTGCTATACATTACAGTAACAAAATAGGCATTTTAATTTCTACAAAAATAACTCAACAATCAATCACTCTTTCCTTCCATACTGTAGTGTTCTTCTTTTTATGCATCGCTTTTGTGGTTCTCTCTTCTCTGGCGTGAAGTGTTCAATGTTGTTTCCACCGTTAGTGGTGTAATGGATTCGGACCAGTTGGGACTCTTTGCTTGTTTGTATTAGGGTTCCAAACCCGCATGCGGGTAGTGCTCTATGCGGGTAACGGGTTTTTTAATTTAGGGCGGACGAGTAAACCCGTACCCGCAAGCGGGTTTCGAGGATGTGCGGGCGGGTACCCGGGTACCCGCTTTTTTAACGCTTGGCTCCTGAATTCAAAAAAAAAAATTACAAAAAATAAAAAAAAATAAAAAAACCAAAAAAACCAAAAAAAAACATCCCAAAATTTGTTCTTTTAAATCAAAAAAAGGGGGTAAAAATCAAATAATTTAATCCGACTTCATTATTCTCAAAAAATTCGTTTTCGTCGTCATCAGTTGACGTTGCAATTTTGTCCATGTTTGCCTTCATAATCAAAATATTCCGGCCATCTGTGCCGAAAGTCTATTCAAATGATTATTTTTGCAATATTCTTTTTTTGCCCCAAAATCTTTTTTTTAACTGAATGTTCTTTTTTTAAATTTTAAGATTAGTCCTGTTTTCATATAGAAAAATTTTTTTTAATGTTTTCCGGCAGCCGTTATTGATACTTCCAGATACTTTTATGCTTAAATTTTCCCAAAAATTTATCTCTAAATTTTTTTAAAAAGGAGGGGCTGGCGGTGCCGATAGGCGCCGCTGGGAAAATTTTTGAAAATTCGATGTGATTTATTAACAGATTTTTAAGCAAAAATGGTTAGGTTTGGAGAATTTTTGAAAAAAAATACAGAGAAGCACTGTTAAAAAAGGGCAAAAAATTAATTTTCGTTTTTGGTTTGGATGGTGAAATTAATAAAATAAATTATTTTAATGTAAAGAAAATAATAAAGATTCTGTGATGAGGGGGACTCGAACCCATGCAAACGCAAGGAAGGTAACAGTCATAACCATTACACCAAAATACAAACTGGCCATGTATCTAAAATAAGCAATTTATGATGAATTTTTCTCCAAAATTTTTTTTTCTATCGAATTCCTCTACTATATTTTCCTCAGAAATACAATTCTTACCACTGCTTAAAATACCCGTTTTTGCGGGTACCCGCAGTGTTTACCCGTACGGGTTTCGAACTTTCAAATCGATAACGGGTAAGTACCGCATGCGGGTTTTTTCCTTAAAATATGCGGGTAAACCCGTACCGGTACGGGTAATGCGGGTGCGGGTTTGGAACCCTAGTTTGTATTGATCATTTTTGGTCCGTAGTTGTTTGTTGGATTCTGGCCATTTTTTGGGAATCGATTCTTTTGTGTATTGGCCTCGTTTGGTTTGTTGTTGTGTGTTGGATTCTGACAACTTATTGGGATTTGAATCTTTTGTGTATTGGCCTCGTTTGGTTTGTTGTTGTGTGTTGGATTCTGACAACTTATTGGGATTTGAATCTTTTGTGTATTGGCCTCTTTTGGTTCGTCGCTTTGTATTGGTTTAGGTCCGCTTTTTGGCACTTTTTGTCCGGCGTGCGTTTGACACATCGGCCGCACATTGGACGACGAGCAATGCCATGACGAAGGCGAGTACAGTGCGGAGCGCCTATTCTAATACTCGAAATAATTGAATGAATGAAGGTGTTATGATTGGCTGCACTGTTTCTGCTCGCCTTTTATTCTCCGTTTTTTGTGGCCTTTGGCCATTTTCACCTGCCTTTTTCATCTGATCAAACATCAACTAATCCGCCATAATTATTCAAATCTTTTTTAGGCTAGCTCTGTTTTAGGAATATTGAGAGGCTGCAAGAGGATTTTCTTTGAAAATAATAATTTGTGGTCTTTTGAGAAATTTGAGGATTTTTGGGCTATTGGATATAATACTGCCAAAGTGTATGTTTTTAGAAAAATAAAGATTCTTGGCATAAAATTTGCATTCCGAATTCATTATTTCCACATAAGTGTATTGAAGGCATTTTTGTACTACACAAAAAAAATATTAAATGAAATGTCCATCACTAAGGATGGCAAAAATATGTACAAAAAGTGGTTAAAACCTATACATAAATGTAAATAAAATTGCCGAATATGTATAAAAAAATCTTAGAAAGAAGAAAAAAGCTATGCAAATTTATTCAAATTCCTAAAATATTGAAATTTAGGGGTGCAAATTTAGTAAAAAGAATTTTATTCCTCAATAATTTAATTGACTAGCCTCAATTGGTTAGGATCGGCCAAGACCAATTTCAAAGGACCGATAAGGTGATTAAAGTCGCGGTCGCGGATCGCGTACCAAAAAGTCCCGCGGTCGCGGATCGCGAATCGCGGTTCAAATTTGCCGCGGTCGCGATACGCAAATCGCGCAAAAAAAAACGCCGCGAATCGCGGATCGCGCGTCGCGGATCACGGATCGCGTCCAGCCCTGATCGGCACCGCCGACCTAAAGAATAATATTAATGTATTCGTGTTCAAAAAAACAAAAATTTTAAATCTTTCTTTGAGCCCCAAAGGATTGCTCTGATTTGTATAACGCGGGTCAATTAGTGTGGTGACTGTCAAACCATAAATTAAAATTTTGTAACTTTCCTTGTTTTTAGGCAGGGTTCTCAGATGAAAATTTTCAAAAATCTCATTTGGGATAAAAAATCCTCATGCTGTAAGAATTGCCGCCATTTTTGCTTGAATTAAAATGAAACTATTTTTATAGAGTACGGCGGGAGGGAGGGGTTGGTGTTGGCGCCGCCGGAAACTTTTTTATAAAGTTGAATGTATTTGTTAACAGATTTTGACCAAACAATTATTAATTTGCGAATTATTTTTAAATTGGCATAATATCTTTTCGGCCTCGGGGACAGAGACTGATGGGCGGGAGCCCCGGGCAAGAAGAGAGGAGAGAGGCAGACGTCACTTTTTAAAGATCCCCGACCAGTGAATTTTTTGGTCGGTTCTTAGGGGGGTACATTTCGTTTTTATTGTGTTTTATTAAGTATTTTTGAGGCAAAAATCAAAATTACACCTAAAAATTCAAAATTATCTTCTACGAATTCATATAAAAACTTGTTCATTGTTTTTAGAGACCGGAATTTTGAAAAATTCCGGATCCTGATCCGGACGCGGATTCGGGAATTACAAAGAAGCAATTTAATTGTCATGATGCCACATATGTATCCATATTTATATGCACTTTTCATTTATGCACTATAGCATATGCATAGACAGACATATGATAATATTTATAGAAAACAATTTTAATCATGTGCCTGTCTTTTCAATGTTATAGAGTAGGATAGCAACCCCGACCCCGACATTTTAGGCCATTTTTCGGGGTTTTCCCTGACCCCGACAAACCCCGATCCCGACCCCCGGGGCCGAAAAACTGGGGCCGAATCGTGGGGGCCGAAACGAGCCTGGCCCTGTACGGCGGTTCCTGTCTGCACCGCCGAACACTAAAACCATTCGAAATTTAACAAAATATGATATTTTTGTGTTGTAATAAAATTGGCCTGAAATTTTTTGACTGTCAGTCGCAAGGCGAAAAAAATAATAATAAAAACCCCGACCCCCCGAACCCCGACATTTGTCAACCCCGACGTCGGGGTTGCTATCCTATTAAATGAAAAGTGCATACAAATGTGGCACCCCATAATAATAAAATTGTTTTTCTAGAATATATCATATGTCTGTCTATGCATATGCTATAGTGCATAAATGTAAAGTGCATATAAATATGGATACATATGTGGCATCATGACAATTAAATTGCTTCTTTTTTTCTTCTGCCTCGGGCATAAATAACATAATATAAAAGCACTTAAACCCCATAAATTTGTCATTCCATTCAAACATTTTTTTTATTTTATTTGAAAAATGTATAAGAACTTCAAATTTCAACTGTTTCTGCTGCTGATCGCCTTTATCCAGTTTATGGTTGTTCACTTAATGCATAATGTTGATGACTCAATAGTTGTTGTTGACCCAGTGGCTGCCGCTCCTGCTGATGCTGATGTTAGCAGAGGAATAGACAAAGAACGTAATAATATAAATAGGCTTTTGGCTGGTATTTGGTCACGAACCCCAACATTTAACCCTGTAAAAAAACTTTTGGATGCTTGTTTGGCCATGGTTATTCGCAGGAAAGGCATTTGCTTCAAAATAAGATTTATGCATCATTAAATTTTGGTTCTGGTATCATTTTTGGCCTAATAATACAAAGCAGAGTAGATGGGTTAAGGGCCTTTAAACCCCCATATTTAGGCCACGGGGTCGTCTCGGCTCAAAAACAAAAATAGTAAAAAACTATCTCTAGTTTATTTGAAAAGTTAACCTTAGTTTTTTGAAAACCTATTCCCCAGTTTTTATGAAAACCTAACCTTAATTTTTTCGAAAAAATAAATCAAATTTTGAAAACCGAAACCTAGTTTTTTTAAAAACCTAACCCCTAGTTTCTTAGTTATTTGAAAACCTATTCCCCAGTTTTTATGAAAACCTAACCTTAATTTTTTCGAAAAAACAAATCAAATTTTGAAAACCGAAACCTAGTTTTTTTAAAAACCTAACCCCTAGTTTTTGTGAAACCTTACGCTAGTTTATTTTGAAAAACTAAACCTAGTTTTTTTGAAAACCTAAACCAGTTTAATGCGAGTTTTTTGAAAACCTGGCCTTAGTGTTTTTCGCAAAACCAACCCTCGTTATATTGGAAAGCTAAACCTAGTTTTTTGAAAACTTGACTAAAGTTTTCTTGATAAATTAAATGGGATGAATTTAAAGATTTCAAAAAACTAGGGTTAGGTGTTCAAAAAAACTAAAGTAAGGTTTTCATAAAAACTTGGGTTAGCTTTACAAAAAGCACCAGGGTTGTTTATTGACATTTCATTTAATACCCGGGACTGATATTTTTGATTATAATGATATAAACAATAATAGCGGAAAAGATGACTGACATTAGTCGGAATCGACATTCAGAACCGGGGGATTGTCCAAGAATTTTCCAATAAAAATATTTAATAAAATTTTTGGGTTAGTTTTTGAATTTGGTATTTTATTAGGGCCATGAAATTTCGGACCGGGCTGTTTTTGTGCGGCCAGTTTCGTGCGAGAGGTTATTTTCGTGCGAGTGGATTTTTATTAAATATTTATAAAAAACATATTATACACAATTTTAATTCAAAAATAATGTTTCGGCTAGGCCCCCTAAAAAATTTTCAAAATTTTTTAGGGGCTTATTTTGGTCACTGATCACGAGTCTGAACCCAGTTTTTTCCTATGACACCGTTAAGGTGCCAGGGTCCCTGCGTATCTGCAGGATTCTGAGATAAGCAGCAGGATTCTGGGTGGGGGAGGGGGTCAGATTCGGGTCCTCACGCTTTTGCTCCGAGTTTCGAAACTTCCGAATGTCGAATAACTGAATGTCGAACAATTTTTAGAACAGACGCTAACTTTACAAATGTCTTAATTAAGGTCTAAACATTTGTATTTAGTTGTTTTTTTAATGTTTTTCAAACCCAAAATTTTATTCTTAGGGGTGCCTAATGTTTTTTGAAAACCCAATGAAATTCCTTGAAGCCCTGGCACAAAAACGACCCCTCGCACGAAAACGACCCACCGCACGAAACTGACCCCAACCGATGAAATTTAGTGACTCTTTTTAATAAATTATTAAAACCTGAATGGGCTTTTTAAACACGGATGATTAAATTTAAACATACATAATCAGCAAAATTCTTAGTTCTTGCGATTTTTAAAAAATTAAACTAAAGCGAAGGTTCAATCAATAATTTTCCAAAAGAAATACATATATCAATGACCTTAAATACAAAAGAATGATATTTCATTTATATTAACATTAAAGATTTTTTCATTCATCGCCAAAATTTTTTATAAAACAATATTTTAAAAATTCAACCAAAGTCCTAGTTATTCATGGATTTATAATGGCCAACCAATCTTACAAAGAAACTTTTAGAGATAAAAAATCAAAAAAATTTCTTGTGAACAAAAATGATTAATCAAAATACCTTACCTTTTCGCCTTTAAATTTAGTTTATAAAAGAGAATGCAGTGAACTATGCAGCAAAATAGATGGAGGACCAGAATGTAAAAAAGCAAAATTGCATTATACGGTTGCTGGTTTTAGCTTTCGTTGTTTTTGTATGACGGTTAGAACAGACGGCTGCATGGGCTTCTGTTTGCAGAAGAAATGTGTATACCGTGAACCAAGCGATGGCCAACAGCGTGTCGGTAAATTCCATTTGACAGACACACCCAAGCGCTGATCAACAGCATATCAGCAAACTGAAGTCTACTGACGCATAAAATGTTATAGAACAAGCATGTTTTATCTATTTTCCTTTGTTCTACTCACTTTATTGTTGCCGCAATTGTTGAGAAAAAAATTTTTATTGTCGCAATGTGCAGTGAAAAAAAAAAGCTAGATTAGACCGAGACCACAAAAGCCGGGACAGACAGGGACAAGCCTTTTTTAGTCCGGACCGGGAAAAGGAATTAAAAAATGGCCTCTCAATTTTTGTAAGAATTCACCATTTTTTTGCCATTGCCCGGTGATGCTGATAGGCAATGCCTTAGAAAATTTTGAAAATCTGAGTATGAATTAGTTCCAATTCAAAATTGAGTTTTTTAAAAATTGCGTGAATTTTTATCAGTGAATAAAATAAGAAAAGTTCCAATCAATCTCTACTGACCTCTAATCATCATAAAAAATACTCCCGAGGTGCGGAAATATTTTTTTTTTGATAAATTGAGACCAGAAACACCCTCTAAATTATTTAATTGAAATAAATTTTACATTTTGTCTTGCTAAGAACAAACAATGTGTTCAAGTTTTAACTCCTGCGCAAGCATGAAAAGGAAAGGTTCACTATCATTTCGTCAGTGGTTCATTTGAGCAATCATTTGGGCCGTGAAAATCTCAAAAAAAATTAATAAAAGATAAATGAAGCCTAAAATTTCAAGAGTTAGTTTTCTGAAAGCTTCACCCTCTAGTTTACTGAAGACCCAACCCAAAACTTTTTTTTCTGAAAATCTAACCCTACTAGGGTGTTAGGTTTTCAAAAAAACTAGGGTTGGGTTTCAGAAAAAACTTTTGTGTTTGGTTTTCAGAAAAATTTCGGGTTATAGGGGTTTAGGCTTTCAGAAAACTAAATACATTGGGCAATAGGCTGACCAAAAACTGCACAACATGCTTTTTTAAGTGGATTGGGAAGGTGGGCCAAAAGTTATGGCCGATTTCTTAACAGATTTTCCTTAAAAATTGACATTTTAGTCCCTTTTTTCTATATATAAATTTGACAATTTCTGTGGTCTGTGTGTCCGTGATGTTTACACCATTTGAATTTGCGCTTATAGACGGTATGCCAATTTTGTTTTTGGGAAAAATGAAAATAAAGAGAGTGATAAAAAGAGAAAAATGAGAGAGAGTGAGAGGGAAAGGAGGCAAAGAGAGAGAAACATAGAAAGGTAAATCTGTTCGATAGATAACTTTATGATGAAATATGTAGTTGTTTTTATTTATCTTTTTACATCCCAACACGACAAATGTATCCTTACATTTTAATGTTTAAAATTTGTTATTTTAAACCAACGATTTAGCGACAATTAATCCATATTTTTTAACTAAATTTGTTGTTTTTTATCATTTGAAATTAAATTAATGGAAAATTAAAAGAAACGACAGGTATAAATGAACTTTTTGCTAATAAAATTATAATACTTGGTGGTGATTTTCGGCAAACCTTACCGATTCAAAAATTTTTAACCAAATCTCAATTCATCAATCTTTCAATCAAAAAATCACATTTTTGGAGACATTTTCAAAAGTTTATTTTATCAACAATTTACACGCTTTAGAAAGCGAAAAAAATTCTTGCTTTTTGCTAAAATGGGTGGTGGAAAATTAAATGGCGAAAATGATATGCTTGAGTTAATTGCTGGTCACTTAATTTGCTATACTGATTTAGTTGATGAAATTTTTGGGGAATTTTCTGTTGGCAAGAATTTAAAGCAAATGTCTGATAAAGCAATTTTGTCTCCTTTGAATGTTGATGACTGCAGGAAATGACAGCTCTTTTATTGTGTACCAGAATATCTTAATACATTATATACGACCAGCTTGCCAAGGCATGAATTGAGATTGAAGAACCATGTCATTGTTATGTTAGTTAGAAATTTAAATATTAAAGAAGGTCTTTGTAATGGTACTAGGCTCAGAATTTTAAAAATGTTAGATAAAGTTCTTCACTGCGAGATCTTAACAGGAGACAAAGCTGGCACTAAGGTGCTTTTACCAAGGATTACTTTAACAGATGATGAAACTACCTTTTTCAATATCACGCCACCAATTTCCGTTAAAATTAGCGTTTTCTTTAACTATGAACAAGTCACAGGGACAAATATTTAATAAGATTGGCATAGATTTGCGAAATAATGTATTTCAACATGGATAGTTATACTTTGGTTTTTCAAGAACGAGATCATGGGATAGGTTAAAGGTTAGATTGCATCCAAAAAAAGAGAGATCATAAAGTAAAAAATATTTGTTTTAAAGAAATTTTAACCAACTAAATTATTTGAAAAGCTAAACAAAAAGAAAAATAGAATTATACGTTAATAATCTATGAAATGTGAATATATTGAAGTCAATGTCTGAAATCTTAGCAAATACTTAAATCACAAAAAATCCTTTTTTAGTGAATTAAGCTTGAATTTTTGGTAAACATTTTTTTAATAGTTGATCAATTTATTTTGTATTGTTCTAAGAATCCTATTTATATCATATATCAAGTAAGTTAATCGCTACATTATTGGGGGTGGTGTAGCGTGTGGTGGGGCAGGCAATTGTGCCTTTTAACCGTGCTGGTGCATTTCCTAAAAAGTGCCACCCATGCGCGTTTCCTAAATAGGCCATTTTTATGAATTTTTTAGAAAAAACTCGTCATTACTTTGCTCAAATGCAACCAAATTACACAATCTTGGTATGGTCCGATAGCTATTGGTTAGCTCTATTAGCCATCCAAATTTCGAAAAATATCATTAAATTTTGCGAAAAATATAGACCAAAAAATGAATTTTGTGGTTATAACTTACTTAAAATTTAATGATTCTTTTTGAAATTTGGTTGGCTAATAGAGCTAACTAATAGCTATCGGGCCATACCAAGATTGTGTAATTTTGTTGCATTTGAGCAAAGTTATGACCAGTTTTTTCAAAAAAATTCATAAAAATGGCCTATTTAGGAAACGCGCTTGGGTGGCACTTTTTAGGAAATGCACTAGCACCCCTTTTAACAATCACGAAAGCCCCCTTTGATAGACGCGCGTATCGTTAGTAAGCTTAATGACGAAGCTAAAACTAAAGCAATTGAAAATTGAAATTACACAAACAAAAAAGACAAAAAGAGTGGAAGAGAGTAAGCTCGAAAATAAAATTAAGCGAAGCTTGAACAAGAACCCAGAATTTCTATTGTAAAACCGGTTTTAAATTTTGAGGATCTTGATTTCAAATTTATTTTGTTTTAAAAGATTTTAAACCATGACTTTTTTTGAACAAAAATCAAAATCAAGAAAAATTTTTAATGCCTTTTTTGTAATAGTTTTATTGGGATAATTTCATTTTTATAACTGGCCCGATTGCGCGCCGAAGGCGCGCTTTCGGGCTAGTTATTAAAAATTTCAAAAGGATTGAGTATCCGGCGGTGCCAGCAGGCCCGGATTTTGGAAAAATATTAAAGAAATCGCTTCAAAACGTGCTGGCGCGTTTGTTAAAAACTGCCAATTTCACTGTTTTCGGTTAAATCTTGCCATAACTTTTCTCAGAACCATCCAAATTAAACAATCTTGGTATTGTAAGATAGCCCTTGAAGTGCACTATTAGCCTGCTAAATTTCAAAAAATTTCATTAAGTTTTAAAAAATTGGAGCTAAAAAACTGGAAAAAATTGCCATGACTTTTGAAAAACTTAACGAAATTTTTTCAAATTTGTATATGTGATAAAGAAAATCACGAGCTATCGTATGATACCAAGATTGTTTAATTTGGGTGGTTCTGAAAAAAGTTATGGCAAGATTTAACCGAAAAAACAGTGAACAGGATTGAGTGTTTATAAGTGATACGATATTTTTTGCTCGAATTCTGGTAGAATAATGCTGTTTTTTGCTATTTTTCGTGACTTTTTGGGATTTTTTTATGACTAAAAGTGCCAGAGCCCTAGTCATATAATGCATAAAGAAAAGTGCATGCATAATACTTGTGAAATGGCACTGGAGGAAGGGAAAAACGGGCAATAAAAATAAAGAGGAAAATAAATAAAATCCAAATAAAAAATAATTTATGTAAATTAAAAATATTTCAGAACAGTTTCTTCAATAACAGATAATACATTCGGATGTTTGAAATAAAAATATGCCAAAAAGAAAATATTTTAGAAAGGTAATAAAAAAGAAACAAATCCAAAATGTTTTCTCTGTGTATATAATCAATGGAGACCGGAACAGGACCGGATCCTGCCAGGATTTCTCCGGACTCCGGATCCTGATCCGGGGGTTTTTGGAAAAATGGATCCGGATCAGGAGGCCGGAAAAACAGGATTTTAAACCCGGGAATCCGGTCCGAGGTCAATTCTCGAATCCTGATCTTGATTCTGATCCGAGTAAATTTGACCATGGTTGCCAGGATTTGGTTTTTTTCTTGATTCTGAATTATTTTTACAAAGAAATTTTTTTGAAACGATTACTTGAACATTATTTGAATAAATCTTAGTCAGAAAAAGAAAGTGGGGCAAACTTTTCAAGACTTTATACCAGGGTTCCATCCGTACTTTATTTCAAAGTACAGTGCTTTCAATTTCAGGTTTTAAAATCCACCACTTGTTATCATCTTTTAATAATATATAGTAATGTAGGCCATATTTAATTTTTTTGTTTTGTACAAAAATGTCTTAAATACTTATGTGAAAATAATGAATCGGAATTGCAAATTTTCAAGAATAAAATTAAATTTTATTATTATTTTCTTCATTTTAGAAGTTTAGTCAATTTTTGGCTTTTATTTATTCAATAATATATTTTCAAATGGTGATTCTTTTGCAGCCAAATTGTTCTTTGAAATTTTTAATCTAAACCCCGGTTTATTGAATTCCACGTTTAGCTTATTCATAGGAGCCACGAAGCGCACTGCTGTTTCTTTGTTTGTTGACCTATTAAAATGTTATTAACTGTCAAAAACGATTTGAATAATTATGGTGGATTAGGGCTGCACGAAAATTTGTTTTCGTGTTTTCGGCTTTTTCTACACTTTTTGGTTTTTCGTTTTCAGGTTCTAAAAATGTGATTTTCTTTCGGTTTTGTTTACGAAAATTTCTTTTTTTTTTCTTTTTAAAGGTCTTAGTGCAATTGTATTTACTTCATACATTTCCCATAGGCTTTTCGTCCAAATTAGTTGCAAAATTAAATGACAAACATTGTGAAAACCCGGTCAAATTTTCTTTTTTATTTCAATTACGAATGTTCATTTTGATGCTTCGCTTTCAAATGTTTCCAATTTTTTTTTTTTTTTTGGAAATTAGTAAAAATGATCAATTTGATAGCAAATTTTGCAGAAAAATGACAAATTCTTTTAAAAACTTGTCAATTTTAGAGATTCTTTCGAGAATACTAAGCTAAAAGGTGTCCGGCGGTGTCGATAGACGCCGCCGAGAAATTAAAAAAAAAAGAAAAGAAAACTATAAAGAAAATTGTCATTTATGAATTATTACAAGGTACTACTTTAATTTTTAGGTTTTATGGGTATTTGGAAAAAAATTTTTAAATTTCTGCATGAGAGGGATTTGAACCCAAGCAAAAAGATATGGGAAAGCAATACTTTTACCACCACACCGAATTATCATTGAGATGATTATTGATAAAAATATATTTTAACTGGTTTTTCCTCCAAAATTTTTCTTTTCTCAACAATTTTTTGGACCTATCTCGTTTAAGTCAACCAAAAAAAGTAAAAAATAAAAAATAAATTTTTTTTATAGAAATGCTTTTAAAAGGGTTTTCAGGGTCGGAGAATCCGATTCTAACGTCTATTTTGCCCAGTTGCGAATCCCGAACCTTAATTCAAAGATTTCAAAAATTTCGAGTTTACACAGGGTTGTGATCTCAAAATTTTAAAATACTCATTTGGACACTAAAAAGTACTCATTTTGCATGAAATACTCAAAAAAATACTCATTTTGCATGAAATACTCATTTTTTTAAATCATCATAAATGGCGCATAAAATTCAATAATTTGTCATATTTTTTCACTTGAACGAATCATTTTCATTAATTTTTAATGATTTCTAAGCATGAATTTTTAAATTAAATCTTTATTTTGGGTATAGGGGTTTTCAGGGTCGAGGAATCCAATTCTGACATCTATTTTAATAAAATAAGGCACACTAGTAAATTTGAATAAAATGAGACACATTTATGAAATCTAAATTTTTAAAATGTTCGAATTAGGGTTCGGGATTCGAATTTAGGGAAAATAGACGTCAGAATCGGATTCTCCGACCCTGAAAACCTCTTAAAAGCTTTTCTATAAAAAAATGTTTTTATTTTTTTTTACTTGTTTTGGTTGAAAAAAATTTTTTTTTTTTTTTAACTTGTTTTGGTTGACTTAATTGGAGCGGGACACCCCCGTCGACAATAAGTGGACCTCCGAACCTGTTATTTGATGTGAAATTCTGAATCTCAAAATTTTGCGCAAATTTCAGCTTTACTTGATCATTGCGGCCTAAAAATTTTTTTATGTGATCAAAAAATGACAAAATTGAAAAATAAAATGTTATCAATTTAATAATGACTGATTTATGACCAAAAAAATGGACAAAATTAAGGTAAGGCTTTAAAAAATACGATTAGTCCCACCTGATAAGTTTATTTATTCTCAAAAAACCTTACCAGCTAGCTAAAATATTCTCACAAAAGTTTACTGACAACTGCTTTTTTTCTAAAAAATAAACGCAAACAAAGTGCGCTTTTTAGGCGTCTTTTTAAGCCAATTTGACTTTGCTTCAGAGGCTAAAAATTTAATTTTAATATAAATAAAGTCACCCCAATGGTAGTAAAAAGGGCTAAAAAAAGGTCGCTAAAGTCTATCGGAACAATAAATAACAAAAAGAAGTTCAGAGTATCAAAAGGGGTTCCTAAAATTAAAAAACGCTTAAAAATTCTAAATTCATAACAAGAAAGTTATAACTTAAAAACTCGATTAGAATTTTCAATTCGGAAAATTTCCTTGTTTCGTCCATCTCCAATGGCAATTTTGGACAGCATCTTCAAGTCTTACATCCTTTTTTGACCCGCTCAGAGAGCATCGCCCCCGCAGCCGACCCGCCCCTAAGGGTGGGCCAGCCGACGGTCATCAACGCCGGGCGACCACCAAAAATTGCATTTCAGCGACACCCCCAACGAGCTTCACGCTCAGGGGGCGACGCCGCAACTCATCATCGCGGGTGCTTTGGCGAGCAAGGTGGAACTCCCACCGGGAAACCGTACTACAGAAATGATCCTGAGAAGTACAGTCTCAGAGAACCAAACCAATTGGCTTGTCATAAATTGAAATAGAAATTTAATAAATTGATTTGTCGCCGCTAGAGGTGTTTAATTTCTCCATCCTTGAATTTCTCTCCCCGCCGATCCCCGACATTCCTGTCCCCGAAGGGTCGGGGCTGAACCCTAAATGAAACTGTAAAAAAAGTCCAATTTACCAATTGTTTTTTTCCCTTAAAATGTGCATAAATTACGAAACATAGAAATGCATTTTTATGACAGCGCAAATCAAAGAAAACCCACAGAAAAAAGTGAATGTAAACAAAAGCCAAATACAAATGAAAAAAGCATTGAAGGGAAAAAACAGGGATCGCAAATGAAAATTTTCATAATCATCATTTAGCTGGCAAAAAATCATCATATGGGGTCAAAAATCATCATTTCGAAAAAAATCTTCTAAAAGAAAGAAAACACAGTAAAAAGCATCGATTTTTTTAACTCACAGGGGCGGAAGCCGGTGGTGCCGAATAGGCGCCGCCGGGAAAAATTTTGAAAAATTGAGTCCGATTTGTTAAAGGATTTGGGCCTAAAAATGGCCGTTTTTGAGGATTTTTTTTCAAAAAATCCCGAAAATCATAAAATCATCATCAAATTTCCAAAAAAGCATCAAAAATCATCATTGATCCCTCCAAAAGCATCAAAATGATGATAAATCATCACATTTGCGAGCCCTGGGAAAAATGTCAAAAATTAACAAAAAAATAAATAAAATACTCCCCAATAAAGGACGACATGGCAAAAGATACAAAAGGCAAATTCCGTGGTTTTTTTAGAATCGAAATTGGCCGACCCAAATTTTTAATGCATTTATCTTTAGATCTCTTAAAAATAAGCCAAATATCTTTTATAAATAGTCGCCATTCTGCCTGACATGAAATTTTTTTTTCAAAAGCTGAATTTTTAAGAAAATTACAAGAAAAATATTTTTAAAACTTTCTAAATGCTTCACAAATTTAAAAAATTTAAACTTTTCTGAAAATAATATTTCTTTTGGTTTTCTTTTGAAAAAAACTTGACTTTTTGGTACTTTTCCGTTGTGGCCTACACCTCAAAATTTAAAAAAGGCAACAAAAGCGTGCAAAACGAGTATTAGGCCGGACATTTTTACTTTGTTATTTTGAGCTAAAAATTGGTTTATAGGGGTTTTGAAGGGTGCTGAGCACGAATCTGAACTTAAATTTATCGTAAGACATCATCTAATCTATGATTTTATCAATTTTTATGCACCCGGCAGCACCATGTTTTCATTTGAAAACGAGTATGTCCTTGAATGAAAAGTGATAGATCTGATGAAACCTCAGCTTAGATGATATCTTACGATAAATTTAAGTTCTGATTCGTACTCAGCACCCCTGAGAACCCCTATAAACCAATTTTCAGTCAAAAATGACAAACTTAAATTTTACAAAGTAAAATTAGGGACCTCCATTCTTAAGGATTACCGGTTGGCTCGAGAACAAACTGCTATCGCGTTTTGTGAGAGGGAGCTAGCCTTTTAGGTGTAGGCTAGGGTTGGTCAAAATCGGTTTAAAACCGGTCCCCCCGGTTTTCGGTTATGCCGGTTTTGCTACCCCCGGTTTTCGGTTTCGGTTTTTGGCCGATACCCGGTTAACCGAAAACCGAAATCGGTTTTTCGCCTTATTTTCAGTCCCAACTTTAGTACACTTAATTTAAATTTTTTAAACATTTTTTTAATATTTTGTATATTTTGGGTTTTTTTTTTTTTGGTTTTTTCTTTCCTGAATAGGCAGGGCTCGCTGATGAAAACATTTTTCATGACAATTTTAGCTGTTATATGGTTTTGCTTTTTATTAAAGTATTAATTGGGCTGGGTTACGGCGGTGCCGATAGACGCCGCCGTGGGAAAATTTTGAAAATTTAGTTTTATTTTGGTAACAAATCTTGACAAACAATTTTTGAGGGGGTTTTAAATAAATGTTGAGAAATCCTACGCGAGTGGGGGTCCGGTGGTGCCGATAGGCGCCGCCGGGAAAAATTTTGAAAAAATACTAAGAAATCGCTTTAAAAATTATAAAAAATAGTATTGTTTTCTTCTTTTTTTTACCTCACAGTAAGAAAAAAGGACATTTCTTTAAAAAAAGGACATCTAACATCCCTGATATTTGGGTCAGATTTGTTAAGAGAACTTAACACAAACAAATTAAAATTTGCTTATTAAAAGGAATAATTTAAAAAAAATAATAAAATGGGCAGTAATTTTGTTATAATAAAATTAAAATGAATTTCTGCATGGCGGCATAGTACCAAATCAATTTTTCACAGGAACAGGAAGAAAACCAACTGAACCACGACGACTTACTCACAAAAACGAACAAAGAAATTCAAATTTGGTGCAACTTTCCATCAAAATTTTACTAAAACATCTTCATTGAAAGTCCCATTCTTAGGGGTGTACTTTTTTTTGTTTTCAAACCGAAACCGGGAAACCGGTCCCCCCGGTTTTCGGTTAGGCCGGTTTTGCTACCCCCGGTTTTCGGTTTCGGTTTTTGGCCCAAAAAGGCCGGTTTTCGGTTTCGGTTTCGGTTCGGTTAACCGACCGTGACCAACCCTAGTATCAATGTATAAAAAAGTTATGAACAAAAACTTCGGCAGACACTGAGATACAAAAGAATGATATTTCATTTATATGAACATTAAAGATTTTTTTATTCATCGCCAAATTTTTTTATAAAAAAAAAATATTAAAAAATTCAACCAAAGTCATAATTATTCATTGATTTATAATGGTCTACCAATCAAACAAAATTTTTAAAGATAAAAAATCAAAAAATTATCTTGTGAACAAAAATGATTAATCAAAATACCTTAAATTTTCACCTTGCAATTTAGATTATAAAAGAAAATGCAGTAAAGAATGCAAAAAAATATCTACAGGACCAGAATGTGACAATAGAAAGCACTATCCTGTTGATGGTTATGAATTTCCTTGTTTTTGTAAGACGCACCCAGGGGGCTGCTGTTCGTCGACGAAATGTGTATACCGTAAACCAACCGACGCCCAAATGCGTGACAATGGGTTCCATTTTGTAGACAACAGCAAACAGAAAAAACAGAAGTCTACTGACGCATAAAATGTTACAGAATAAGCATGTTTTAGCTATTTCCATTTGTTGTACTCACTTTATTGTTGCCGCAATTGTTGAAAAAAAATCTTTTATTGTCGCATTGTGCAGTGAAAAAAAAAACTAGATTAGACCGAGACCACAAAAGTCGGGACAGACAGGGACAAGCCTTTTTTAGTCCGGACCGGGAAAAGGAATTAAAAAATGGCCTCTCAATTTTTGTAAGAATTCACCATTTTTTGCCATTGCCCGGTGGTGCTGATAGCCAATGCCTTAGAAAATTTTGAAAATCTGAGTATGAATTAGTTCCAATTCAAAATTGAGTTTTTTTAAAAATTGCGTGAATTTTTATCAGTGAATAAAATAAGAAAAGTTCCATTCAATCTCTACTGACCTCTTATCATCATAAAAAAAACTCCCGAGGTGCGGAAATATTGTTTTTTGGACCCGAAACACCCTCTAAATTATTTAAAATTTTAAGAAGAAATAGAGAACTCTCAAACAACTAGGGTTTTAGGTTTTCAAAAACTAGGGTTAGGTTTCAGAAAAGAAAACTAAGGTTTGGTTTTCAGAAAGAAATTTTGGGGTTGGTTTTCAGTAAACTAGGGGTTTAAGCTTTCAGAAAACTAATACATTGGGCAATAGACTGACCAAAAACTGCACAACATGCGTTTTATTGAGTGGATTGGGAAGGTGGGCCAAAAGCATGTCTTCGTGGCTTGAGACTTGGCGTCCGCTAGTTAATTCAAATAAATTTTGTGTTTTTTCTATGAATATGCGCATACGTATGTGGGTGGCCCCCCATAAGAATAAATTGTATGCATTCCATATTCATTGATATATTTATTTATTCAAATAAAAGTCCAAAAGAAGGGACAAAGGCCGCTTATACTTTTGGAATGATGGATGTCAGATCTCCTACAAAAAGAAATTATCTTGTAAGGCGTATTTGATTTTATTTCTGAATGTGGGAAGTAAATTAAAAATAGAAATATCAGATTTTTACTATTTTTTTTTTGTAAATCTGATGTTGTTCTATTTATAAAAGAGTGTTCGGTTTTGGTAATTTTTGTTTGGCAATTATGATTGGAAAGGTTGACCTTCTTGACCTTTTTCTTAATGGAAATGTTGTAAAAATTCTCAGATTTAAGATGAGTGATATTTTTAATAATTTTGAAGGCTGTTATAATATCCCGGTACTTCCTTCTAAACTCGAGTTTAGAAACTTTTAAATATTTTAAGAAATATATGGAAGACAACCTTTTCTAAAAATATTTTTTGTAAAAAATTTTTGGAATTTTCTGTGGTTTATTTTATTTTTTTAGTTATAGGACTCCAAACTTCAATTGCGTCTTCTAAGAGAGGTCGAATATAGCTTTTATAAACTATAATCCAAGTATTGGTTGACTTGGTTTTAATTTTTCTAAATAAAATTCGGCTTCTAAGATAAGCTTTTTGAAGAATATTTGAAACATGTTCTTTGAATTTGAGTTTATTATCGACTAAAATGCCGAAATCACGAATGATTTTTGATTCGGGAATAGTTAAGTATTTTAATTGTACGGTATTTTTAGCAAAGGTAAATTTTAGTGTCATCAGCAAAATTATGGAGATTTCAGGTGGAAGTTTTTCAGGTAAATCGTGTATAAAAACTAAAAAAAGGATTGACCCTAAAACTGAGCCTTGTGGAACTCCCGATTTAACAGGAAATTCATTTGAAAATTTTTGATTAATTCAAACTTTGAAAGTTCTTCCAAAAAGAAAGTCCTGAAGCCAATTTAAAAGGTTTGCACTCGGATCGGTAGCCTTCAAAATCAGAACATCCAGTCCAAAAAAACCGATTTTGTGGTCAAAAATCAGGACTTTTTTGTGAATTGGCTGCACAACAATTGTACATCAATTTTATTCTTGTAAATAAGTATCAAACACCATATTCTCATTATCCATAATCATTTTGAGAAAATTTTTTTGAAACGATTACTTGAACATTATTTGAATAAATCTTAGTCAGAAAGATGAAAGCGGGCAAACTACTAAGTGAAAATAATGAATCGGAATTGCAAATTTTCAAGAATTAAAATATTATTCTCTTTTCTTATTCCCGTCATTTTGGAAGTTTAGTCAATTTTAAGGCTTTTATTTATTCAATAATATATTTCAAATGGTGATTCTTTTGAAGCCAAATTTGTTCTTTGAAAATTCTAATCTGAGAGCCCCGGTTTATTGAATTCCACATTTAGATCATCTATTCATAGGAGCCACGCAGAGCACTGCTGTTTCTTTTGCTCGCCTATTAAAATTTATGTATTTTACATTGTCAAAAACGATTTGAATAATTATGGCGGATTATTTGTTGTTTGATCAGATGAAGGCGGAAAAAAAGTCAGGTAAAAATGTCCATCTAACGCCACAAAAAGGGAGAATAAAAGGCGAGCAGAAACTGTTCAACCAATCATAAAGCTTTCATTCATCATTCAATCATTTCGAGTATCCTCTGCTGAATATGCGCTCCGCACTGCTACTCGCCTTCGTCATGGCACTGCTCGTCGTCCAATGTTCGGCCGATGTGTCAGAAGACTCACGCCCCAACAAAGTGCAGTCCCAAATGAACGTGAACGAGGGAAAAGGACGAAAAGTGGTGTTAAAAAGTGGACCTAATCCAAGAGAAAGCGACCAACCAAATGAGGCCAATACCCAAAAGATTCAATTCCCAAAAAGTGGTCAGAATCCAACACAAAACTACGAACCAAAAGAGCTCAATACACAAAAGCGAAAAGTCCCAACTGGTCCGAATCCATTACACCACTAATGGTGGAAACAACATTGAACACTTCACGCCAGAGAAGAGAGAACCACAAAAGCGATGCATAAAAAGAAGAACAAATAATAGAATATGGAAGGAAAGAGTGATTGATTGTTGACTTATTTTTGTAGAAATTAAAAGGCCTATTTTGTTACTGTAATGTATAATTTTAAAATATTCATTGGGATACAAAAAAAAACAATTAACTGCATTAATTTCTTTTTATTTAGGAATAGAATAAAACCTTTCAAACGCATTGGGGTAAAAAAAGCTTCATTTTGAAAAAATAATTATTCTTTTAGATTTGAGAAATCTATGCGGAAGGAGGTCCAGTGGGGCCGATAGGGGGCTACCGAAATTTTTGAAATTTGGTTTGATTTAGTTTTTTTCTCTAAGAATCAACCTTCAAGGAACAAAAATTTGTTTGTCGAGGGGTATTAACCCAAATTGGCAGAACAAGCATTTGATATGTGTTACTAGTTTTGAGGGCATTTTGTACTAGAGACAGAAACAAAAGGACCGGTTGACTTTTTCCGGTAAAAAATCGATGTTCGAAAAACGCTTTTTTATTCCTCGACTTTTTTGTTCTTAATATATTTCCCTCCAAAATTTCCCTTGTTACTCAAAAAACCCTCATTATGAAAAATTTAACAAAAAACTAGTCATAACTTCGCTCTAAAACTACCAAATTTTGTATTCTTGATATCATTTGATAGCTCTAAGACTTCTCTATTAGCCAGTATAATTTCAGAAAATTTCTTTCAATTTCAAAAAAGTTATGGCCAAAGGAATTCAAAAAGGGCAGGTTTTTTAAACATTTTTTGTCATAACTTTTTTGAAATTGAAAGAAATTTTCTGAAATTATAATGACTAATAGAGAAGTATTAGAGCTATCAAATGATATCAAGAATACAATTTGGTAGCTTTAGAGCGAAGTTATGACTAGTTTTTTGTTAAAATTTTTAATAATGAGGGTTTTTTGAGTAACGCCCATTATGAGGGTTTTTGACTAACGTCATAGCACCGTTACCGCTTGAAAACAACTCGTCCCGAAAAGCCCAAGTACGAGTAATACAACTAAACAGTATTTCTACAAATCACGAGTAGGAATAAACGAGTAACGAGTATTGCCAGTATCACGAGTAGTAGTAACGGTCAACCGACATTTGCGCCCCAATGCCCAGAGGAAATCTCAGAACCAACTAAACTTAAGACTTTTAGTATCATTCGAATGCCCTTAATGGGTTCAATTAGTATACCAAAAATAAAAAAAATTAGTAAAGTTACAAAAAAATTATGACCTGAAAAACACGAAAATGTGCAAAATGGAGATTTTTGTAATCTTTTTATCATAACTTATTCAAAATAAAACCAATTTTTTTGATTTTTGGTATACCAATAGAGTACATGGAAAACTATTGAAAGATACTAAGAAATCTATCCGTTCCCGTTTTCAAAACTTTCAATAAGGTTTTTCATTAAAAAACAATTTTATACGTGACAGTGAATAAATAAAAAGAGTAAAATGCATGCCCAAAAAGAAGCCAATGAAAACCCAAGCGGAAGTAAAGATAGAAAGGATTACTGGAACGATAATAGGCCGAAACGGAAGTAAAATCAGCAGAAGAAATTTTTGTTTGCTTCATTTTTTGAATTTCGACTTTTAGGTGGTCCTTAATGCCGTGGATGAAAATAATGAATAACATAATGTTACATTGAATCCCCAGTCAAATAACCCCAATTTTGAATGGATTCATAATTTTGATAAACGTTTAATTTTGGCGTATGACTAAAAGTCGAATTGACCTAAACACAATAAATCCCAAATGCAAATACTCCATTTACTTTTCATCGGTTATTTTGATGTTGTATTTTTCCTGTTCTTTTGAGGTTGGTAAACGGACATTACATTTTAGATAGATGCCAATACAGAAGAATCCACCACAGGCCCTTTGACAGAAACAAGGAAAGTCTCCTAAATATTCAGCTTTACACATAGATTCGTTTACGACACAGGTACGGGTTTTCTCAGATTCGTAATTACATCTTCTGTTGCAATGTTCCTTATAATCTAAATTAAAAGATTTAAAAAAAATTTGTTTTTTATCTATTTCTATTCCCCAGAATTAAAAAAAAAAAAAATTGTTTTTTTATCTTTTTCTATTCCCCAGAATTTTGAATCTTTTTTATTGTATATTTTTCATGCCTTCAAATTTTTTAGTATGTACATAAGATGACAGTTTATTTTTGCACCTCTCATTTCTGTGTCCAAAAATTTACGCAAAAAAAAATGTCTGCTTTAACAGAACTATTGGTTAGGGTTTTTTTGTGCCGTAACATTTGGCCACGACATTTGTTCTCCATAAAGATAACAAAAAAAAAGTTGTTTTTATTCACTTATATACCTTTTCCAGGGCTAATTATGAAAAAATACAATTATTTAAGAATTTTTTGTTATTCCCATGGAAAATTTCCGATTTAAAACAAACCTTAGAAACAAAACCTCTTAGATTTCAAAACAGCGAGACCAATTTAAAAAAGACATGCTTGATTTTAAAGTTAAATCCTGAAACCAAATTTTAGCGAATTGATAACAATAAGCCAAGGCCAAAGTTTAAGCTAAAACAAACCACATTGAAAAATTAATAAAATATATTATTTTTGATAGCTAAATAAAAGAATATCAATGCATAAACATGGCGAAACGTTCGGATTTACGGGAGGGAAATTGAGGATTTCATAAACCAGATATGGGCAGGGTTTCGATCTGGCACAACCTTAAATAAAAATATTACCACTTTTGGTTGCAGTTTTAGCTTCGACAGCATCCAATCCACTTTTGGTTGCAGTTTTAGCTTCGACAGCATCCAATCCACTTTTGGTTGCAGTTTTAGCTTCGTCAGCATCCAATAACTGGAGAATAGCAACCAAAAGAACCAGTGAAAATGTAAAAACCTTGTTATACATTTGTAAAAAATCTGAAATTGTCGACTAAATGGAAATTGGAAAATTTGCATTAAATATTTTTTTATTGAAGCCAGAGGCAGAAAAATGCACTTTTCATATATGCACTATACGGTCGGTCTCGGTTCGGCGCGCTCAGTTCGGCGCGCTCGGTTCGGCGCGAGTTTTTCGGCGCAGTATTTTTTCGGCGCGTACTTTTTCGGCGCAGATTTTTTCGGCGCGCTCGGTTCGGCGCACGTTATAAAATGCATCTTTCGGCGCCGACTTTATAAAATCAAAAAATTTTTTTTTAACAATTTATGCAGTTCGAGATTTTCTTTTTTCACCCACTTTAATAAACATAAAGAACATTCATGGGTCCATAATATTGAATTGTTGACAATATTAACAAAATAACAAAACAAAAAAATGATCAAGGATTCATGACACACTTTTGCGAAATGCCTTGAAGAAATTCGACAATGTTTTCGTGATCAAAATTTTCAATGATATTCAAAATGCATCTGTCAATGATTCGAAACTTTTTCTTCTTCGGTGGTGGGTTTTCCCCGCTCACAAAGCGCACGTAGTCCGCGTCACGCGCTCGCTGATCCATTCGAAGGACGTCGATGAAGCGCCAAATGGTGGGGTACCGACAGCTGAAAATTGTTTGGAGTCGACGAGCGCTGCTTCTGTGTAATTGTTTGTGCGTTCTTCTTCGTTGACAGTTCGTTCATGTACATTCCAAAATTCCACTGGAAACCTTGGCCGTGTTCTGGTTCCATTTGGCAAAGGAACGCCCGTGTAATTGATGAGAAACCTATTTTTATAAGAAACGAAAAATATTAAAAAAAAAAGAATATAGTACCAGCCGAGAATTGGGTCCAATGCTGGTGGAATTTCTCCATTAAGAGCATTAATGGCGGAATTCGCAAGCAAAACGTAGACTTGATAAAATGGGTGAGGAGCAATGGAAAAAGTTCCGTCAGCAAATACATCGTTCATTGCATGAGCCCAATTGGCGAATGAACTCCTTGCGAAAATCAGAATTCTTAATTATCGGGGTTTTGTTAATTTTTGAAACAAATATCAATATCATTACCGATGTTGGGAGTGGTCCCCATTGAATGAAAAAACGCCGGAATCCGAAAGAAGATACTGCTCCTCCTCCACTCCTTGGCCGCGTTGGTACATTTGGTATGCGTGACCAATTTGAAGGTCATGTATGGAATTGGGAGCAGGCGGCGGTGCTGTAATTTCATGCCGAGCGCGTAGAACTATCTAAATTAGTAAAAAAAATTGAATAACATATTCATTCGTTTAACTTGTTTAATTCCTCCTGAACTTGGCAACTGAGCAAGCACCGGGGACAAAACATTGACCATTGCATTGGCACGAATTTGTGAAGGCAGTTCCATGGATTTAACGGCACGCCTTTTGACTCCCGTGACGATTTTTTTCGCTTCGACATTGGCAATGTCTGGATGATGTGTGTGTTCAGTGACCATTTTAATAAAATTATTGTGTAAATCAGTGTGTATTCGTCCACGGCAGTCGTCCTTTCTTTCGCATCGCCAAAATTTTATTTCATTGTCAACGTTATATCTGTCGAAGGTATAGAGGAAACCGTCGTTCGATAATTTTTCCATTTGCCTTTTAGTTTTAATTTCAGCCATATTTCTTAAAGAAAAAATTATATTAAAGAATATATACATAAACAAAAAAATGTTAAAAAAATTTTTCAATTTTATAAAGTCGGCGCCGAAAGATGCATTTTATAACGTGCGCCGAACCGAGCGCGCCGAAAAAATCTGCGCCGAAAAAACCCTGCGCCGAAAAACTCGCGCCGAACCGAGCGCGCCGAACTGAGCGCGCCGAACTGAGTGGTCCCGTGCACTATAACATATGAATAGACAGTCATATGATGATATATTCATAGAAAAACAATTTATTATAATGGGGTACCTATATGCACTATAACATATGAATAGACAGTCATATGATGATATATTCATAGAAAAACAATTTATTATAATGGGGTACCTATATTTATTTGCACTTTTCATATATGCACTATAACATATGAATAGACAGGCATATGATGATATATTCATAGAAAAACAACCTTATTATAATGGGGTACCTATATTTATATGCACTTCTCATATATGCACTTTATATAATAGACAGGCATATGATGATATATTCATAGAAAAACAATTTATTATAATGGGGTACCTATATTTATTTGCACTTTTCATATATGCACTATAACATATGAATAGACAGGCATATGATGATATATTCATAGAAAAACAATCTTATTATAATGGGGTACCTATATTTATATGCACTTTTCATATATGCACTTTATATAATAGACAGTCATATGATGATATATTCATAGAAAAACAATTTATTATAATGGGGTACCTATATTTATATGCACTTCTCATATATGCACTTTATATAATAGACAGTCATATGATGATATATTCATAGAAAAACAATTTATTATAATGGGGTACCTATATTTATATGCACTTTTCATATATGCACTTTATATAATAGACAGTCATATGATGATATATTCATAGAAAAACAATTTATTATAATGGGGTACCTATATTTATATGCACTTTTCATATATGCACTATAACATATGAATAGACAGTCATATGATGATATATTCATAGAAAAACAATCTTATTATAATGGGGTACCTATATTTATATGCACTTTTCATATATGCACTATAACATATGAATAGACAGTCATATGATGATATATTCATAGAAAAACAATTTATTATAATGGGGTACCTATATTTATATGCACTTTTCATATATGCACTTTATATAATAGACAGTCATATGATGATATATTCATAGAAAAACAACCTTATTATAATGGGGTACCTATATTTATATGCACTTTTCATATATGCACTTTATATAATAGACAGGCATATGATGATATATTCATAGAAAAACAATTTATTATAATGGGGTACCTATATTTATATGCACTTTTCATATATGCACTATAACATATGAATAGACAGTCATATGATGATATATTCATAGAAAAACAATTTATTATAATGGGGTACCTATATTTATATGCACTTTTCATATATGCACTATAACATATGAATAGACAGTCATATGATGATATATTCATAGAAAAACAATTTATTATAATGGGGTACCTATATTTATATGCACTTTTCATATATGCACTATAACATATGAATAGACAGTCATATGATGGATGATATATTCATAGAAAAATCATTCAAACAAGAATATTTGAAAATATTTTGTAGGAAATACTTCGTAACTTTCCAGTTTAAATGAAATCCGGATTTTACTTGTTTTAATTAAATAATTCGATGGGACGCATAAAATGTTATGGGACGCATAAAACTGGCAAGAACCTTTTTTTAAGCGTGCTAGTGTCGTTTCTTAAATTCCGCCATTTTACAGATTTCCCGAAATAATTGGACATGATTAAGTTTTGGGTTGGCTTTTCAGTAAACCAGAGGGTTAGGCTTTCAGAAAACCATTTTTTATCTTTTATTAATTAATTTTGAGAATTTCACTGCCCAAATGAACCACTGACGAAATGGTCGGCCACCCTTTCTTTTGGCTTTCTGCCATGGGGAACCGAAGTACTCGGAGGACTCAACTGTCCATTTCCATTAATTTTCTGTTGAAAATGCAATTTATTCATTTTAAAGAATTGCAATGTTTAAGCATCGCCAACCAATTCACGGATTCCTATTCTAACAAATTTAGATATGAGCTTCGCTTTTTTATACGTAGTTTAAGCTAAAAAAATTACATACAGAAAATGAGATTTAAATGCGACCCTAACATTTGCGCCCCGCATACTCGCCCCCTTTGCGCCTCACACATTTGCGCCTCGACACTTGAACTCATTAGTTAATAAATTTATTTCACTTAAAACGCCTTTCCCAAGAACAACAGGGAGAGGTCGCGGAGTGAGATTTTGTCAAACAGCCGCGGTAATATTAATAGAGACCGGAACCGGACCAGATCCCGACCGGATTTTCCCGGGATCCTGATGTATAAGTCCCTGTAGACTTTTAAAAAGCGAGAAAAAAAATGCTTCCGATGCCGGAAATATTCAGAAAATTGCTGCCGGTGACAAATTGCTGTTTTAATAAAAAAAAAAGAAGTTTTTATAGCCTTTTTTCTTTAAATCTTTTTGAATAAAAATGTTATGGAATCCTTTTTAAAAAGTCTCATTTTTTACCAGAGCTTTCAAATGTTCTTATTTTGTTCTTATTTCTTATAAGTAACGTAAAAAATAAGAAAATATAACTATTTTTGCAATCTTTTTGAAACGATTTGTTTATATTTTTAAAATTTTTCCCGGCGGCGCCTGTCGGCACCGCCGACCTTTCCTTTTTGAAATTAAAAATGTAAAGTCTTATTTCAAAGTCTAACATCTAAAAAAATACTGCAATAGGTAACAACTATATACAAAAAACAGTCAATTAAAAAAAAATGCAATTTAAAGCTTTGGAATCGCGTTTAAAAAAAATGTTCTTGTTTTGACCAGAGATATTCTTATTTGGCAAAGTTTTATTTGGGAACTCTGTTTTTTACCCCATTTTTAACGAGCAATATTTTTATTTCGGATTCGATAGTAAATATTAAAAAACAATTTTAAAGAGACAAAAAACAACAACACAAATAAGTCGTCAATTTGAAAATAATGGGGAAAATGGCTGAAAATGCTATGGAAAAGATGGGAAGAGTGTACGATAGTGGTGAAGAATTGGGATTGGTAAATTCATCAACAAAATCATCATCAAATAATGCCCCAAATTTGTCTCAACTCCTTATGGAAACCAATGAGGCGGTAATTGTTTGTTTGTTTTTTTTTTGCAAAAATAGCTGAGAAATTCACCATTAAAATTTGCATATTTTTATAAAAAATTATTATTGTTTTTATGAGGATCTTATACAAATATACCCATATCTTTATAGATTAAAGATGAAATTTATGTTGAATTTGTGAAAGGAGGAATGAACAAAGCGGCCAATGTTGGATATTTGGGCATCACCCAAAGAAGAAGAGGCAACTTGGTTATGGAACAGTATATTCAAAGTTTCGAGCCCCATCTTGTCCTACTGTATTTGTTGAAAAACAATTGGCATTGTGACAATAATACACTCATAGAGGGCAATGAATGCAGCAAATTACGCGGATATTTGAACATTCTGTACGAGTATTTGTTCAGAGTTCGCTATGCATTTTTAGCTGTGAGGCCAATTTTTATATTTAATGGATTTCAAGGTAAAAATTGACCATAATTATTAAAAAAAAAATTGCTGATTTTTTTTTGAAAAAAATTCTAAAACCCGCCCGCCGAACCGTCTTTACATCTTTTAATTTGAAAAAATATAAAAAATTGAATGTCAAAACTTTGTTTCTGCTTTTTATTCATGCTGGCGCATTTAGTAAATTCCGCCATTTTTACTAAACTGTAATCCTTGTCAGAATCCCTGAGATTCTCTTGAAAAACAAAATTCCGTTAATATTGTTGAAAAACTTTCTTTTTCCTTCTTCTGATACGAAATCGCCTGCGGGCAAAAGACTGCATTCATTTCAATTCAATTCAAGTGATTTTAGCGCAATTCTCCCTTTTGGCTCCAAATATCCAATTTCCGATTGAAATTTTCATGAGTAATTTTGCTGAATTCGGGATTTTCGTGCTTAAGACTGAGCATTAATTCGGTTTTTACTTTGATTATTTTTACTGAGTAGGGTATCATCACCCAGTGCTTTAGTGGTTTTTAGAATCAGGTGATGATTATGCGCATAATAATTATGATTTATTGCCTCTAGTCCCCCGATTATAACAAGATTTTTTTTTTCTTCTCACTTTTCTGCAAAAGTAAATAGGAACTGAATTGAATTACATATATTTATTTTCGTATTTTTATGCGCACTTTTTTGTAACATTTTCTATTGGGTTGGCACTTTTAAGAAAATTTTAATATTCTTTTTTGGTTTTGTCTTTTTAAAATTTTCGTGCCTCTAATGCTTTCTTGGCGGGTTGTCATTATGGTGCCTTTATTGGCATTTTAAGGGGTTCGTTTTTCAAAATTTTAGGGAGTATAATAAGAAAAGCACCGTAAAAATCGAAATAGACCCATAAAAATAGACCTTTTAAATTTGGAAAACTCTTAAGAATGGAGAACCACTCAAAATCGGCTCCATAAAATTCAAATTTAATTCTCAGTTGTTTTTTTCTCTTCTTATGCGTCATGAATGTAATTGGCAAAATCTTTTTATTAATTTCGCTTGTTTCTGTGATAAGAAAAATGTTTCATTTGGTTTTGGCTAAAAAATCGTTAAAATACTTTCCTTTTTGTGACTTTAAAAGATCTTAGAAGACACGCAAAAATTTAAAATACCTATTTTTATGTCTTTTGGGACTTTCGCGCCTTTTACATGCCTTTTTGCAAATTTTTTTTAGCGCCTATTATATGCGATTTTTCGTTTTTGGACTTGATCGAAGTTTTTTATCATTATTATTTGGGTCACCCTGGTGGGAAGAATTAATTGATAAAGCTAAAAAAAAATTTTCTGAATGATTTCGGTATCGGTGCTTATTTTGTTTTGTGCTTATTTCGTGTTTGGGTCATTTTAGTACTTAATTTAAGTGATCAAAAAGGGTTAATGTGCTTAAAAGTTCCTCCTCACTTAATTACTATTGGTAGGGTCAACAAATTTAATTCTCCCTCTAAAGACCACATCTATGAATAATAGCCTGCGGGCACAATAATGCTTCTTTGGGACCAAACAAAATAAAAAAAAATGGTTTCGAACATTTGAATGACCGTATGGCGGCGCATTCATGCCAATTATGACCTTTATCATGTTAGTTCTCTATTTAATGAATGATTATTTTCTGGATTTTTTTTTGATCTACCATAATTATATTAATGGAAAATTCTTGAAAAATAGATATTTCAGTTTGCGGGATATTAAAGCTCATCCTTTTAATTGGTTTCAGTTCAAATTGTGCTCGTTTATGCCTATCTTGAGTCTTAATTTACCTAAGTAACGATTTCGGCGGTTTTTGTACTTAAGAACGTTATCATTCATAATATAATTAATTCATAGTTTCCATTTTATTCCTTTTATTACTCTAGGTTTTTGATACTTAGTTATTTTGGTTTTCGATGGGATTGCGCCTTGTGAATTCCTTTGATCAATTGTAGTTTTCTTTACTAACGGAAGTCTTCCTGAATTAAAAAAAAAAACCCCACAACTATTTGAATAGCCTGCGGGCAAAACAATGCTACTGTTAAGGTTTAATTCGGATAAGACCACAATATGCCATTGTATGAACTAAGCAATGGATTATATATATTCTTACGATATTAAAGTCGTACTCAGTTTTTCGTTAAAAGTTAAAAGAAATAACACCAAAACTGGCGCCAATTCAATTGTGGGCTGATTCGAGAAGACGGGGTCCCAAACCAAAATAACGAAGTGAGCAGAGAGATGTAAAAAAATGAATATCGGTTGTTTTTATCTTCTCTCTTCTTGCATAGCGCTATTTGGATTCTCACAATTGGCTGTATCATTTTGCATTTTAATAAATGCGCGTAATTTATTTGTTTAATATAAAAATATTGAATTAAAAATTAATTGAAACAACGATATAAATTTGATTATAATATTTTTTTTTTAATCCTTTTGGTCAACAGAAATTTTTGGTTTATTTAGGGAAGGATTCTCGGACCTATTCCCATGTTTTAAGTCAAAATAATAAATTAATAGGAGTAACACTTATAGAAATTTTCTTGGAAATATTAACTCTCTAAACTTAGCTTTATTTCTGCATTACCCTAAATGAAAACAGCCTAAAATTTGAGCCAGTTTAAAAAAAAATTTTTAATATGAAATCGGGGTCAGCCTCGCCTGTCGGCTGAAAAATGATTGTTGTACAAATGTCTAATCCAAACCCGAATTGGTTAAAAATGGCGACGCGAGTTTATTTCCTATATTTGTTTTAATGGAAAATTTAGTTTTTTTTTGGCTGAAGCAAAGGCAATCTTATTTTACTTTTGTAGTAATTGTGTGGCCTTTCGAATTGGATCATTATTCTCCGAAGTAATGCTTTTTCCGGATTTTTATGACTTTTACATTGTGTCATGCCACCACTCGACCCTGGCCGAGTTTAGGATCTGTGGATTTCTTATACATTAGTTTAACCTAAAATAAAGGGGAAATCATGTAAAGGATTAGCAAAATGTAAGCCGATAGGGCTTGAGAATTTTGGGAAAACGAAATACGAATAAATTTTCATTTTTGTGGTTTATACTTTTGCATTCTTTTTTTTGTGCCGAGAAATGTAATCCTTAGTGAATTATCTTCTGGTTCTAAATATAATTTATTAAAAAAGATTGTTAATTAATTGTTTTTAATTATTATTTTTTTAATGTTACGCCTGCGGGCACAACAATGCTTGGAACAGGAGCGCTTAGTCATGACTCCGTAATACCTAATTCTCAGGTCTCTTATTTTTCTTCAGAGGTTTCCTAAGAAGGATGGCAAAGACAAAACTATAAATTAATTTTAGGTTTTATTTCTTTTTATTTATTTTTTTTTCTCCAGGCAATTATGTCTAGCATGGACAAATTTATTTTACAGTAATTTTTTTTTGGACAACAAAAATGAAAATATATATGAAATCCGTTGTTCTATGTGTTCTTTTTTAGTCGTTTCTTCTTTCGTCGCTGAGCAATTCCGACAGTCCACTCGGAAGAGCACTGGATTGGGGAGAATCAATCATCGATCGGAGGTTATGGGAAACCCTAATTGTCATATATTTAGGTTGAGAGAGTTGGTATAACACATGAATTAGAAAGATTAGGGCAGTATGAAGTCAAATTAGAACAAAAATGTCAACGTAAAAACAAATTACCCTCTTAATTACCTGGTTTATTTAAAGCATATTTGAATAATTTTTTTTTTCGATTTATCTTTTCTCTCGAAATCCCAAATTTTATGAGTAAAGTTGAACAAATCTCCATTATTCTTTCAAATTCGATAATAAGTTTAGTTCAGGGCCGCCGATGTAATTATTTAATTTTTGATGATTTTTTTTGAAAGGTCAAAGGAGATTTGGTTTGAAATGATAATTTAATGATTTTTTTTTCTTTTTTAATGTTTTCGGTTTTTTTATGAATTAGAATTCTGTTTTTTTATGAACGCATAGAAAAACTGTTTTTTCAATGTATAATTACAACGTACTGTTCATTTTTTTTAGGTGTGAAATCCATTAAATCTGACCCCAATCCTGTCGGTTAACTGAACCGAAACCGTAAACCGGGGGATAGCAAAACCGGCCTACCCGAAAATCGGGGGGGGGGGACCGTTTTAAACCGGTCGTGTCCTAACCTATATTAAGCAGTTTTTGTTTTTGGGGAACAAAGGCAACCGTTTTTTTCTCTTCGGATAGTTCGGGAATTTTGAGAATGCATATTCATGCACTTATTAAAGATTTTTCCGGGAATATTTAGCCAGACCATTAATTAGTAGTGTCGAAAAGCGCTATTACCTTTTTTTTTTGTGTAATTGACCATATGCTTTCATAGATGTTTTTTTTTGGATTTTGAATCGCCTGCGGGCACAACAATGCTATTTCTTAAGGCACTTAATTAGAACAAAAGCATAATACGCCATTTTATGATAATTGGATTATGAATATCTCGTCATGTGATAATTTTTTTTTCTCGTGAAAATAAAAATAAATTATATCACTTTTTACTGGTATTGAAAGGTAAAACTAAAAGTTGAATTCGGTCAATGATCCAGACCCAAATTTTCAAAATTTCCAGGCTCAGGCCCATCGCGCCGCCGGCCCCTACACCTTGCGATTAATAAAAATAATTTGTCTAATCTGACAACCAACTGGCCTAAGATGGCAACGCGAAATTTGGGTTAGATGTATTAGTTTTTGTCACTTTTATTTATCCAGATGGATTTTTGTAGTATATTGTAAGTTTTTGGCACAATGATTTGGAAGGAATTAATTTATTTGAAAACAGAGAACCAGGTGTTTTCAAGTCTCTGTTCGAAAAAGAAGGATTTTCGAAGACCATTTGTTATCGCCGTATTCTTTGACGACACACATTGTTCAAAATTGGGTTTTTCCCAAAAGTTATAAAGATAATTATTTTAGCTACATTCGGCGTTTTCTTTTGTGTCGAAATAATGTACGGATTTTATTTCTTTTTGTTTTATTTACTTTTTCAGTTTTCAGTTCCTTTTTCTTATCCATTTGGTGTTTTGTTAATCTATTCAATAGAAATACAAAACGAATACCACTTTCCTCATAAAGTCACCGCCTGCGGGCAAAACAATGCTATAAACCCAAATGGTAATGGAATTCAGGCAGAAGCCACTGAAAATCAGAATGAACAACAATGCGACGAAATGCAAATGAATATGGGACCCAAAAAGTATGGAAAGACTTATTTTAATTACTTATACAGTAACTACAATTTATACCTTACAATCAAATTAGCAACTAATCCAAATCAGTCTCATCCAAATTGATCACCATGTCTTCCTTTTTCTTCATTTTTTGAGGTATTCGCCCTTCTGCTTTCTGCCGTGCTCGCTGATCACGTCTTTGAGCGGCAAGCACCTCCAAACTGGGCCGCGCACGATGCCCGCTCAGTTCATATTTCAACTTTCGAGCTCGGGATTTGGCATCACTCTCCACTTTGCTTTAAATTTAGAGTTTTTTCTGGTTGAGGTGCTTGTTATTGACTCACGAAATCCCCTGCAAAAATTCCTGCCTTTCCTTAGGCGACAATTGATAAGTGCCTCGACCCGGGCAATTGCACCGAGTCGACTCTCCCACCCCTAAAGTTTAGCCTTTTGAGAGTCCATAAAAAGGGGAACCCGAACGTTTAAATTCGGCTGCCGCCCGTGCATTGCAGAATTCTTTGACCAAGCACACAGAGGGACCGAGTAGTCCGTCTTGCTTATGCCTGCGGGCACAAGAATGCTTTGAACACAATTCCTAAGGTCTATGGAGACCGAAATGACTAATTGGAACACTTATCTTTTGATTGAACCTTTTATTCTCCAAAATAGTGAAAAGAAAATACACAATTTATGGTCTGACCAATGGGCGGGAAGAGGGCAAGAACGAATTAATAAATATCAACTTTTGTTTTTACTTTTGCACCCTGGCCCTTCCCAAATTCAGAACACTCACTTAGTAATAAGAAAAATTAAATAGTTTTCAGTTTATGCGTCGAATCGGCGTTTAAATTTACATAGCATTAGCAACAAAAACATATTGAAAGAAATAGAGAAAACAATAAAAACCCGCAGATCGTTTCCGTGAAACTGGGCATCAACGGCCGGTTCATCCATGTCATCATTTCGACAATTTGATACGCAATTTCTTTGTTTGAACATCTGCTGGTCAAAAATCTGATCAGTCCTCAGAGATGTTCGCGGTGTGCAACAGCAATCAGCATGATGAGCAGACCAGCACGTTTGGGTTTCCGTTCCGACGACGGACACAACAGCAATCGACTCGCCCAGCTCACTATCAGGCACATCGCTGGCCAACTGAAAAAGCTATAGGTACAGTGAGTGACAGGAGTGACAGAAAATCTAGGCATGCTTGGCACAGGAAGCTCTATTCTCCACTTAAGATTGGTAACCAAAAAATCAAGTAGGGAGGGTTCCGCTCCTTTACTTAAAAATTTGTTAATTGGAAAACCCAGTTTAAAGGGAAAAAACAAAAGACAGATTTTTTTTTTTTTGTGGCTTCCCGAAGGTTTCTTGTAGGATTCTTACGAATAGTTCTATTCGCTTAGCCCAAGAGGACAGATGTTCCATTCTTACGCAAGTCCGCTCCGTCGCTGCTCAATTGCAGTGCGTTTCGCCCAACACCAGTCGGAGTTCGTAATTATTTTTTTGTTTGCTCGCCTGATCCCACCGGCAAATTTTAAAAGTGGAAATCCGGTTCCGGATCCGGGAAATCAAATTTGATAAGCTTTAAAGAAATTCATTTTGTTTATGTTTTATTTTCGTTTTTTTTTTAAAATTAATTTCGCCAAAATAACATTTTCCCGTAGAATTCAAAAGATGTGTCGGCCGACGGTTTTTTTTTATCTCGGCTTATTTCAAACTAAATTTTTATTATCTCTTTTGGGGGGCCTAAATATACTAATTTTCAGATTATATATATCGACATTTCATAACAAACTCATTAAATTTCTTCTTTTCATTTAAGTTAGTGAGTTATGGCCAGGGACTTTACTGTCCGCCAACTTTTTGTTTTTTTTTCCTCTTTTTCGCCATGATTGCGGCGCCATTACAATTCGGCGCCACACGATTCGGCGCCAAGCCAAAAATAGGAAAACTCGACAAAAAATCTTTGAAAACCCTACCCCCTAGTTTCTTTGAAAACCCTACCCCCTAGTTTCTTTGAAAACCCTACCCCTAGTTTTTTTTGAAAACCCTACCCCCTAGTTTCTTTGAAAACCCTACCCCCTAGCTTTTTTGAAAACTCTACCCCCTAGTTTCTTTGAAAACCCTACCCCCTAATTTCTTTGAAAACCCTACCCCCTAGTTTCTTTGAAAACCCTACCCCCTAGTTTCTTTCCCTACCCCCTAGTTTTTTTTTTGAAAACCCTACCCCCTAGTTTCTTTGAAAACCCTACCCCCTAGTTTCTTTGAAAACCCTACCCCCTAGCTTTTTTGAAAACTCTACCCCCTAGTTTCTTTGAAAACCCTACCCCCTAATTTCTTTGAAAACCCTACCCCCTAGTTTCTTTGAAAACCCTACCCCCTAGTTTCTTTCCCTACCCCCTAGTTTTTTTTGAAAACCCTACCCCCTAGTTTCTTTGAAAACCCTACCCCCTAGTTTCTTTGAAAACCCTACCCCCTAGCTTTTTTGAAAACTCTACCCCCTAGTTTTTTAAGAAAAAAGAAATAGAAATTTTTAAAACTAGTGTTAGGTTCAAAAAACTAGGGGGTAGGGTTTTCAAAGAAACTAGGGGGTAGAGTTTTCAAAAAAGCTAGGGGGTAGGGTTTTCAAAGAAACTAGGGGGTAGGGTTTTCAAAGAAACTAGGGGGTAGGGTTTTCAAAAAAACTAGGGGGTAGGGTTTTCAAAAAAAACTAGGGGGTAGGGAAAGAAACTAGGGGGTAGGGTTTTCAAAAGAAACTAGGGGGTAGGGTTTCCAAAGATTCTTTGTCGAGTTTTCCTATTTTTGGCTTGGCGCCGATTCGTGTGGCGCCGAATTGTAATGGCGCCGAATTGTAATAGCGCCGAATCGCGAGCGCCTAATTGTGAGCGCCGAATCGTGAGCGCCGAACTGACTGCGTCCGGACGGCCGACGTTTTCTTAAATAGCGTAATTTCTATTGTTTTTGACCTTTGGCTATATAAAAAGCTTAAAATATAGAAAATATTTTCCCAAATTACAATTTCTTACATTTTCGTACTTTTTCTCTAGTTACAAATTAATCTTAACACGAATAAGAAATTAAGTTACTGATGCTGGTATTCACAATGCTAGGGATATTTATCTGCAGCTACGGATATGCGGATAGGGTAGCTGCAGATAAAAAAATCTGTAGATAAAATCCGTATTCACAATACTAACGCTAACTATCTACAGCTCACGATTTTTTTATCTGCAGATACCTAGCTGCAGCTACCCTCTCACCACACATCTTTTTTTCTTTACTTTATTTATGTTAATAGCGAAACGAATTTTGCAAAATAAGTTCATTAACATCAAAGATGAGCGTATTATATGGGTGGATAATGTTGGCCGTAGGGTGTCTTGCATAAATAAAATTATTAAAAGTAAATAATTACTCTTTAAAATTGTTAAATCCCTACCCAAAAAATGGTTTTCACATCGGAAATGACAACCCGCCTGTTGAACTAATTCAGGCTCGAAAAGATCAGCTATTCCCAGGCTCTAGACATGCTGAAGCATGCCGAATGCAAAAGGAAGCATGGTCATCGGTGACCGAAATTTTAAATTCCGAATTCCCTCTTGACATTCCCGCGGGAGGCCTAAAGGTACAACAGGTCCAAACCCGCTGGAAAAATATGCGACAAATTGGAAAAGAAGATGCTCAAAAAGAGAAAAAGTAATAGTAATAAATTGTGTGGTATTTCGATAACCTTAAGGCACCGTCTTGGAACGGGAGGAGGTCCGGAATTTTCGGTTTCAAAAACTTCAAAACATGTCATTGAAATGTTTGGCTCATCCGCAGCATTTGCTGGGGTCCCTGGCGGTGCTGAAACAAGCACTTCTCGAGGCGATATTGTGCTCATGGAAAGTGATTATCTTGGTGAAGAGCAATTCGGTGGACATGGCTTTGGCGAAGAAGAGGAGAGAGAGCTGACCGAACTGACAAGAATTCCAACGTCTTCGGAAACAGCATTTGTTCCGGTTAAAAAGGTACTGTTTTGACTCGGCAAAAAGCATTTTGCTCCTGGCAGTTCCGTTTTGACTCATCACCTGCTGGTCGTGGTACTCCCATTTCTCGTGGGTCGTCACGTCCTCCCTCTTCTCGTCCTTCAACAAGCGAAAAGACAATTATAAATTTAGGCCCGGGAAAATACAATTCCTGGTTTCTTATCGGTGGCAGGGATGCCAAATGTTGTTGGCCTAATCGATTGTACACACATTCCAATTTTGATGCCATCTGAAGCCAAGTGTGGACGAGATTATTACAATCGGAAAGGCTGGGCCAGCATTAATGTGCAAGGCACGAAACATTAATTAATTTACTGAAATCATAATTTAAGCGGTTGTTGATCAGAAAGGACGCTTTTTAAACATAAATTGTAAGTGGCCGGGGTCCACTCATGACAGTTTTGTTCTACGTCAATCAACTGTATGGGAAGATTTCGAAAAAAGACGTATACGTGGGGTTTTACTAGGTATAGATTAATTCCATTGACCCACTAATTAATTAGTCAAAGTCATATTTGAAGGTGACAGCGGTTATCCGTGTCGGAAATGGCTATTAACCCCGTTTGCTAACCCCAATACCAATGCACAACAGCAATATAATAAAGCCCACAGTAAAACCCGGGTTCTTATCGAGCAAACATTTGGCCGGTGGAAGAAAAGATTTCATGCTCTTCAAACCCCGATCCGTATTAAATTGGAAAACATTGGCATGTTCATTGTTGCTGCAGCCGTCCTCCATAATATTGCAGTTATGAGAAATATTCCTGAATTTGATGAGGAAAATTTGGTTGATGAACAACCAGAAGCAGAAAATATGCCTGAAAATACTGGCGTTGGTGATGGTTTTGCGGTTCGAGCAAGTATTGCGCAGAATTAATATTTGGTTATTTTAATTTTTTTAAATTTGAATATCAACATCATCATCGCAATTATCCTGAAGCTGCAGTTAGGCAGCTGCTACCCTATCCTTAGCATTGTGAATACCAACGCTATCCGGAGCTAAGGCTACGGATATTTTTGTAAAGAAAACGTCATTGTGCATACGGATTTTAATCCTTAGCATTGTGAATACGGATTTATCTGCAGCTAGCGATAAAGCTGCGGATAGTTAGCATTGTGAATACCAGCATGAGAATCAAATAGACATGCATACTCACATTTTTTCACCCACTTTCTTCTTTCTTGCTTTTCTGCAATTTTTTTTTTCTTCACGTTTCCTTTCAATTGTTGCCATTCGTTTTTGCTCATATCTTTCTTCTTTTTTTTCTGTAGAACGTGATGTATAATGTTATTCTACTCTCTTTTTATTAATTTTTTTTTTACCTTTTCTTTTCTGTTTTCAACAAAATTATATGTTCAATTCGTCTAATGGATAAAGCCAATATTTTTTTTTCTTTCTCCCCAAATTTTTCTCTTTTCTCTTCCGTTTCCTTTTTTTATGCGAATCAACGGAATTCCCCAATTTTTATGCTTGCGGGCACAAGAATGCCTTGGCGCGTTGGAGAAAAATGTACTCTCCATAGGACTTAATGTGTTTTGTATTTTCCTTGTGAAATTTGCCCAGGAGTTCATATTCATTCCAATTTTTCTCTCTTCCTTTTTTCTCTATTTTTTAGTTCAAATATTGACCCTCAACGGCGCCTTTCTGCTAACTGATGATTCATCGTTCTGCAGGGCGCATCCTCTTCGCCCTACCGCTTGTTTCAATCCATCTTTCAATCATCGCCGCGGTGGTGCCCCCTAGTCTCCCACACTATATGTCCGTCTTTACACATTTTTTTCCTTTCCTTCAACGGGCATCAGCATTTCCCATCCGTCATCCCATCACTTTTTCCTTACACCATAATGGACAAATGCTCTCTTGCCCTTCCTCCACTTTCTGTGCATTTCCTTTTTCCGTCGTCTCATTTGACTTTCATTTCATTTTCCTTTGCTATTATCTCACAAAATGCTAGTGTTTTTTTTCACCTTCTTCACATTTCAATATTATTCAATTTTAGATATATCAGCAAATAATTCCCAAATGACTTCCCCCCAAAATTGTCTTGAACCAGCCTGCGGGCACATCAATGACATGGTTGAGGGAGGTGTGAACGAGAGTGCCGGAGCTTTTGCCTGCGGGCACAATAACGCCAAAATGAGCGAAAGAGAGGTGGTAATGGATGAGGGTGAAGTGAAGAAGGGAGGAGAGAAAGAGATTGGCGCGGAGACCCATGTTTATGCCTGCGGGCACAATAATGATTTCGGGAAAAAAGATTTGGAGGTTGTGTCGTTGGCGTATCCGAATGTTTCATTTGGATTGGACACAGTCCAACCGGCGGATCCTTTTGAGTTGAAAAAACGATCGATAATTGAAAAGGAATTGGATAAAGAGCCATTTGAAGTGAAGGAGAAGAAGGATGAACAAGATGAGGAAGACGAATTTGGAAATGGAGGGTTTACAGGTGAGTCATCCTCGTGTTTTTGGATCCTTTTGACCAGACAAAGTCGGATGAAAGAAGCCTCCCATCATGCTCTTCGTCACTGGTTTTTGACCAACTGGGTTTGAAATCAATTGAGAAACTCAAAACATTGAGCATGCGTGTCAGGGAAAAAGCAGGAGTTGGTAAGGTGTCATCTTTTATAGACCCTATCACGTCTCGAGAGTTGGCCACTATTCGACCAACCGAACACTTATTGATAGCCGGAAGCGCAGAAGAAGCGAGCGAATTGCTACAGGTTTATGGAGATTTAGGACTTCTGGAAGATGTCGGTGATGATGTCATAATTTCCAAGCCGATGACATGCGAAATTGAGGAGCTGCCCACCGTCCCACTAAAGCAAACTCCTTATGAACTCTTGGGAACGTTGACGGACACGCTTTTGTGGGCCATGCTTCGCCCCGGACTTGAGCATAAGAAAGCGTCAGGGGATGGAGTAGGCACTGGTAAGAATATGATTGTTCTTCAAATCGCCGAGGATTGGCTTATGGCTGTCAGATTGGACGAAAACTGTGATTAGCCACATTTTGTTCGAATCCAAGTGGATCTTCAGGTGATAGCGCCGCTTCGTTTGGGTGACTCTTTTCTGATTACTTATGCAGATGAAACGGCGTCTGCTTCGGCGAATTCAATGGCACTTAGACTTTGTGCTGAAACGGTGACCAATTATCAAATCGTCCCGGAATCATTCACTGGAACCATCTTCAATATTCTGAGGAATGAACAAAGCAATGAAATAGAAGCCATTGACGTACATTTTGAATGGGATGAACTCACACAACGATTTTACTCGCACCAAATTGGTCCTGAAGTCGACATATCTTTAAGTGAAGACGGTTTAGGGACTCATACATTATGGGCTCGGACGAGTGGCTTTCGTGTCCAGGACCCTGCTGATGCCACACTTACCCCGGAGGGTGTACATTTCTCATATGAAAGGCACGTTAACAAAAATGATAATACTCCGCCACGTAATTCTTACATAGGTACAATGATTGACTCAGTTGAAATTGAGAGATCATACCGTTACATGGATCCTGTGGAACAGGATTACCTTGAATGGTGCGAATCATTTCCACAAGAGTCGCGGTCAATCCCGGGTGTATTTAATCCCCATCCCTCTAATGAACAATAGAGAAGAGATCACTTTTGTCTGTCATGACATGATTAGAACTATGCGACCTGTTCAACGTCTTTCCCTAACGACGCACAGTAAAACACTGTGTTAAACCTGTTTATGTGCATGTCAACCACCAGCCAAACTCGGAGGAGTTCAACATGTGGTAAGAGATAAGATGGGTAGCTGCGCTGGTAGGTTAAACATTTTCCCAGAGGGGAGAACATGACTAATTTTTTTTTATTCAGGACAGAGGACGTGGCGGTACTCGATGGACGTATTGGTCAAGAATGGAAGGATGAAGTGCGCAGAGGGATGGACGGCTCGGCACCCTGTTCTTTTCTTTTGTAATGGAATTTTTGACTGCTCTCTTTTTATTCCCCCCCCCCCTAATTTTTTTTGGGGCACCAAATTCAATACAGCTCCTTTCGGGTTCTTCGGCAACAACACTTCATCACCTTTCTGGGACGGAATGAGTCCTGGTTGATCCTCTTCAGCGTCTCAGGCCATGGCTGTTCATTGCAATGTGCAGCCTGGTGAGTAGATGTCTGAATTGGGGACCGAGGGACGAAGCCGTTTCCTTGATTGGCTCATCAACTTCTTAATGGAGGATCGAGGACGATCCTATGCAAAGGGAGGATGTCCATAATAATAATATTTTGCTTTTCATGGAATATGTCAAATGCGTGTCTATTCATGTGTTAAAGTGCATAATGAAAAGTCCATATAAATATTAGTGATGTGGCGAAAGTGAAAAAACCCGAATATAGTGCATAATGAAAAATGCATATAAACATGGATGTCCATAATAATAATATTTTGCTTTGCATGGAATATGACATATGCCAGTCTATTCAAATCCTAACTCCATTTTAATATTTTTTCAAGCTATTCTTTTAAAAAGGTTTTTAAAAAAATGTACAACAAACTCATCTTTTTTTTCATTGTTTCTCTGTTGTTCACTGCTGTACTTTCGATGTCAACTGATAATGAAGCTGCGGCAAAAGGTCCGTCAGCCTTAATCTCCGAACAATTTTTGATTTAGAGGGTTCTGGTGCGGCACTAGGACTTTTCGACAGTCCTCAAATTAATCGAATCTTTAATAATAAAATTTTAATTGTTTAAATTAAATTATTTTTTTAACTTTTTTATGTGAATTAATTATTTGTTAAAAATAATAATTTCATAAATCACTGGATTACAAATAGCGCAATTTATTTCGCAGATTTAACAAGCATTATTGGTTTTTCAGCATTTCCATGACCCAAATGGGTTTTTCTTATCAATATTACGGAACAAATTATTAGTTTGCCCTTTTTTTGACCTACAGCATAATCATTTTTTAAACTAATCTTACTGTCGGAAAGTCCACTGTCAAAAAGTCCTAATAAAATTCAAAAATTTCTCGAAAAGTCCTTTGCTGTCAAAAAGTCCACTGTTGAAAAGTCCTTCTATCGAAAAGTCCGCTGTCGAAAAGTTCGGCGCCCGCTGATGCGTTACGTAAATTCCGCCACCTATGCGCGTTTCTAAATCCGCCTTTTTTACTGAATTTTCGACTAAATCGAATTATAACTTTTTTCAGACACAACCAAATAATGTAATCTTGGTATCGTATAATAGCTTTTATATGATTTATCAGCTATACAATTTCAAAAAATTATCTTTTTTTAAGAGTTATGGAAATTTTTCACACTTTTTTGCCAACAACTCTTTAAAAGCTTAATGAACTTTTCTGAAATTTAGCAAGTTGATAGAAGCAAGTAAGAGCTATCGGATGATACCAAGTTTTTCTTAGTCAGGTTGCGTCTGAGAAAAGTTATGACTAGATTTACTCAAAAAAAAAATGGCGGATCTAATAAACGCGCACAGGTGACGGAATTTACGAAACGCGCCTGCACTGAAAAATTTAACAAAAATTTTATTTGTGAACTAATGCCCTTACTGAAAATCTTTGCAATACTAATTTACTAATTATTAATTTTTTTAGCAAGAAAAAAAGTTTTTCTAGAATTTTGCGCGCCAAAATGCAAAGAAAAACCAAATGATACATGCAATAGTTCAATTTTTGTTGATACTGATTCTAACGGAAATAGTTGCAGTTGTAAACTTAAAAGAAATTGGCGTAAACTCTGGATTACGCATAAATGTGTTCCCATATTACCAAATGAAATTTGAATTGCTTGATGTTGTCTCATATATCCACACACTGTGAAATGATTGGCATAGCATTTTATATTGTTTTATTTGTTGAAGAAAAAAAACTGTTGCTTTTAAATTTAGAAAATAAGCAAAAAATATTTATTAAAAATTCATTTAAATTTCTAATTTGTCTAAAAGCATTGACAAGGACATTTTAAGTATATCGGCTTTTTTTATGTATATTGTTGACTTTGAAGCAAAATTTTGACTTTTATCTCAAAATTCCTTAAAAATTAGTGTGCAAAATTCATTACTTGTTTTGCCAGAAGCGCTTATCGACTCCGCAGTTTTTTGAAAATTAAAATAAAAGATATTATCTCATTTATTTGAATATAGACTATTGCTGTGCAAACATATTTCGAAAATGTTCTGTTTTATTGACCCTAAATATGATTTTTTTATGGGCAAAAATTGCCGAAATATGATCTAAAAATGCCAAAGAATGCACTTAAAAATTAAAGGTGACGAAAAAACATAAAAACCATGGTAAAATAAGTTTTTAAGCAAAAGGCAAAAATATTTTTCAAAATTTTCTAGAAATTTTTGACTACTCTTTTAACTATTACCCAAATTTTACAGACAACTTTTCAGGATAGACCAAGTTAAGCAAACTAATCCTCCATCATATCAAATCCGTGGCCTGCAAAACGAGCAGATAAAGAGAGTCCATTTTGGAAATAGTTGTGAACCAACAATTTTTTCAACGAATTTAAGTGGAATGCCACAGCTTGCAATCGGAAATTAAAATTATTATGGCGTACTTGCGCGGCTTGGCGCATTTATTTATTTGCGCTGATTTGTTTAAGAAATACTATCTTAATCAATCTTTTGTTTTATTTAATTTTTTTTGAATATTATCGGCGAGTCGTCCTGTTCCCCGTCTAGGATGAGCAACAACGATTTTGGCTGAGTTAGAATCAGCGGTTGGTCCGGAACTCCGTTAAATGTTTAAACCTCTCGTTTAATCCGATCAACAACAGCCTCCTTCATTCCAGAGTAAGAGTAGAGGACTTTTTTTTGGGGAGGGTCTATCATTTCCGAATAAATGTCTTAACAGTTTCATTAGCCATTGGATTTTGCCACTGCCTGTGGCGCCATTAAAGGATTAGAGTAAACGGAGCGTTAAATTTTATATTTCGATTTTACTTCAAAAAAATAATTCAATTAATTTTCCATCAGATAAAACTATTTGTTGATAATTTTTGTTTCGTAATATGCTCGCAAAAACCAAGGAAAATTTTATACTCCTGCTGCAGATATATGTGAAAAGTGCTTCTGTTTACAGCCCTTTCCAATTAAATAATCAACATGTTAAACACTAGAAAATATGATTTTATGGTAATGCCTGTTCTGCCAATAAAAAAAACTCGCGTTAAAAACTTTTTGTTTTAGAATTGTTTTTTGGTTATCAAAAATTAATCGTATTGCTTTAGTTTATGTCTTTGTTTTTTTTAACAATTCAAAAATTAAAATTTACTTAATGGGTTTTTTTGAAAATTGAAAATAGAAAAAAAAAGGAAAATGATACGACTAAAACAATGGAGAAAATTGAGAAAATTTTGGTAAGCTACAGTCTCATTGAAAAGAGATTATTGAAAAAATTAATAATAATAAAATACAAAGATAAAAATCATTAAAACATTCTCATTTTCTTATTGAATAATAATAAAAATACAAAAATAAAAATCATTAAAACATTCTTTTTTTTTATCTTTTATGAATTATTTTATTTTCAAATATTTTCCTTTATTTATTTTTTACTTTTTATTTCTCTTTTCAAGTGCCACCGACTTATCAGAGGTAGTTTTTTTTTTGAAAACCCAAAAATAAATTTGAATAATAGTTGGATGAAGAAGCACTCGTCGAATTTGTGAGAGGACCTGCAGATTTTGACTATTTTTGCAACAAAAACGGAGTAAAAAATGTTCAAAACAAACACATTTTGGCCCAAATTTATGGCACACACCTTGGCGTTCTGTATTACATGAAAAAACATTGGCATTGTGTTGTCAAACGACGGCGGTTTGGCTTCAAATCGAATAAACACAAAACATGTCAACGTTATCATAAATATTTGAACATTTTCTACGAATTTTTGTACGAAATTAACGCCGGAAATACCGATTACCATGGTAACACTTCCGAGCATCCTGTAATTTATTTTGACCTCGTGGAAAGATTGGCCAAAATTTTTCTTCATTTAAATGTTTCGGCAACCATTGATGATGAAACCCAACAAAATTCTGTAGAATTAGCAAATTTAGACCAATTTGAATTGAGCAATGAAAAGGATTTTAAATATTATAAAGCAATTTTAAAGAGACAAAAAACTACAGAATTAACTCGTCAATTTGATAAAATAATGGGGAAAATGGCTGAAAATGCTATGGAAAAGATGGAAAAAGTGCAAGATAGCAGCGGTGAAGAATTGGAATTGGCAAATTCATCAACAAAATCATCATCAAATAATGCCCCAAATTTGTCTCAACTTCTTATGCATTTGCCACTATTTACAATCAATGAGGCGGTAATTGTTTGTTTGTTTTGTTTTTTGCAAAAATAGCTGAGAAATTTCACTATTCAAAAAAATCTTTTCTATCCTAATAGTCAACAAAAAAATTTAAAAAAGTTAAATAGAAAAATAATAATATTAAAAAATAATATTTTTTATGAGAATTTTATTCAAATATCCCCATATCCTTATAGATTAAAGATGAAATTTTTGTTGAATTTGTGAAAGGAGGAATGAGCAAAGGGGCTAATATTGGATATTCGGGCACCAACCAAAGAAGAAGAGGCAACTTGGTTGTGGAACAGTATATTCAAAGTTTTGAACCGCATCTTGTCCTACTGTATTTGTTGAAAAACAATTGGCATTGTGACAATAATACACTCATAGAGGGCAATGAATGCAGCAAATTACGCGGATATTTGAACATTCTGTACGAGTATTTGTTCAGAGTTCGCTATGCATTTTTAGCTGTGAGGCCAATTTTTCTATTTAGTGAATTTTCAAGGTAGAAATTGACCATAATTTTTGAAAAAATTTGCTAATTTTTATTTTGGGAAAAAACTATGAAAAACGCCGAACCGCTTCACATCTTTTAATTTGGAAAAAAAAGATTAATGTCTGGATTTTGTTCTGATTATTTTTATTGCGTGGTGGCGCGTTTCGTAAATTCCGCCATCTTAATGAATTTTTGATGTCATATCTTTTTTTCAGACTTACAAGGGAACTTCGCGAACTGTTGGTATTCAAATCAGTTTAAAACTACTTTTATCGTGTCGAGCATAGTCAATTTACTATTGTGAATTTTCGGCTTTTTTGGCCCCGGCGCCAAAAATGATCAGAAAAAAGTGATCTAACTTACGAAAAATCGATAAAATTAGGTGGCGTAACTCGAAAATTTTGAGTATTTTTTAACGTATAAGAAGTCATTAGATAGCCCTTCAAATGCTCTACAAAAATGCTCAGAGAAGTTTTCGCTCCGGGCAACTCCTGGCAAGTTATGGCCTCGGGACTGAAGTGTCCCGCTTAACTAAAGTTTTTCTTTTTTAAAAAAAGAAATTTTGCAAAAAAAATTTTGTTCAAAAATTACATCAATCGATAGTCCTTCAAAAACTGAGTGTTGAAGGTGGTCTTTGTTTACACTCCCTCCGACATTGCAATGAAAGAATTTTATTTTTAATGAATTTTTTCAAAATTACCCACTTTTATCGATTTTTCGTAACTTTGATCACTTTTTTCTGATCATTTTTGGCGCCGGAGCCAAAAAAGCCAAAAATTCACAATAATAAATAGAACATGCTCGACACGATAAAAGTGGTTTTAAACTGATTTTAATACTCACAGTTCGCGATGTTCCCTTGTTAACCAAATTAAATAATCTTGGCATCTTAGGATAGCACTTGAATTGCACTATTAGTATGCTAATTATAAAAAAATTTCATCCAGTTTTGAAAAAATTGTGGCCAAAAAAGTAGAAGAGAATTGTCAAAGCCGATTTCATTTTTTGGCTAATTTTTTAAATTCCATTTTTTTTTATTAAATCAAATTTAAAGAATAAATGGTTTCAAATTCAAGTATATTTGAATAAAAATTTGATAATTAAATTTTACCTTGTAAAATGACCATTTATAATCATTTTAAAATGTTTTTTTTTCTAAAATTTCAGGCCCATATATCATATTTTGATTGATGTTATAGATTTAATGGAATCCTTTGCAAAAGATTATATTTGTAAAAATCCAAGCAAAAGCCAAATAAAAAGGGCCAATACTCGAGCTTCAACTTTGCAAATAGCAAATGAGAAAAAGCTGAATTATACCCCAATTGCAGGTTATGTGACACTTACCGGACCTTTAAGCACAAAAAAAAAGTCAAATAATTTTTTTTAAACTTTTATTTAAAGAATAAAATTTAAAATTTAGTAAATTCGAATGTGAAAATGACATTAGAATTCAGTGGTGTACAAGTGGCATTAAATGCAACATCATCTGCTGAAAAGCAAATAAATGCTACCAGTTTTGAAGGTATTTTAACAGTTGTCGTCACTTCTCAAAAATTGATAAATAATTAGCTGTTTTAGAAAAACTCCTCTAAAAAAGCGTTATTTTATTTTTTAATATTTTTTGAAAAATTAAAAAAATACACCATAAAAAGTAAAAATTGATTGGCAAGATTCTGGCAAAAATTCTTTAATAAAAAGTATTCAAAAATATTGTTCGAAGAAATTTTCTAGATTTTAATTGTTTTAAAATTAATTTTTTTTTTTTTGCCTTTACTTAAAAATAGTCAATTTACTATGGGTTTTTATTTTATTTTTTCGTACCTTTGGTTTTTAGTGCATTTTTAGGTCATCTTTCGGAAGCTTTTCGGCCATATTTTGGCATATATATGTGTCCATGTTTCGCGACGATTAATCCATATTTTGTAACCCTATTACTAAGCAAATTGTAAAGCCAAAAAATTTAATTGTTCCTTAAAGGCATATGTCGGCTCGCATTTGACAAAGAATTGGAACAATTGTTTGAAAAATGGAAGGAATTGGCATCAAAAGAAAATAAACAGGAAGGACACATGGAAAATATGAAGTATTTATGCAATCACTCTTTTCTTCCATTTTTAAATTGACTAAAGAATGGGTGGGGTCGTATTTTCAGGCAAAAAACGACTCTGGCCCAAAAAAAAATTGATTTTTTGGTAAAAACCTATTCGTACTGGTACCCCGATCAGGCCTGTGCGAAACTCCACGGAGGACCCGAAACGAAATTCGAAACGAAATTAAATTTTTTTCGAAACCCGAAATTCGAAAGGCAAAAAAGCCGAAATTTTCGAAACTCGAAACGAAATTAAAAAAAAATTTTTTTTTGTGGCTATTTTTTTTTTTGTCATATATTAAGGGATATAGTTTGTGAAGATATGAGGGTAAAATGTTACGGCAGTGCTGTCGGCGCCGCCGAGGGAAATTTTTGAAAATTTAAGAATGATTTGTTAAGAAACCTTAATTATAAAAAAAATTTAAAGAATTTCTCACACAAAAAAAAAGAAAATATTTTGGACAAATACCCTAAATTTTTAATTTCCCATGAAATAAACATTTTTTTTTTTTGTCGGCAAAATGCCAAAATTCAATGTCATTAAAAATTTAAGACTTGCCGTCGGTTCCGTCAGGTGGCGCCGGTAAAATTTTGAAATTTGAGTGTATTTTGATAATAAATAAGGCATAAAAATTATCTTTTTTTTGCGGTTTTTTTAAAAATTAGGGCCCATCCATCAATGGGGAATTTAACCCCGTTTTTCGCCCTCCCTTCCGTCTCTCATCGGTGGTCCTCTCATCGCCGAATTCCTCTAACCGCCTACCGACACACCACCTCCCACAGTCCCTTTCAGACCCGCCCCCCCCCCCTTTCTTCTTTGGCTCTTCGCTCGTTTCCCCTCTCCTACCTTCGCCCGGGTAAAAACCCGACTCGTACTGGTCCAACTCGTACGACCCTGACTCGTACTGGTGGTGTGTTATAAGGGTGCTAGGTCGTTTCTTAAAAACCGCCACTATGGGCATTTCTTAAATCCGCCATTTTTACTGAATTTTCGACTATATCAAGTCATAACTTTCCTCAGAAGCAACCAAATTAAACAAACTTGGTATTGTAAGATAGCTCTTGGTTATCTTTATCACATAATACAAATTTGAAAAAATTTCGTTAAGTTTTTCAAAAGTTATGACATTAACTCCAATTTTTTTAAAACTTAATGAAATTTTTTGAAATTTATCTAACTTATAGAGCAATTTAAGTGCTATCTTACAATACCAAGGTTGTTTAATTTGGTTGCTTATGAGAAAAGTTATGACTTGATTTAGTCGAAAATTCATTAAAAATGGCGGTTTTTAAGAAACGTCCCAGCACGTGTTATAAGTATAAGGACTGTCTAATCCCCGCTGTCTGCGCTCCCACGCAAAATAGGTTTAAAAAAGTACGAGTCGGGGTCGTACGAGTTGGACCAGTACAAGTCGGGGTTTGTCCTCTTCGCCCTCCCATCCCCCCATTCAGCATCGGTGTCAACAGTTCCTGTCCGGTCTCTAGTTTTTAGGTGGCCGATAATTTCAAATTTTTTTAAGAAAGCCTAACCCTAATTTCTGAGAACCTAACCTCATTGTATGGCCATTGCCTGTTCTGCCAATTTGGGATTTTAGAAGAAAGTTGGAAGTTCCGGCCCGTAAAACACCTTTAGTGCGCAATCGAAGAACTTACTAAAAAGCGTTATCGTACGACTTGATGAATTTCACGTTTTTTTTTGATTGAAAGTTATTTTTATAAATTTTTTTTAAAAAAAAATCTTTGAGAAAAAGTTCTTTATACAAGAAAACAAAATATAATGAAAGAAATCGTATGAAAAAACTGTTAAAAAATACAGAGCTGTGATCTCAAATTTTAAAAATCATCATTGAAGAATTCAAAATCCTCATTTGTCACTAAAAAACCTCAAAAAATTCCTCATTTGGCATGAAAAATCCTCAAAACATCAAAAAATTACAAGCAAAATCAGTTTAACAGACATATTTTCGAAACGGGTCAATTGGGCGCCGCGCCTTATAACTTTTTCCAGAAGTAACCTAATTGAATATTACTAGTATAATTCGATTGCTCTTGCTTGATAAGTACTATAAGCTTGCAAACTTACAAAAAATTGTTCCAAATGAAAAAAAAAAAAGTTATGAGCAAAAAAGTATGAAAAATTTGATAAAATTGATTTCTTGCACTTCATTCATCATAACTTTTTTGTAACTTAATTTTACCCCTTCAAGCCCCACAAAATGAGGTAGGTGCTAAAAACCCGAAAAACCCCCAAAATAGGTGCAAAATAGGTGATAAAAACTGGACAGAAATGCCGAAAAGTTGTTCAAAGAGGTTATTTTTCCGTGTACGGACATTTCGCCACCCGGACATTTCGCTACCGGACGTTTCGCCACCCGACATTTCGCCACCCAAGCCAAATTCGGACGTTTCGCCACCTAAGCAGAAATCGGACGTTTCGTCACCTAAGCAAAAATAGGACGTCTCGCCACCAGTTTTGCCACCTCCAAGAAAAGCCACCCATTTGCCTTCAAAAAACTCAAATATGTTATCACTAATACATTCAATGCTAAAACTTTAATTTTGGCTTAGGTGGCGAAACGTCCGATTTTGGCTTGGGTGGCGAAATGTCTGGGTGGCGAAACGTCGGGTGGCGAAACGTCCTATTTATGCTTAGGTGGCAAAACGTCCGATTTTGGCTTAAGTGGCGAAATGTCCGGGTGGCGAAATGTCCTATAGCCTATTTTTCCCAAAAAAATTCTTAAAAACAACGCAAAATAACACTATTGCCTTAAATAATTAAAAAAAGAATTTTTTTTTTAAAATTAAAAAATTTTCGTAAAAATTATGAATAAATTTTTAAAATAATTTTGCATTTTTCACTATCTTGTCAAGAAAATTTGTATCGACAAAATTTTTCGTCATTTTTAAAAAAAGGACCGTTTTTATTTTGTAGTTTTTGCATTTTTCTTCACAATTTTTTTTTGTCATCAGCAAAAATAGTTGTGAAATAGTTGCAAAATGTCAAAATAGGTGCCAATAGTTTTTAGGTGCTAAAACCCCAAAATAGGTGAAAATAGGTGCTAAAAAGTCGCTCTAATTCGAAAATTGTTCGGAGAAAATGTGTTTTTCGTGCTTCTCTCATCAAGAACAATGCGCAAAAAAAAATAGATAAAAACCTAAAAATCCCATCCCTAGTAATAATAATCCGTCACTCCTTATCCGACATGATGCCTCTTCATTAAAGAGACATCGAAGTTACCAAAATAATTTCATTTGGTTGTTTGTGCAAAAAAATTTTCGTTAGTTTTTTGTCTGAAAATTTATAAAAATCGGAAGGTGCCAAGGGCGTCTGGGCAAAATTTATGTACACGATAACATCTTTTTGAAGCTGACCTAATTGAACAACTTTTCAACCTTTCGAATCTCAACATGTTTTGCATTAACAAATAAGCCAAATTTAAGTGTTTTATAACTAGCCAAAAAGTTACGGATTGAAAATTGCACAAACGTGAGAATTTTTAATTTGTTAAAATTTAGTATTTTTTTTTAGTTGCATTTTTGAAGAAATAATAAAACTTTTGAAGATCTTTTGGATGGTACGAAATTTGTAGCGTTTGATCACGTTCAAAAAAATTAAGAGATTCAAAAGTTACTCATCAGACTGCAGTTGACCTACTTCGATAAAAACGGCGGATTTACGAAATGTTGCATCACGGGAAAATAATGGGCTAAACATTTATAGCTCAATAAAGAGCTTAGTGAAAAAATTTAAAGTGAAATAGGCTATAAATAGTACCATAGCCAACTGTAAATTCATGTTTCTGCTGGTGCTCATTTTCTTCCTTTTTTTCATCATTTCGCCCATTTCATTGTCAAAAGTTCGTCGACCTATTCCTTTAGGAAACGATAATATTTTTTTTTGTAACTTTACCGTAATCTCTTTGTAATATGAAATGCCTCACATTTAATTGCCTCCCCTCCTCCCCTCCCCCCCGCGCCCCTGCTGCCCTAAGAACATTTTAAAGTACAAAATGGTGTGCTGACATTTCGTCTACAGTACTCTTACCTACAAAACCCAAATAATACGCGATTCAGCATTCACATTTTGAATGCAGGCGCTTCGCCTACAGGGAATAGAACGGAGATTTAATTTGAATGGCATGGTGTTTCATTTTTCGTATTTTGAGTCCCATCCCTTATGGGCCACTAATTTTTTGTTATTTAAACTAATTAATTCCCATGGCCCTATCAGGCTGAAATTTTTACCAAGCATACATACCCAATACATATTAAAAAGCAGAGAAAAAAAAGAAAGTGTATAAGGAAAAAAAAATTGGAATTTTTTCCCGAAAATTAGCTCAAAAACTATAAGGCCACTTTTGCGAAGGCTCTTTTTTAAGAAAACGCTAAAAACTCCTAAAAAATTCACAGAAATCTAACTATGGATGCTGGTCAAAAAATAACTATACCAATGTTGTCAGATCACTCCTTCATGTTGGGCCGTAAACCCGGAAAAAGTCTTAAGACCGGGCTAAATTCGGTTAAAAATTTTCGTAGGAGGCTGGAAAAAAAAATATCCAACCGCCTAGGATTTTTAACCGAATTTACACAGTTTTTAAGCTATTTTCGGAAAAAAAATTAAAAAAAAAATATTTCTTCTACATTTTCTGTTCAAACAAAAAAATAATGGCCTCGTAATTTCCTAACTGTCAGTATAGCTGTAAAAATACCTTCAAAACTGGTAGCATTTATTTGCCTTTCAGCGGATGATGTTGCATCTAGTGCCACTTGTACACCACTGAATTCTAATGTCATTTTCTGATTCGAATTTACTAAAAATACAAAAATAGTATTATTTAATATATTATTTTGTAAAAATGCAATTTGAACTGATCAGCCAATAATTTATTTACAATACCTGCCATTTCGGCATAATTTAGCTCATGCATATTTGATAATTTCAGAGCAGATGCTTGTTCGTTGGCAGTTACTATTTCGTGTTCGCTTGAAGAGTCATCATCATCAGAATATTTTGTTTTAATTTCGTTCAATAATATCAAAACAAAAATTAAATTTTTTCTTTTAAGCCTGAAATTTGAAAATTTAAAACTTACTTTATAAAAGAGAAAAAAAATTTTTTTACTAGTTTTTGATATTTAAGAATTTTTTTTTATTTGTATATTTGGCATTAAAACGAAAATTTGCAATAATTAATTTTTTTTTTATCACAAATAAAAATGCCGAAAATTTTTGTTCAAAATATAAATCCCGATCTTTTATATGATGTATTTTACCTTGTATTTTCTTCATATTTAAATCTTGGCCTCACCGTTGGAACTGCATAGCGAATTCTGAACAAATATTCGTACAGAATGTCCAAATATTGGCCTATTTTTTGGCATTCATTCAAAATTATGACTCTATTAGTGTCACAATGCCAATTTGTCTTCATCAAATACAATTGGACAATTTGCTTTTCGAAAAAGTTATTTTCAAATTCCACTTTCAATTTGTTGACCAAAGAAGCAAGCCTTGATAAAAGGTCATCGCTACTTTGATCAACAGCCAACGGATTTGTCACATCAGCGATCCCTTTTCTCATCCCTCCTTTTACAAATGTTATAAATGCGTCATCTTTGATCTATAAGAATATGCACATAAAACAGGGCAGCTCCGAGCTCGTCTCCCCTTTTTATAGAGACCGACTCGGTCGACTTTTTTCTCGGGTTTTTTCGACTTTTTCACCTTTTTTTTCGACTTTACCGAAACCGATCGACCGAAATTCATTCGTATTATTTTGGAATTATTATTTTAACCTCGACGATTTTCTGGCCGATCATTTCGTCAGTGAATTACTTGGGCAGTGAAAGAAAATCTAACCTATATTTTTTTGAAAAACTAACCCCTTAGTTTTCTGAAAACCTAACCCCTTAGTTTTGATTCCCTAGTTTAAGAATTTTCTGTTTTTTCAAAAAACTAAGGAGTTAGGTTTTCAAAAAAATTCGTGTTAGGCTTTCAGAAAATGAACTTTAGAATACTTTAGACTTTATTGTTGTACCGTTTATGAATGTTAATTTTCTTTCACTGCCCAAATGATAGGGAATATGTTCGAAAAACCAGTAAGAAATAGCGGAATATAGCAAATGCCACCGCACAGTTTTTCATATATTTATATTTGGTTCAAACTCACCGCCTCTTCCATTGTATACATTGGCAAGTCCTTAAGGAACTTGGCCAAATTTGGCACTTTTGATGATGATGATGATGATGCCGATGAATTTGCCATTGCTAATTTCCCACCATCTCTTCCCATTTTCTCCATGACTCTTTTTGCCATTTTGCCCATTTTCTTGACAAATTCAACTCGTGCTTGTCTGTTCGCGTTTGTAGTTGTTTTTCGTTTAGCTAAATATTCTTTCCATTCCATTTCATTGTACAATTCAAATTTGACACGATTTGGCAATTTTATGGTTTGTTGTTGATGTTGTTGTTGACCACCATTACCATTATTAACCATTGCCGAATTATCCGAATAAATTTGAAAAATTTTGGCAAATTTTTTCACAATCTCAGAATCCCGCACCCTAACATAACTTGTGAAGGAATCGTCGGGAAAGAATTTTGGTTTCCACTTTACAGTATGCCCTACGTGAATTGTGAATAAATATTCATAGAATATGGTCAAATATCTACGATATTGTGCACATTCATCTTTTTTAAACCACAACGACGACCATCCTGATACTTTCTGTTCCTTTGCACAATGCCAATTTTGTTGTTTCATATAATGCGCAATGCCAAGAGATGTGCCATAAAATTGTTGAAAAATTTGTTTTTCTTGCTCATTTTTTAGTCCTTTTTTGTCGCAAAATTTCTCAAAAGCTGTAGGCCCTTTCACAAAGGCAGCAAATGCTTGATCATCCAACTAAAATTCAAAATGCCGTATTTGTTCTATTAGAAGCACCCCTCCAATAGAAGCACCCCTCCAATAGAAGCACCCCTCCTATAGATGCACCCCTCCAATAGAAGCACCCCTCCTATAGAAGCACCCCTCCAATAGAAGAACCCTTCCAATAGAAGTACACCCTAGAGAGTGATTGAAAAATCGAAGCACACCCCTCTTATAGAAGCACACCCGAAAATTTATTTTTGTTTTTGTTTTTTAATTATATGCTGCTTGTGAGTTTTTTTAATAATGGAAAATAGAAGCACCCCTCTATTTGAAGCACCCCCTCTATTAGAAGCACCCCCTCTAATTGAAGCACCCCTCCTATAGAAGCACACACGAACATTTATTTTGTCTAATAGAAAAACCCCCTTGGGAATGATTGAAAAATAGAAGCAGCCCCTCTATCTGCAGAAACCCCTCTAATTGAAGCACCCCTCCTATAGAAGCACACACGAACATTTATTTTATTTTGCTGTTTTTCAATTATATGCTGCTTGGGAGGTTTTTTAATCAAAAATAGAAGCACCCCCTCTATTTGAAGCACCCCCTCTATTTGAAGCACCCCCTCTATTAGAAGTACACCCTCTATTAGAAGTACCCCCTCTATTAGAAGTACCCCCTCTATTAGAAGTACCCCCTCTATTTGAAGCACCCCCTCTATTTGAAGCACCCCCTCTATTTGAAGCACCCCCTCAAAATAGTGCTTCTATTAGAGGAAATAACGGTATATAATTTTGTTTTGATTAAAGTTAAGCGATTACTTCTGTTGCCGAATCAGTGGCAGTTGGAAAGGGAAATAAAAAATATAATACATATAATGGGAAATATTTAAAAATAAAATAATTCATCAGCAAATGAGAAAATGAAAATGCGCTATAATGATTTTATTTCTTTTCAGGCATCATTTATAAAAAAGGCATTTTCATTTAAGTGATCACATGATTTGTCATTTTAATATTTTCGTGTCAATTATTTTCAATTTTTCCCATTTATTAAAATGATTGGTCTATGCTCGTATGCCACTTTTCTCCATTTCTAAATCATTTTTAATGTTCAAATATGCTTTATTCATTTTCATTTATTAAATGAGTGAATTGAGATTTTTCTTTTCATTTTTGTTCATTTCTTTAAATAATAATGACAACAGCTAAGCAAGGGTCCGATATGTTCTTTTTTCAGCCTACTGTTCATATATTGTTTTTTTCTTACAGTGGGTAAAAAAATAAGAAAATGTTATTATTCTTTACAATTTTTTGAGGCGATTTCGTTAATCTTTTTTAAAATTTTCCTGACGGCGCCTGTCTGCACCGCCGGACATTCAATCCTTTGAATTTTTTTCAAAAAAGCACCAAATTGACTTTTTTTGGAGAAAATCTTTTTACGAATGGGATATATATAAATTTCAAAATTTTCTCCCTTTTCGTTTCGCTTTTCGCCTTTTGCTTTTTGGCGCAAAAGCGAAATAAAAGAAAGTACACCCCTAAAGATTGAGTTTTTTGGAAGATAGGCGAATTTAGGAGAAAAATTATTAAAAAGCATAAATAATATATTGCTTCTGACTAAAAAGGATTAGTTGGTGTCGATGGTTGAGCCATTCTCACAGTTTTTGATACGGGTTCAAACCCCCAAATTACATGAACATTTTTTTTAGTTTCAACCACAGAGATTGACCATTTTTGGGGGCAAAATTTGTTAACAAACAAATATCAAAATTAGTAAATTTTTCCAAGCAGCGCCTATCGGCACCGCCGGACAACTTTAGCTTAAATTTTCTCGAGAAAATCTCCAAATTAGCCAGCTTTTGGTCAAAATCTATTAGAAACCCGGACCCCTCAACCCTAGATATAATTAAAATTTAAATACATTTGTAATATGAAGATTTTTTAGGCAAATTAAAAATTTTGTTAAGAAAAATTTCGCCTTTTAATTGGGCATTTCGCTTTCGCCTTTCGCTTTTTATTTTTCCTTTCGTAGCATCCCCTGATGCATATGTGGCACCCTATAAGAATAAAATTGCCCCGATGCCGGCCTTAACATCGATGTTCGTGACCGACGGACGAGCCGTGGCGATGGGGAAAGCCATCCCCTCGGACCTCCATTGCGTGGACGAGCAGGCCAGTAGCTTCGACCGGTGCCACCTCTCGATTGGGGCATGCCAAAAATGCGCCCTAAACCACGACAACGGCTCAATTCACTGCCACTGCAAGGACGTCAACGTCGAGCAGTACATGGACTATCCGGAGAACCAATTGCCCATAGACGTGGCCCGCCTTCACCTTCATAACCAGGGCCTGCAAGTTCTGGCTGAATTTCAGTACGCCCCGGTGCAGGTGCACATCCAGCTGAACGGCGTCGTCGGAGTTTGGGGCACCCAAAGCCCCTACCCCCGAGATCGGAACAACGCACCGTCGCGGACGACATCCATGACTTTACCGGGAAAGACTGGACCAGCGACACGTGGGAACGTGCCAAAGTTGAGCGCTTCCTTCGGAGACAGGAAGCAAGTGGGAAGCGCATGATGCATGGGAGGACAGGGGAACCGGTGCACTGCCCCTTCATCCTGGGACTTTTACCGGCAAAGCATCAGAAAATTGCCCCGGGGATGAATGCGGCCGAGTATTTTGCCGAACAACGCCTTCGCCCCCTCAAATGGCCGAATTGGCCATGTATTTACTCACCGGGAGGGACAGTCTGCTCCTCCAAACGAAGTCTGGCCCGCCAGCAGAAGGGGTTTGTCACCTGGAGATGCGGAGAAGAACACGCGGATTGGATTCCCTTGGAAGAGTTGGTATGGACCACGGAGGCCGACCTAGTCGCTCAGTACGACGGGATTCCCGTGCCTCGGGGGCAAGCCCGGGCAGCGAGCCCGGAGGAAGAGCGATCGGCGAACCATTCGGGGCGCCCAGGGCCCAACAGGGCACCAACCACGGCAGAAGCTCAAGCAAAGGGCTGGGGGGAAGAGGAGTCACCCTCAGGGACTGAGTCGGGCTGAGAATATCGAAAACAGGGGATTCCCACTGGGACGAGAGCGGAAGAGACGCATTGGGCTCGTTGGAGTCTTTCACACATCGCCAGCAGCAGCAGCAATCGTCCTCCGCCACCTCGAATTCACGGCAGATCGTCCCCCTCGGCACCTGACCATGGGCTTTTCTAAGCTCCCCTCCCCCTCTTAGATACCCTTCTTTGGGGGAGGAAATGGCCAAAATTTTGGCCTCGGGCGAAAAAGGAGGGATGGCGAAGCCCAAGCGGGATGAAGATCTTCTGTCGCTCCCATCCGACGACGAGGTGGTGCCGGAGACGCCGCCCCCCGGAGTGTCGCGTAAAAGCGACGAGACACCAGGGTCGGGAATCTGGTTTTTGAAACGGGGGCGGACGGGCGGTTGATCGCCTGTCAGATGGGCGAACAGGAGGAAAACATTTGGGCCACGGACGGTGCGTGGTTTGAAGCCCCCAGGCGTCGAGTTGGCTCCAAAAAGTTTTGGCGTCGATGACTCGAGGGATAAGCCCGCTTTACTGATGAATTTTGATCACCCCCCCCCCCTTTGTTTCTTTTGTTTTCTTCTTTTTTCCGTCCTCTCCCAATTGTGCTCTCTGAAACCTTGCATTCCTTCTCCTCCTCTTCTTCTTCTTCTCCCCCCCCTTTCTTATTTGCATTTTTACCAATTTCTTACAATCTATTTCACTTTTGAATTTCGCTGTCCAATCCCCCCCTTTTCTTTCCTTTGTCCTCTTCGGGCTGCTGCCCGCTAAAAGTATTCATTTTTCCTTCCCCTTACCCGTTATTATACTTTGATCCCTTTTTCTCAACATTTCTCAGCATTTCTTCCCCGTCCTTTGTATTCTCCGAAATTGCCCATTTTTTTCAGGCCATTCACATGTTATTCATATTTTCCAATCGCCCCGGGGGCCTATTTAATCTCTTCCTGCACCCGGCACCCTCTCCTTCTACCCTTCCACTCGCCTTCACTTCTCCCAATTTTTCTGTTTATTTCCTCCCAATTGACTTGGTCCTGTTCTTTAATCGTTTTTACCCCAGCGCTGTTTACTCTTATCGCCCCCTGCCCCCCTCTCTTCCGCATATATTTGTGCCTTTCTCATTGACAGTAAAATTTGTTGGTTTGTCTGATTTGCCCCTTCCCCCGTGTGGCAAACGCAGTATCTCTCCAACGGGCAAAAACACCCGTTTGCCCTTTTCGTGGAAGTGATGGGCTTTTTCCGGCAGCCAAAAGAGTCACTCGCTTAACGAGTGTGATGCCGCTAGCAGCCAATTGCCCCCACCCCCTTGTCCAACCCCAATTTTGGGACAGTTATAGTGCATAAATGAAAGTGCTAAAATGTGGTGGTACCCCATAATAATATATTTGCTCTTTTCTTTTGCCTCTATTAATATATAAAAGCAAAAATTCAGCCTCAATTTTTTTCATTCTATCCTAACATTTTTTTTAAAGCAATTTTTAAAATGTACAACAAATTCTTTATGTTTTCATTGTTCGTTTTGATAGCTGTTCTCCAATTAATGCTTGCTGGTATAACAACTATAACCTATCAAGGTAAATATAATAATTCAAATCAGGTTGTGCGGTATCGAAACCCGACCGGGACCTGGCATAGTGATGATAATTACAGCTTGTTCCTTCCCATCAACTTTTGTAATTTTTTTCCATTAACTAACGAATATTTTTTTTGAGCCCAAAAAATGTATTATCTTTTTTTTTGAAAAATATAATCAATGAATAATAATTTTGAAAATTTATCTTATCAACATTTGTTCATTTTGGTATTTGCTTCTTTAGCATTGAAAATGTTGTAGTCTCGCAAAAAATTCTAAGTAAAATGTTAAAAAGATAATATTGTCCAAGAATAATTGTTTTTGATTTTTAATTATAAATCATCAAAATAAATGGATAAAATTAATTCGCAAAATCAAAGTGAACCTTTTAGTCCTCCCTTTACCCCAAATTTTCTTTATTTTTAATTCCAAAAATTCTTTTTTCGTTTTCAAATGTTTCCATATTACTTTTCATTTTTTGAAAAATTTATTCCAAAAGCAAAAATGATCAAATTGATGGCAAATTTGCATAAAAAATTACAAACTGTTTGAGATTGCCTTTCAGAAACCCTAAGCGAATGGGATCCGTCGGTGCCGATAGGAGGCGCCGGGGAAAACTTTGAAAACATGAATGTATTATAGTAATAAATTTTGACCAAAAACTGGTTAATTTTGGAGTTTTGTCCGAAAAAATTAAGCTAAAGGTGTCCGGCGTTTTTGATAGAGGCCGCGGGGAAAATTATAAAAAATAAAAGAAATTTATTAAAGAAATTGTCAAAAAAATTTGACAATTTATGAATTATAACTAGGTTGCTAATATTTCGGGTTTTTTATATATATTACATATGTATATTCTGTACATATTTCAGTATTCTCACAAAAAAGTATACCCTATGAATGGAAGATTTTTAAAAAAATTTCTTGATTCTCAAGAAAAACATTTTCTTAGTTTTAAATAATTTTTGAAATATTAAAAAAAATTTTTGATTGCCTTTGTCATAAAAAAAAATAATAATGATTTTACAGCCGAAAACCTTGAGACTGATTTGCAATTGCAAAAACAACTGATAAAAATTATGAGGAATAATTGTTTTTTTTTTATTAATTTACACCCCCCAATTTTCAACTTTTTTCTACCTATTTCATATATATTTGGCTATTTAATTTACAGATTTATGTATATATTTTGGCCATTTTTCGTACATATTTTTTGCAGCCTTAATTATAACAGGTTGGGGTACCAGTTTTTTCATAATTTTGAATTGAACTATTACTGATATTTGGAAAAAATCTAAAAAAAAATTTAAATTCCTGCCATGAGGAGGGAGGGCTTGGACCCAAGCCAAAGATATCGAGAAAACAATACTCTACCATCATACTGCATAATGGAAAATGCGTGGGCATCACATAATAATAAAATGCCTTTTCTATGAATATATCATATGTTATAGTAGTGCATAATGGAAAATGCGTACATAAGGGCATCATATAATAATAAAATTGCCTTTTCTGTGAATATATCATATGTTATAGTAGTGCAATGGAAAATGCATGCATAGGTGGCATCACATAAAATAAAATTGCCTTTTCTATGAAATTATCATATGTTATAGTAGTGCATAATGGAAAATGCGTACATAAGGGCATCATATAATAATAAAATGCCTTTTCTATGAATATATCATATGTATTAGTAGTGCATAATGGGTTATGCATGCATATGTGGCGTCATATAATAATAAAATTGCCTTTTCTATGAATATATAATATGTTATAGTAGTGCATAATGGTTTATGCATGAATATGTGGCATCATATAATAATAAAATTGCCTTTTCTATGAATATATCATATGTTATAGTAGTGCATAATGGAAAATGCATGCATACGTGGCATCACATAATATTAAATTACCTTTTCTATGAATATATCATATGTATTAGTAGTGCATATGGAAAATGCATGCATACGTGGCATCACATAAAATAAAATTGCCTTTTCTATGAAATTATCATATGTTATAGTAGTGCATAATGGAAAATGCGTACATAAGGGCATCATATAATAATAAAATTGCCTTTTCGATGAATATATCATATAGTGCATAATGGGTTATGCATGCATATGTGGCATCAAATAATAATAAAATTGCCTTTTCTATGAATATATAATATGTTATAGTAGTGCATAATGGTTTATGCATGAATATGTGGCATCATATAATAATAAAATTGCCTTTTCTATGAATATATCATATGTTATAGTAGTGCATAATGGAAAATGCATGCATATTTGGCATCACATAATAATAAAATGCCTTTTCTATGAATATATCATATGTATTAGTAGTGCATAATGGAAAATGAATGCATATGTGGCATCATATAATAATAAAATTGCCTTTTCTATGAATATATAAGCATACGTATAGTAGTGCATAATGGGTTATGCATGCATATGTGGCGTCATATAATAATAAAATTGCCTTTTCTATGAATATATAATATGTTATAGTAGTGCATAATGGTTTATGCATGAATATGTGGCATCATATAATAATAAAATTGCCTTTTCTATGAATATATCATATGTTATAGTAGTGCATAATGGAAAATGCATGCATATTTGGCATCACATAATAATAAAATGCCTTTTCTATGAATATATAATATGTATTAGTAGTGCATATGGAAAATGCATGCATAGGTGGCATCACATAAAATTAAATTGCCTTTTCTATGAAATTATCATATGTTATAGTAGTGCATAATGGAAAATGCGTACATAAGGGCATCATATAATAATAAAATTGCCTTTTCTATGAATTTTCATATGTTATAGTAGTGCATAATGGAAAATGCGTACATAAGGGCATCATATAATAATAAAATTGCCTTTTCGATGAATATATCATATGTTATAGTAGTGCAATGGAAAATGCATGCATAGGTGGCATCACATAAAATAAAATTGCCTTTTCTATGAAATTATCATATGTTATAGTAGTGCATAATGGAAAATGCATGCATATTTGGCATCACATAATAATAAAATGCCTTTTCTATGAATATATCATATGTATTAGTAGTGCATAATGGAAAATGAATGCATATGTGGCATCATATAATAATAAAATGCCTTTTCTATGAATATATCATATGTATTAGTAGTGCATAATGGGTTATGCATGCATATGTGGCGTCATATAATAATAAAATTGTCTTTTCTATGAATATATATTATGTTATAGTAGTGCATAATGGTTTATGCATGAATATGTGGCATCATATAATAATAAAATTGCCTTTTCTATGAATATATCATATGTTATAGTAGTGCATAATGGAAAATGCATGCTTAGGTGGCATCACATAATAATAAAATTGCCTTTTCTATGAATTTTCATATGTTATAGTAGTGCATAATGGAAAATGCGTACATAAGGGCATCATATAATAATAAAATTGCCTTTTCGATGAATATATCATATGTTATAGTAGTGCATAATGGAAAATGCATGCATATTTGGCATCACATAATAATAAAATGCCTTTTCTATGAATATATCATATGTATTAGTAGTGCATAATGGAAAATGAATGCATATGTGGCATCATATAATAATAAAATGCCTTTTCTATCAATATATCATATGTATAGTAGTGCATAATGGGTTATGCATGCATATGTGGCGTCATATAATAATAAAATTGCCTTTTCTATGAATATATAATATGTTATAGTAGTGCATAATGGTTTATGCATGAATATGTGGCATCATATAATAATAAAATTGCCTTTTCTATGAATATATCATATGTTATAGTAGTGCATAATGGAAAATGCATGCATATTTGGCATCACATAATAATTAAATGCCTTTTCTATGAATATATAATATGTATTAGTAGTGCATATGGAAAATGCATGCATACGTGGCATCACATAATATTAAATTGCCTTTTCTATGAATATATCATATGTTATAGTAGTGCAATGGAAAATGCATGCATAGGTGGCATCACATAAAATAAAATTGCCTTTTCTATGAATATCATAGTTAT